>JAGPOW010001918.1:36020312-36030516 GCA_030014935.1 Caiman crocodilus | reverse complement strand
TCCTGTGACCCTGGCACTCGTTTCCTGCCATTGGCGGGGGGTCAGACTAGATGGCCTGCTCTAGGCCCCTTCTGACCCTAGGTACTATGATACTATGACCCTAGGCACTATGATACCTCTAGGTAGCAGGCAACTCATGAATGCTGTGATGCTGGGGCACATGGAGTGTCCTATGGAAGCATGGGGAGCATGCTGAGGAGCCCCCAAGTGCACTCAGCAGAAGCACTTCTAGTCCACTTCTTCCAGGTCTGCTGGGGAGCGTGCTGGAGAGCCCCCCCACCACGCTCCCTGGTTCAGCAACTGGTGCCTCCTTGGTCTTGGGGACACCCAGGCCTGCCCCCCCCATAGCTGATCACCAAGCCAGACTGGTGCAGGGGGGCCCCCCCTGCATGCTCCCCAGCAGAGGACTGGAAGTATTTCCAGTCCGTTTTCAGGTTCGCCACTAAGCAAGCGGGGGCCCCCACATGCAAGTCTGTGGGACACTCCACGCACCCCAGCACTGCAGCATTCATGAGTTATGCCTGGTACCTCAGGGTATGTAGAAGAAACATTTAAAACTGTGTTTATGACCAAATTGGTGATTCTCCGAATCAGCATTGAATCTTCAGATGCAGATTTCGCCGAATCGAATCGGGGATAGTGATACAAATCAACTAATCAAATCACTATCCCTGATTCAGGCCGAATCGAAATCGAATAAGGCCTGTTTTGCACACCCCTACTAGTTGGGGATGGTCCTGCTTTGAGCAGGGGGTTGGACTAGATTACCTCTTGAAGTCCCTTCCAACCCTAACTTTCTAGGATTCTATGATGACTGAACTAGAAGGCTTGGTTTCAGAGCAAGTCCAGAACAAAGCAGTCCAGCACTTTACTTTAGAAGTATTCTCTGCTCCACAGGCTGAGCTACTTCCCTTTGAAATGTTCCCAATCGTTTGCCAATTGAGTAACTTTTGGAAACCCAGATATACTTTACACTGCAATTTCTTTGATGAAACTACTAATAAAACTAAGGTACGCTTTACCCTGTTTGCCTTCTTTAAAATTCTCTGTCATCTGAGAGACTGAAGCCTGCAGTCTCTTTGAGTAAGAAGCTTGCAACAATCCTGCAACAGAATTCACACAATCTGAGATTCATGCCCAGAGTTTCCTGAAGTCAGTGGGATTCCCTATGGATGAATCCTTCTAAATAATTAGTGCCATTTAGTTAGTTTATATAAATATATATAAATGCTTGCTTGTAATACTTGCATTTCTAACAAAATAATTCTGCTTCTGCCTTCATCTGTCCGTTGAATCAGTGAAATTATCTAATAATGAAACCGATAGCAGACCCGTCTATAACAAAACATATATGCTCTTCCTCACACTTGTCCAGAAGAATTCTCATTTATGTTTTGTTTTATTGTAACATTCAAAACCCTCCCACAAAATCTATAATTAATTACATGGAGCCACTAGAATGAAACAAAATGTGACTCACCTGCACAACCCCTGTACAGGAATCCAAAAAAATGCAGCCCTTCGGTTCCTTTGATATTTTCTCATCTTTATAAAAATTCATGATGTATGAGTTATCCGACAACTGTGTCAGCTGAAAGTAGCGCTTTTTGAATGACTACAGTAAAAACAAAAAGATAATCGCTGTATTGCAAATTGTTTTAATAGACCTTTCATTCACAGATAGGGATTAATAATACACCACTGTTAACTGCATTTTAACTATGTGGATTTGCAGACAAAAGTCATATCTACTTTGTAATTGCTTCATACAGTTGCATCAAACCTAATTTGAGAGAGAAATGGCTAAATGACAATGGAAAACAGCAGCAGCCCTGTGTGGGTTATAGATAGCCAAGCAGAACAAACAAAGAATAATGATGTCCCCTTACCCGAACAGTAATGCTGTTGTTTACGGTGCTATTAAAATTTCCTTTATAAAGCCAGCCAGATTTGAAAACACCTGTCCCGAATCCTCCACCTCCACCACCACCTTTTGAAGAGGAGTGGGATGTTGTATCCTATAGGGAAGCCATTGTTAATACTGCTTTTGCACTCTTCAAACTAAACAAACTATATGAATATTTGCTTTCCTTAAAATATACATACATATATATTCCTTAAAATATATATTTAATAAATATATATTCCTTAAAATATATTTCCTTATATACATTTCACAGTCCTTTTAATTAATGGACTTATTAATTCTCCTGCTGTGCACATAATCACATAAGAGACAAAGCTGTTCATTAAATTCCAAGTTACTTAAAGTAAGACATTTTAGAGCAGATAGCAAGGTACCATTATCATGATTTATTTGATTTTAAAGCTATAAATAACTCAACTGAAAAAACAATTCAATATACTTACTTCATCTTTATCAATATCTTCATGATCAATTTCAAAGGAATGTGAGGGCAGTTTCTCTGGTCTACATTCATTTCTAGGGAAGGGAAAAATGTATTAATGTTTACCTTCATAATTTACAATACAGTATACTTTGAAATGTGATAGTATTGTTGAGGATGCTAAGCTCCTGACCTTGCAAGACACTTTTAAATACATTACTGCTGAAGTTGTTTGATCTTCTGTAACAATACTTCTTTAAAAAAAATGGTGAAGTTTTTATCCCTGGTTAAAATCCCTCTCATGAATGTTTTAACATCAGTAAGAACTGTCAGAATACTCGCTACCTCCTCGAATTATGAGGGGGTTTGTGTCATTCCCCCTGCCCTCCAAAAGAAACATCCCAGTTAAGATCAGTGAAATAAGGATTAGAGCTGTTTTGCTCAGGTTTTCTTTTCTGGAAAAAAAAATCCTCCTTTTGACTGAAGGAATTCCAGCACAGTTCCAACTGGGCAATTATTTCAATATCTTCCCTATATAACCTTGCAATGGCCACAAGCTTAGGAATATAGTGATACTGAACACAGAAGTGCTTAGACAGTCTATAGATTCAGGTCTCAAAAATTTTTCACTCTGATCCAACCAGACACTTAAACTCTGGCTTAACTAAATCCAAGAGCAATCCTGAAGTTGCATGGAGGACCAGCGTGCAGCACCTTATCAGGCTCATATCTAAATAACAGACAGGTAGACAGCTGCATTACAAAACTTTTGGAATGTTTTTAATAGAGACCAAAATAATTTAAATTTTTACAGCCACTAGGTGGATACCTACATTGTCTTAAAATTCTCTAAGGTCATCACTTTGGAAACTTCTCCAAGTCTTAATTGGCAAGCTGTGAAAGTGGCCAAAATGGAGACTGCCTTATTATAATAAAGACAAATTTTATTTACAGAGGTCTCACTATTAGGGGCTGTTCAGAAGAATATAATACGTCAAACTGACGGAAGCAGCTGAAACAAACTGAAACAGACTTAAACAACAAAGCAGCATTAAATAAGAACTATACTCAAGTGAAAGTTCAAGAATAACATATCCATTAAAGAATTTCTTCCCTAAGATTGGCTAACATTATGTTGGATTATCAAATTTACCCCATACCTCAGGCCAAATCCAAGGGGCTTCCTCATGGGACAGATTTGACCTGGAGCCCAGGGTGGCAGTAACAGTGCTGGGACTGGCAGTTTTAGGCTAAGCAAAATTGTTTCATCATAGCCCTTGTTCACCTTTCTGCCACTGATGGCTATGTTCACCAGGGCCTAGGGGCCCTGAATTCTGCAGCATACCCCACTCTCCCAGTTTCAGTAGCCTACTGGAGGTCCAATAAGCCAAATGAAGTATCTCTGCAGGCATACCACATACTTGACACCCCTGAACTCTGTGATGCAAAATATCACTATCTTATATTCTGCCAAAGAGTAACACCCATATATCAGAATGGGGTCAGACTTGATGATCTGCTCAGATCCCTTCTAACCCTACCAACTATGAAACATGAGCCATGATATAAACTTTAAATGGGCCCTGTGAAAGGAAAAAAAAGTAGGTACTTATGTCTATTTTTGTTTCTAAGTTATGCATAAGCAAAATGAATTGGAGCTAGGACACAAAACAACCTGGGTTTTTTATACTGGCAAATCAGTTCCTATTGACCCTGGAATATCCTATGATAACTGAAGTTCCAGCATCACAGGATTTGAAAAAGTTAAAGCCACATAGTTGAGAGAATAAGAGTCTTCTCATTTAAAACTCATTGTTTCTGGTTTTGGCATCTATTTAACTTCATTGATGTATTTGCATTTTGAATAATAGAATCCTTTGTTAGAGACTCAGTGACTTTGATAGGATCCAAAATAAATATTCCTGAGACCTTCTAGAGGTTCTTTGGTACGGGCAGGGAAGAACAGATAGAATATTTCTAAAATAAAGACTAAACTCCAAAAGAATCTTTAAAAATAAGCAAACATCTTTCAAGCCTTTTCATAATATAAAGCTGAAAAAAGGCAGAAGCCCTTTTTCTCCCAAGTTTCTGGTAGATTGGTTTAAGAAATACCCTCAACACTGTGCATAGTACAGTAGCATAACTGAGGAGGGGCAACCAGGCAATCAGCCCTGGGTGTCACCTTTCTGAGAGGGCACAAAAATATCTGCTGTCCTTGTGCCATGCATGGTGGCTACCCAGGGTACAGAGTTTTCCTGCAATGTGGCACAGAATATTAAATAACTCAACCTCCTCTGCAACTTATATGACTTCCTAGTATAATCTGCTGTTTAGTGCTGAAAACTTACCCTTTAGTTGTTTTTTTTTAACAGAAATATCTATACTCATTTGAATTCAGGACTTTCTTAGATGTAAATGGCTATCAAGATTCTGATATATGGGGTCTAGTTAAGTATTTCAATTTGGAATCATTGTGCTAACAGAACATGTTATTTATTAAACTAGAGAAAATTATTTGATGTTATTTTTGTAAGGATGAACTGAAAAATGTCAGAACTACTGTACTGTTAAACCCATGACCTTAAAATTCTGTTCAGCACCAACAGTTTTATGTACTGAGAAAACAAGATTATTTGTTTACATCAATAAAGGACACAAATCTATCCAAAGAAAGAAACAAATCTTGTCCTCTGAGTGAATTTCTAATGGGAAGATGCTTAAAAAAAGAACAAAAGAGGGAGAATTCCACCATTGCTTCAGATGGCAGTGCGGACCTTACTTAGGAAGCATATGTTCCTGAGCAGCCTTTGGTTGTGGGATAGCCTGAGCAAAATCAACACCATTAGAACAGGTGTAGTAACTGCTGCAGTAAGCAGGCTTCCTCAGCACACCTGGGGAAATTATGAATGCTCCTGACTACACAGACCAACCTTAAACTACTCCCTTTTGCATTGGCCAGCAAAACAGAACATCTATTGGGTACTTTCAAAGGAACCAGGATAGCTTCTTCTAGCACCAGTTGAAAAAGTCTTGAAATCCTTTGGGAGCACCCTCACTGGACCATTCATTCCCTTAATCACTCTCCAGCCTAAATCTTTTTGTCCTCTTTTAATTTGAAGTCCCTTTATCAATTCTCCAGAATAGGCCAAAACAACCTCCTGTGTTGAGGAGGTACTCTCTCTTATCCTGCATCCATTCTCTATACTCTTCTCCCCCATCTCTGTCTCCCCTGGTACCTTGGTATTATTTCATCAGAAGGGAGTTAGAGTGTAGGGGTGTTTGCCTGCATTGAGTTAATAATCATAACTTAGGCTTAAAGCAAATAAAGTTCCTTCTGCCCTGTCATTTGGTCTCTGAGCAAAAAGCATGTTAGAGCATAATATTAGCAAAAGTCATACAAAAAAGCGGTAGTGGGTACACAAAACAAGATGTGAGTTTAGTCTGCAGAAAGCCTCAAAGGGGGAAGACATTCAAAGGAAAACTAAAGAGACTGCTAAACATTTTACTCATGTTAGTTTAACATATAGGAGCCTGAATTTATTTTTATGAAAAAGTGTTGAATTCAGTGGTGCAACACCACAGATGAATTCAGCCCATGGCAACTGTTCCAGCCACTCTGTCTCCAGCAACTACTTCCCAGCAGAAAGATCTATTTTCAGAAAGCAGAAGCTTTCTGTCTGCTGAAAACTGCTTTACTATGCTGCTATCAATCTATATGCTGTATGTGTGTCTGAAATGATTGGCTAACACAACCTGCCCTCAGGGATGGCAAAGAAGTCAGTCATCTCCATGTTGTGCTTTAGAGCTACTGTTATACCAACTCTGTAACACGACAGTGAACTCTGATTCATCTTGTCCTAAATGGGGAATTCCAAGAGAAGGTTCTGAAGACTGTTAAGGAATCAACAAATTTGGAGAAGGTTAGATCTGTCTCAGTAAGTACCTTTGTCATCCTGCAAAATGACTTCTGGTAAGAGAAGTGTAATATTTCTACAACTTTCCTTGGTGAAACAAATGACTGCAAAAGAGACTGTTTTAGAATGGGCAGAGAATGGATTACTTTCAAGCTGGTGTGGTTCAGACTGATGGGAGCTCCGTGCAAAATGCTCTAAAAGAGGGCATCTAAACTGTGGGGGTGGCCAGAGGTGGGACATGTACTGGCACATTGTGAGTTCAGGCCTTCTTAATTTATATTCTGCAAAGACTACAGCTCATTATGTGTGATGTGCTGTTGTATCAGAAGCAGAGATTTTCAAATAAAGATAAAGCAATATTCAATATGATGTCCAGTCATCATAAAGTTGAATGCAATTGGCTCTGATCAAGGTACACTGGGTTTGTCTCCTGTCCAAAAGCCAACAAAACCTTCCCTTAATCAATTTTGGAGAGTCCTGCTGCAAATTAGCTTTCTGGAGTTCCAAGTGCTTCTGGACAGAACACATTCAGAATCACTGCACTCTCTGTTACAAGCAAGATTGTCTAGTTTTTACTATAACACATTCCATGGGAAACAGGATGAGACAATATGGCCTATAGCAATAAGGCACATGCTTGAGTGGTCCATCCCCAGTGCTGTCCAAATGCTTAGGGACTCAGAGACCCTCTTTCAGCTCCCCTTCAAAGGTCCATTTGAGTGCAACCATGTAAACATGGCTCACTTGCTGGTCATTGCTTGGCAGAGTCAGGTTCTCTGTATATGTGAGGTCTGACATGGGTTATAGTTACAAACAAGATTGAGTCGGCCCAGCCCAGAGAACCTTTTTAATTCCTTCTCTATTAGGAAAAAAACAGTCTGCCCATCATGACTCATAACTTTAAGTATGACAAACAGATAGGCGCTTAAAGTTTTGTCCCTATTCAAACATAACCCCCAGTGAACAAAATGTACGTACTGACTACAATTTATTTTCATGCAGAATAATGCAAGCAATGCCTGCCAGGTGCAGATATTGTAAGAGTGACAATGCTAGAAAACTTGGACTGAAAAATGCTGCACCTTCAATTTCTTCTGAGCAGTCAGGCCATCATATTATAAATCAACCTGTCTGGCAGTACAAGTGTATTGGGAATCTGGAAAAGACTATGTTTAAGATTCCTGATTATTGCTACTGTTCTTCTTTGCTTCTAGAATTAACACATTTTCTCAGTTTAGCAAGACTGTTGAACAAGCAAGGAATTCTTGATACAATGGAGGGCTTACAATTCATGATCTTCTCTACACCATGCCTGAAGGAGACCAAAGGAAAAACAATCTAAATATAGTCACAAGCACAGGTTCTGTTTGTACCAGTTCTCATTCTTAATCTAGATAATTTCTGGAGAATCCATTCTTGCATTTTACTATTCCTTGCTCATCATTACAATTTTTTCCACAAGTCAATACTATGAAAATTTTAATGTTTCTCTGTTAAAGACGAGTATAAGATTGTTCTTTTTGCAACTTCATTTACTATACTTTTCACTGTAACAACCAGCAATTTAGAGTATATAGCATGCATCAGGAAAAAGGGGTATTGGCAACAATCACATATGAAAGTCTATGAGCCAAATTCTTCAGTTGTTCTTCAGGAAAAACATCCTGTGAAGTAAAAGAGTCAATTTTCTTCTCATATAAAACTTCTTTTTATTAGTTTAACCCCATATGTCTTCTGCTGAGGTAGTCCTGACTACTGTAAATGTAAATGAGAAGGTATCTGCAGAATATCAGTTCTTTCTATGAGAAAGTATGTAATGAAACTCTGACCACGTTATAGCACTTATTTTTTAACTTCCATCTCGCTTAAAAATCATTATATATACAATGACCAGACACTGAAAAAAGGTAAAGCCCCCTGACAAACACACGCACACACAGGCCTCTGCTACATTACATATAGTACTCAATTAACTGGTTAATTGCACAATAAATTTAAACCAGCTACACCTGTAAAGTAATTATGACATGCTAAAATTGACTATAAAGCAATAATCAGAGCCAACCAACTATAAAGTTAGTGCTTGAAAATGTGTAACAACTCTAGGTTTCTATCTAGCTTTAATTTGAATGTTTAGCAGGGCCCTTATTGAATAAACTATATGTTGCATCAAATTCTGATCTCTGTTATAAAGGTATATATCCATAATCAATGGATTTCTCACCATTCTCATCATCTCTGTAACTATCAAGAGAATTGTATCCAAAATCACTATAATATTTATATTACTAATAATAGTAAAAAGCAAAACTTTTCTTTAGCTATAGTATTCTGAATTAGTAAACATTCATTTAAGAGTAACCATTTGGTTTGAACGAGCATGGCTTTTGCAGATATATGTAAAGTCTGCAAATCTTTGAACTTTTCTACACCAGAATTTTTTCCTTTGTTTTTTTATAGATGTGTCCCAATATGGATATGGCAAAACAAACAGAACATACAAGACAGATGATGACAAATAT
The DNA here is from genome assembly GCA_030014935.1 of Caiman crocodilus. NCBI lineage: Eukaryota > Metazoa > Chordata > Crocodylia > Alligatoridae > Caiman > Caiman crocodilus. Next base: position 36,021,732 of record JAGPOW010001918.1, on the reverse strand, counting down.
TGACATGACTAAGGGAAACTGTGTGAAATTAAAAAAAGGAAATGGAGAACTTATAAAAACTCCTTACTGTGGTAAATGTCGAAAATCTCCTGAATACTGTTCATATTTGTAGTTCACAACATGCCACTGGGAACTGTAATATTTACAAGCCTAAAAAAATGAAAGGAAGAAAATGATTATGTCAAATTCAAGAAAGGCAACAATACAGAGAAATAATTCAAGTAGCCTTTTTCATAAGGAAAGTGAACATTCTCCTATTTTAAAGCTTGGAAGTGAAATTCTTAAAAGAAAATTAATTTCATATTCCTTTGAGTTCTAACACACGCTTTCCCTTTTAAATCATGGGCTTGAAAACCGCCTGCAGTGGAGCACTGAGTCCATTCTCCTGCTTCAAGAAAGGTTTTATTAAAATTGTCTCTATGCCACCTCAGTAGTTGGGTTCTTAGGTTAGCTTTGACTGTCTCCACTGATATCAATGACACATTTTCTCTTTGTACTTTGTTTTCTTACCAAACTCTGCTACAGTCAAGATACTTATCCCACTGATTCAATTCCTACTGCAACAGCCTAAGACCTTAGTTCCCGGTGAGTCTCAAGGATCGATCTCTTTTTTCCTTTATAATATTTTATAATGTATGTATAATTTTATTGTGTCTAATATGAGTTATAGTATCTCTGTATTGAATCTGCCCCATTTGCTCAACATTCTCCTCTCAGTTCTTATTTTCAAAAGTTTTTGTCAGTTTTGCAGCTGTCTTCTGAACTTTCCTTAATAAATCCATAGGCCTCACTACAGTATGAATTAATATAACCACTGGTCAGTGTAGATACAGATCACATGGAGGGCCTGCTAATGGCATGAAATGAATTAGGCCCCAATGACTAGGCATACCACATGTGGTAGGCCCCATAACTAGGCATACCACATATGGCTTGTACAGGACTGCTGGGAATTAGGGCTATGCGAAGCTTCAGTCCCTGATTCAATCCAGTGGGGATTTGGCCTGATTCGGTAACTGAATCTCCTAATCCTAATCGAATCAGAGGATCCTTTAATTTCTCCGACTCGAACTGGAACCCTCCAAATTGATTCAGAGAGATTCAGAAAGATTTGGCGATTTGAACACAGGCACAGCTTTAAATGTTTTTCCTATATACTTCTAGGTAGCAGGCAGTTCGTGAATGCTGCAACGCTGGGGCGCATGGAGTCTCCCACAGAAATGTGGGGGGCTCACCAGCACGCTTGGCAGCAGACCCAGAAGTGGATCAGAAGCACTTCCAGTCCACTTCCAGGTCTGCTGGGGAGTGCATGGGCCCCTCCCCTCCCCTCCCCTGCACCCTGCCTACTCAGTGACTGGTGTCTCCTGGGTCTGGGGAAGGCACCAGGGTCCCCCCGCAGCTGAGCCATTGGGGGGGGGGG
>JAGPOW010001918.1:35937106-36017337 GCA_030014935.1 Caiman crocodilus | reverse complement strand
TTCCCAAGGTGGAGAACCTTGCATTTATCGGCGTTGAACACCATCAGATTCTCGTCTGCCCACTTGCTGAGCCTGTCCAGGTCAGCCTGGATCACCCTCCTGTCTTCTGGTGTGGATGCTTTGCCCCAAAGATTGGTGTCACTGGTCAATCTCTGGGTCCAACCACGGAGCCAATTTTCCAGCCAGTGGATCGTGGTGGACCCAAGGCAACAATTGGCCAGTTTCACCAAGAGGTGATCATGGGATAACAATTTAATTGTTAGATCATATAAACAGACATGCATACATCTAGAATCATCATATATCAATGCTTACATAGATTAGGTAAAGAGACAGTTTAATTCAAACACTGCCTTTGAATACTGATTAACAACAGTTGGCAACTTGTAGAACTGGCATATAAGCCTGGGTATGACGACTTAGATCCTGCACCATTGCTATCAATGGAAATTTTATCACTTCATCCAGAGAAGGATTGAGTCCAGTATGCAGTTTCACTGGACAGAATCAATTTCATCTTTGTATTCCTGTGATTTAAATTTCAGTTAAAACAGCCTAGTGGCCACCTGGACTATAATAAGCATATATTTGCATAAAAGCAATGTATATACTGTGTTACATGAGCCATTGAAAAAGCTTATTCAGTCAATTGGATATGTTAATTCACACTTCATTCACTCTCAGTTTGGCACACACAAAACAACCAAATCCTTTAAAGAAAGGACTTATTTTTCCTGTAGTACTTTCATTGCTGATTATTATCTTTATGTGATTCAGTCCATGTGTGTGGAACATCCTCAACACAGACATTTTGTTAATGTTATAAACTCTTTACTAATGTGCTTCTAAAATAGCTATGAATAATGTATATAACAGGCCATACTTTTTTAACTTATTTAATACAAAGGTTACTTTGGCAAGAAAAGGCTCATGAAAAATAAAATACAAAAGGACAAAAAGCACATTCTAGTAGCATTCAGGCAACTCACAAAAGCAAATATATTTAGAGCAATACCTAATCCATATCCTTAACTAGCCTGCTGTGGTAAAGAATTGAAAACATCTATTATAACCCTGAGCCGGTTGGAAATTTAAATGACAGCAAAGGTTTTTACCTGAAAATGCTGATTCAATGAAATCAAAGTGCTATGCTGAAATACATTGATTTTGCCAATTTTTTAATGGGAAATTAATAAATTATTGAAGAAAGTTCTCCAAATCCTGATGAGCAGAAGAAAACCCTTTCACAGAAACAACTTCAGCCCATAAGACAGATTCAGACCCCTTGTTTCTTGACACATTCTGGAAGTCAATCCAGAGGGCTGATGTCCCGTAGCAGAGTGTGGGGGAGAAGAATAGGCAAAAATATGGAAGTTATAGCTGTGGGAAGCTTAGCACTTATTTTCATAAACTCTTCTTTTCCATATACTTGCCATCACCCAGGCAGGCTTCACAGCCATTCCCTTAGGGCTTATCTTTTGAATTCATTTTTTGCCTTGCTCAGCTGATTTAACCTATCCCTAGAGAGCTCACCATCCTGCAGAGAGTTGAAATTGCAGCTTTACAGTCATGTGGGGAAGGATGCCAAAAGGGAAGGGGCACTTGATAACACAGCCAGGGCTCCGTTTTGCTCAGAGATGCAAATTGCATTGTGAAAAAAAAATCAAGAGAAACAAAAATGAGCAAACACCTGGCAAGCATTTGAGAACTACTGTAGTTCCCTTTTTTGCTGTTTACATTCTCGTTAAGATTTCCTTATCCATACAAACTTGAGAAAACCATACACATGTAATCATTAACTCATCATTAGCAACAAAATGCAAAAATAGAGCAGTTTTTGAAACCCAAAGCATGTTACAGAATTATAAGCCACATGCGTAGGAGAATTACCGCACTTTACCAAATAGCAGTCCTTTTGGAGATGGAAAGTAGTGGAGCTGTTAAACAGTGAAGCACAACACTGTGCAAGGATTTTGGTTCAGAAAGTTTAGACTGTGATAACCAAGTGAAACTGTGTGGAGATTCTGGAAGGCAGAATGGACTAAAATTATCCAATATGAAATGTAGCCAGCACTTTGAGGCAACCCCCTATTCCTCTGAAAAACAGGCTGGAATCTCTATTAGCCATACTGAATCTGGCTCTTAGATTTACAACTCAAATCTTTAGTTTCAATCATAATAAAGTTCCATAAAACACAAACTAGCGACTGAAAAGCCTAGATGTTATCCAACCTTAAAAATATAAAGTGCCATTGATTTATAATACACACATTTTAATAAAATGTTTATTTCTTCATATCATAAAAATATAGTCTTACAGTGTGTGATTGCACTTCACTGCATTGATGATACACTTTTCTAAAGTGTGTAAAACAGCCTTTGAAGCTGAGAAATTCTTCAGTGAGATGAATCATAAAACCTATCATTTACTTTAGTTGGTGGCACATAACTGAATTTTCTGTTTTAATTTGACTTTGAAATTTGCAAGAATAGTTTAAGATGTTTGTGCAGTATGTCTCATGGACTAAAAGGGTTGAGTAATTTATTGTGCTGGTAGAGAACCACTTTTAATAATTGTAAAAATGTTTAAAGCTGTAACTTCTTTAGTATTATGATTAATAAAGCTCTTGGCTTAATAAGTGATAACATTTACAAGCCTTGTGGAGCTATAATACAATATCTTGAATTGTGAAATCTTCAATGGTGAACACGTGCACCTGAGAGAAGTTCAAGGCTATCATGGCTTTTAAAGATATGACTACAACAGGAGTAAAGAGGGGGCTTAGGAGCTTGGCAGGTGACTGAGACTGCCTTTGCATCTGATCCAAAGCTCACTGAAATCAATAGTCAATAGATTTCAACAAGTTCTGGATCAAACTGTTAGTGTTGACAGAAGAAAGATTCTTAGGGAATATCAGGGAAGTACAGAGCACAGTGACTAAAGCTACAGAGTATAGTATGAGTTCATGCCACTAAGCTATGAAGCAGTGACAGAAGCTGGGGCAAATGAGAGAGCAACTGAAGAAACAAAGTGTAGAGCACAGAATTTGGGTATTGCAGGAGAATTTTAGAAAGCTTATTGAATGTGATGACTTTTTTCTTGTGAACTGAGTCTTTCAGCCTCCTGTCTGAAAAAGGAAACTGAAAAGTGTAAAAATCCACAAAGAAAAATCTGCTAAGAACATCAGGAAGATGGGACCTGAGGATTCATACAGCACTACCTTTAGAATATACCCAGAGGAAAAAAGGGGATCAAAAATAAATTTGTCAGGATTTTCATGCTTACTACTATAACTACTTATTCAAGCTACTACTTATTTTCTCTTATATTTGTTTTCAAGAAATAGAGAATATCTTGATTCCAAATATCTTGGTATCATGATCTCAGAAGAGTAAGGAAACAATTGGATATTTTATCCTATGTAGGCTGCTATGCTACATTCATCATATTATCTGAGTGCTTTCTCATGTAAAAAGCAATGCGACTAATGTGTGACATATTTCGTGTTTTGTTTAGGAGAAGCATGTGTAGTGAACCATCTTGTTTTGTTAGGATATTTTTAGGAGGGCAGATTCAGATTTTTTTATTTTTACAATTGACATATACATTGCTATGTGTTAATATTAGAGAAGACAAGGTCAAAGAAATATGTTTTACACTTCCATAGGAAGATGGTGAAGTATGTGACGATCCTGAACTCCTAGCAGGGCTCATCTCAAAGTATGGAACCAGCCCCTGAGGAAGCCCCTTCTCCTGCACGAATGAGCTTTCACTTATATTGCAAAATCCACTGAGCCACAGGAGCCTAGATTTTGACCACAGTCTTCATTAGGGAACTTTAAGTTCTCTATTTGGTATTTAGGGCCCTGGAAACTTAGGGCCATGAAGATAAGAACTCACACTTTAAGCTTGATTCTGTAGGAAACTACTGAAGTGAAGGCAGACTTGGCAAGCTCAGGGTTTCCTGTGTCAATGATGAGATGTGCTGATGCATCCTATACATGTTGGAGTTTTGCAAACACTGGAAACTTCATGCCCACATTTATTACACTGCTATGGTCTAGCCAAGAGATGGGGAAGGCATGAAGAGCTGAGGTCAGTTCACTGTCCACAGATATGGAACAGATTATCTCAGCCAACCGAAGATAAAAATCATTGCTTGGAAATCTATTCAGGAGTAGAGAGGTAGTTAGCCATGTTGGCAAAAGGAAAAGCAGTGAGGGTAACTGGATCAGGGAGGCATAAGCTTTCTTAAGCAAACGCCTACTTTGTCAGGTCCTACCACGTGACAAAGCATCGAAGAAGTAAGCTGTTGCCTACAAAAGGCTATGCCTTGATGAATCAGTTAGTCCCAAGGTGCCACCCTGCCTTACCTTTTACTGCTGTATGCTCTTATGTGACTGCTTTGTATCCAAAAAGTACTCGCAATGAAGGGACTGAATTGAACAACTGGGGATATACACCTACAAATCTATGATTGCATCAAGTACTGTGAACTCTTCAAAATGGTTTCCTCTTGCCATGGCATTGCTTTAGTCTTCTATGGGTAAACCTCAGCTAGCTGCTCCTCCTTCACACACATATTTAATCCATTTACTGGCCCATCATCTGTGGTCCTAAGTAGTTTAGGACAGACAGAGCCATGTGTTGTTTACATGTTGCTATCACTTGAGTCTATGCTGTCCAACTAATTTACCATATTAGATGTAGAACAGGACTGAAGAAAGATGATCCCTATAAGACCTGACAAGTGAAAGGTTTACTGATAAGAGGTGAAGTTTCCCATTACTGCTCAGGAAATTTATCTGTAAGAAAGGACTCAAATCCTGTTAGTACACCACCCTGAACTCCTGCCATCTCATGTAAATCAGAGAGCAGTTTCTAATGGTCAACAGTCTTGAGATACAGAGTTGTCCAGGAGGATGATTATGTCTGTCCTCTGTCAACTGATACAAAGAAATAACCGAGTTGACCACCAAGTCTTCTAGTTCTGTATCTCATGCTGGATAGATACAAATTGTGCCAGATCTAGAAAAATTAGCATAAGTTAGAAGAGGTTGAAATTGGCCTTTGCATGGATATTCTAAATGTTTGCTTTGGAATCAGAGAAGTGGCTGGAGAGTAGTTAGCTAGACACAATACAGCCAGGGTGGACTCCTTCAGTGTTGTCTGGACAATTATATGTTTGAAAAAGAAGAGAAGAGGATTTTTTCCCCCCAAAGAATAAGGCATAAGTCTTTTCAAATGGCTTTCACAAGAACATGTATGGGACTCACAAGCCTTGGATTGTGAGAGTGCCCAGCCTTCTTGATGACTGAATGATCTGAACCCTTCAGTGCTGGTAGTTCCTGGTTAGTGAGAAGAAATAGGGTGGGTCTATGCCATATAAAAACAGTTCCCAGAACCATGTAATCTTTTCAGCAAGACAAGATGATAGGTACTCAGCTACATTGACGATTGTAGGTATTGGGACTAGAAACCATTTTCTGATTGGAATCTAACTTATTTTATGTGTATATATGTGTATATAACTTTTGGCTTTGAAACATAAACGGAACATTTTTAAAAAGGGCCTTATTCTGCCATCATTCCATGCACAGACCTTCAAATGAAGTCCTGTTTCTGGAGCACTGTTTTTTCCATTGCTTTACTACTCCCTTTTTTTTCTTGGCTTCCAGATATTAGAGAAAAAGCTTAGGGTTTTGCTTGATATATATCCTGCCAACTTGTCATTGGCAGCTCCTTGGAGTATTCAGCTGTAATAGTTCCCAGATAGTGTGTATTATGTTCCATTTTTAGACTTATTCACCACCACTTTCTGAGTAAAGTGATGAGGACAGAGCTGGCCTTACAATTTGTAGGGCCTCAAGCTAAAGAACAGATCTCAAAGAGCAAAAAGAGCAGGGGCCTTGAGGAAATAGTGCCATGAGTTGCTTGCTCATTTAGCCCTAGTGCCAGAATAATTAAGGTGGCAGGGAGGGAAAGTTTCAGCTGGCAGTGAATTGTCATTTCTTTTTCTAATCCAACAGTGGGGAGAAAAATAGGGCCAGCTTGTAATGTGTCATCCTTACATAGGATTTAATGAGCTAAATTTTCAGTCCAAGTTTTGGATTTTATGTCCTTATCTGTGTGTTTGTGTGTGTGTGCACGTGCATGTGCGCATGCATGTGTGTATGTATGCATGTGTGTATGCGCATGTGTGTGCATACAAAAGCACAAAATTGATTTTTACTGCAAACATGTTTGCATCCATGGTGCATATGAAACAACTGTGCAAAGTGGGTAGCTGGTTAAATAACTCCTCAGTTTGTTAACAAAGAAAACAAGTGACATCTACAGTACAGATCAAGGGTAGGCAAAATACAGCCTGCAGGCTGAATTCAGCTCGCCAGCTGATTGGATCCAGCCTGCAGGCAGACACTCACCAATTAATTATGTTTGGCCCTGTTGGCAAGTGCCCCTCCTGTGCTCTGCTTGGGGCTGAGTCCCACCTGCTCCTGCCTGGACCAGTGTTAGCTGTAATCCCAGCCTCCCCCACCAGAAGGCGCCAGTCCTGGCTAGCAGGCACTGCTTCCAGGCAAGGCTGCTGCTGCCACTGCCCAGGGAACTGCTGGATTCCCCCAGTTTCCAGCGATTCCTCCCCCTGTCCCTGCTGCAGTCGTCTGGGCAGCAGGTAGGGAAGGGAAGCTACAGTGTTCAGGGGAGTAGAGTGGGGTCTGCCTGCAGCTCATTTTGGTGCTGTTTGTGCATGGCTAGTCAGGGGAGCTTGTGGATGGAGGAGGGGGCATGAAGAAGAACAAAGGAGCTGCTCACAAAGCCCCATTGGGCAAGCACAGGACAGGCAGCTGAGATGGGAGCAGCAGCGGGAGTCAGTACATCCCCGCTAGGGAGACACAAGGACAGGCAGGTGAAGAAGGAGCAGCAACAGGTGCCAACATGTACTTGGAACTGCCCTGCTGGTTAGGCACAGGGGATGGAAGCAGAAGCAGCAACAGAAGCCAGCGCAGGCTTGGCTGCAGCCCTGCCAGGCAGGTGTGGGATAGAGACTCAGAGAGCCGCTGGTACCAAGCTCAGTTCCCTGTCTCCCCCTCCCTCAACCACACACACCACCTATGCCCCTACACCTCCCGCACACATACACCCACATCTCCACCCCACCATATCCACACATGCACCCACACCCCCTTATACAACTCACCCCTCCACTGTACCCACACACATATCCAACAGGCCCCCACATCCCAACCACACATCTCACACCCCCACACACCTCCACACATACCCCTCCACACAGATACCCACATAAACCCCACCTGCACCATACCCATACTCTATCCCCCGCAAGACCCACACACACCCAACAGTCCCAAACATCCCACACCTCAACCACAACTACACCCCGCCACATACATCCCACATCCACAATACACTCACACCTCACACATACCCACACACACCCCCAATCACATACTCCTGCAACCACCCTCCTCACCCCTCTACACACTATATACAAGTAAACTCCACCTCACTCCCAAAAGGAGTACTTCCTGGACAAGGTGAGAGACTTCCAGTGGCAAAAGTCAGGGGTAAGGGGCAGGACCTCTGGTCATTAGATAGTAATTAGGGGGCAGGGCACCTATCAAGGGGCAGGGCTACCCTTGCAGCCATTGATGCAACACCAAAACTCATTAAGCAGCCCTCCAGCTAAAATAATTGCTTACCCCTGGTATAGACTATAATAATTTCCAAATTCAAGTAAAAACTTCTGATACATAAGACCCTGAAAATTGGGTCTTATGTATCAGTATTTCTAATGGGAGTGCCAGCTTCTCTAGAGAAAGAAATTCAGAAAGGTCTAGTAGAAAAATTCTGAGAGCTATTTATGCAAGTGCCATCTTGTGCAAGTGACAGGAGAGTGATAAAACCACTGGCACTGGCAATGACTAACACCTTATGTGAAGACAGATAAGATGTAACCCTGCTTCCTTTCTGTTCTGTTAGGTGATTAGTACTAGAAGCACCACAGACTATATTCTTTTAAAAGTGCAGCAAATATCACCTCTGACTGGATTCTTTAGGTACAATGGAAGCATTTACTTGCCTCTGTATTTTACAGGTTAAATGCTTCTAGATACTTCCAATGGTGTACAGACCCTCCACATCCTTTCACATGACAATGGCTAATACAGCTACAATATAGACCCCAAAAAACAGAATACTAGTCCATGTTAAAACCCGTGTCTAATAATAGCAACAGATAACCTATGAAATACTGAGGCACTGAAGTTTCAGTGACAGGTAGGCACAATGTAACAACAGTTTCCTAGATGGAAACCAAACTTAAGTATTAATACTTGCAGATGATATGCTGCCAACCCTACCTTACTGTACACCACTGCTTACAGAATGGGAATAAAATCAGGAGAGAAAGATCTATCAGTCTCATAAATGTAAATGAATCAAGCCATCTTGTTTATTAAAACCAAGAAGTACAGATATTAGATATTTACCTCTTTAACAAATAAGTTTTCTGCTTTATGTACTGCATCTTCAGGCACAGACAGGGAGAGCGTCCTTATTTCCCATGGAATTGTATCTATCTGAGAATAAGCAAACAACAAAAACGTTAGCTAGAAAATTTAAGGAAAAAAATAAACACTCATGTGCATAGAGGGGTTAAGAACATGTTTCTGTTCTTGTTTGCCTTCTGCCCCCACTATTCATGTCCTGACCTCATCTAACTATGTGTAAATAAGCAGCTTCCATTTGAGTAATTTTAAATGTATGGCATACATTATATTGGTCGGTACAAACATAGTGGTAATTTCCAGTTCTCTCTCCATTTTGTTTGGGCGCAACTGAACAACTCCTGTCAATATCTACTTCTGGCAGTATTTTGTTTCTTTTGAACAGCTGTGACTATGTGTATGTTCCCTGTTACATTTTATGCCATCCAACTGCACCTATTACACAAGCAACTTTAGATTTCCCATCTAAGTATCTATTTGACTCATCCATTATGATCAAAATGAAACCCTATATTATCCTAGGTCCATGCAGCTTATTCTTTTAAAAGCATTAAGAAAATAAAGTTGAGGTAGAAAAAATTATTAGGACATTAAATTCTGTGGCTGTATTTAGCCATAGTGAATGTCTATGATCTTTATTGGTTCAAAGCTTCACTGAAGGGCAGCTCATCTAAAAAGTCAGCAGCATGTATGTATAGCTGTCCATATTGCATGGTATTTATAAACCGCAAATTACAAAACGGTCCTGAGAATTTTGCTCATATGGAGACCCTGACTTTATCAGGAGGCTGTCTACACAATCCAGAACTCCTTGGTGAATCAGTGATCCGTTAACAGAACCAACAGCCACTTTGCCTACCAGCCACCGAGTTCTTAAATCGAAGCCTGATTGTGGCCGGGCACTGGCCGCGCCCGCCACTTGTGGAGATCGCGGCAGGGCCTTGAGCCCACCTGCCACGGGTGAAGAGCGCGGCAGGGCGCTGAGCCTGCCTGACGCTGGTGAGAGAGCGGCGGGGTGCTGAGCCTGCCTGCTGCCAGTGAAGATTGCGGCAGGGCGCGGAGAGCACCGGCCGTGGGTGGAGATCATGGCAGGGCACCAGGGGTGCCTGCCCCTTTAAGGCCCTGGAACTGGCAGCCTCCAGGTACCTGATGAGGGCAGCCATTTTGAGACTAAGGCTGCCTATATAAACTGGGCAGTTTGGCTGCTGGAAGGCTGGGCAGCAACATTGCCTGGCTGGACAGCTGCTGAGAAGAACACCTGGAGGTAAGGACAGGAGTGTAGGGGTGGCAAGGAGGCTCCTGGTCCTGGTCCTGGTCCGGGTCCTGGTCCTGGGCATGACCTGAAACTGCACCCTGCCAGGAGTGGGTGGCCTGGTGGGGCTCTCAGTGGCATGGGAGCCCCCAGGAAATGCCAGGCCAGGTGAGTTGGGGTGCCATAATCCCTTTGACCCCACTGCTGAGTGGGTAACCCCATTGGTTTGTTTGGGGGGCTCAGAGGGTGGACCCAGTGAGAGAGTGAGTGAGGGGCTAGAGACCAGCCCAAGCCTGAGAATACACTTGACTGGCCCAAGCTGGGGCCAGGATTCAGGGAGCCAAAAGGGCTGGGGGCCCACTGCGAGGGATGCCCAAGAGCCAGGGGCCTGGGGTCCCGACTGGCCTGGAGGTGGGCCAGGGCTAGGTGCCAGAGGTCCAGGGGGAACCACACCCGAGAGGAGAAGGCAGCACTGCGGTTGTCTTTGGGAGATGGGGATAGCAGCACGGTCATGGTTTTGAGGGAGCTAGGTAGCCCGGATGACTGCGGAGAGGCCGCCTGATCAGAGGGATCAGAGATCCCTGTTTGATTCTGGGGCTAGTGATTAGAGGAACACCAAGATGCCATCTGCGAGGCTTGGGCTGCAGTACTGGGGAGGAAGGAGCTGCAGAGAGCACCCCCTGGCATCGGGGCACGAGTGGGTAGCCTCCCGCTTATTAATATCAAGTAGTGAACCTATTAAGATCAAGTCGTGGCGGGCGAGAAAGTGGGAGGTTGGCCCACTGAGACAACCAGGTGGGCCAAGAGAACCTCCCTGAGGAGCCCGCCTGTCACACCCATGATATCATCATTACTAAAGACCATATGCTATGCAAGATAATGATGTGGGTGGAACAGGTGTGGCAAGTAGAACAGAGGGCTGAACACCCTATTCTGCACCTAAGAGCATCAGCATTCTGGTGATGTAGCTATAATGGTAAACCCAAGTTCTTCTACTTAGTCAGCAGTGGAGCTGGTTTTTAGTGAAATTCAGTTACTACAGACATTCTATGGAAAAGAGAGTTTTGAATTATTTTACCAAGGCCAATATTGAATAAACCTTAGGATTTATATAGTGCTTCTCCACCAAAAGATGTTAAGGCATCACACACAAACAACTATGCATTATTTTTGCAAGTAGAGAAACAGAGGCATAAAACTTAAATCCAAGTCGCATAACAAGAAAATGGAAGAGAAAAAAACAGTCTGGTCAGCTGCTTGCTAGACCAGGGCTCTACTTACTGTACAACATTGCCTTTCAGTAAATCTGTACTGTGCATATGGGACTGGAATGCAGCAATACAAAAATTCAGCAAGAAGCGGGCTTGGGTTATAAATTATAGATTTAAGTGAGCTTGACCAAACAGTCTGTTAAAAAGCCTTTAAAATTTGAAGGAATGCAATAGACAATTTACAGAGAACTGAGACATCAAGATTTTGTGTAAGATTATATTTAAATGTTTTAAAAGCAGCAATGAACTTCCTTTCTGAGAATTAGCTGTTTTCAGACCACTAGCTCAGTCTTGCCACAAAAAAAACCCAAAACACACTTCCTGTTCATAGTATAAACTCTTTGATGACTACTTCTATAAGTGAAAAGTTTTTAAAGTATATCTATTATTACAGTTGATTATGGCATCTTTTGCTTCTGAGAACAACTGAGTTAAAAACAGCTTTAAAGGACATGAAAATGAAAGCCCAGCTTTATAAAATTCTGTATTCACAGATGTGTTTTTAATACACACATACAAATAGCATGAAAGCATGGTAATTAGGTGTACAAATTAGGGGCCCAAGCCAATGCCCAGAGAGAGCCTTCCTACTGACTGCAAAGGACACTTGATTTTCCCCAGGCTTACATACCTAGTTGCCAGGATGATGCACTAGTGTGTGTGCAATTCTATTTGTGCATCTGTATACAGAGTTCTAAAAATCTGGCAAATAAAGTTTTCCTACTTCTAATGACAATTTGTGGAGACATTCAGGAAAATTAATTCATGCACATACCTGTCAGCCTCAGGGTTTTGATTAATTACAGAGAGCAATTAAGTTAACAATTTTTTCTCTAACTGCATAGAAGGTCAAATGCAACCACTGCTTCATATTGCACTGATTGGGGATGGTATTTTCAAAAGTGCCTAGATCTCACTGACCAAATCACACTACTACTAACCCCTAGCCCAGTTTCATCTAGTAAAGTTAAAACATCTCCTGCCTTAATATAATCTTAACAGCAAGGTACAGACATTACACTTTTACCAGTATAAGATACTGGAATCTGGTTTATACTTATAACAGAATAGAATTTCAGCACATAAAACTGTTTATACCCATAATAGAAAAGAAGTTCAGGACACAGACTGGTTTAAAAATATCAGAACCTGGTCTAATTTGCCCCCACTCTCCTCCCTCCGCCAAGGCAAATGTGTGTTCTGTTCATTAACCAATCTAAATTACGCTGCTTACAAAACGTTGTGTAATTTAGATCTATTCTGCCTTAGACTTTTCTAATGTCTGTACCGAGCTCAGTAAAGAAAAGTAATTAATTCCTGTTCTCATCTAAATAAATATATATACAAACAGTAAAGAATAAGGCTGACACCTTTAAGGGTATAGTTCAATGTGTGTTTTATCACAGATGTAACCCATCTTTGTTACAGATGCTAGATTTTATACATGTTGTCTTTAAAGAAATCTATTTAAGAAAGCTATTTAATGCACTTCATTTCCACTTCCTCCCACTCTTCTTTTTATCTCCTGAAAGCCTCTCTATGTCATAGTCTACCAAAGGACTATGAGTAAACACTGAACCTCTCTCAGGGATGGAGAAGTAAGTAGCTCCTGCTGCACAAAGGAGTAGTGTTATATGTAGGTTGCCTCTATCTCAAGACTCTTCTTCCATTATTTTGGAGACACACTTAAAGGTGTTAGCCTTATTCTTTCCTGATGGTATATCTATTTACTTAGATGAGAACATGAATGAATCATTTTTCTTTATTGAGCTCGAATCTGACCCTTAACATATATGAACACATGCAAAAATTAGTTCTTTTAAGAGATACATGGAAAATAAGCCCATACATCTCTTAAAAGGTCATATTTCAGGATAGGATTTTCAAAAATAACATAAGTGATTTGGGAGCTAAGTCCTTACTGAGTGTCAGTGACACTTCTGCTCTTAATTTAGGCACTTTTCAAAATCTCACACATGTCCTTAAACTATAGTATTAGAATCTTCACTTTACAGCTTCAAATCATGTATTCAGTATTACTTATGTAAGATAAGGGATATCCTTAATTGATACTTAAAAAAAAAGAGTTAACAAAATGCAAAACAAAAGAGGAACAAAAACTTTCACAGCCTGTAGAATTAAATGAACTTTCACATTTTTTATATTAGTGTCTCTATTAAATCTACACTATATGTATTCTACTCTACATAGGTTTTTTGCTTGGAGTTAAAGCACAGCAATTTCATAAAGACAGTGAAGAATCCTGCCTGCTGTTCCTATAAGAGGAATTAAAGTAATCCACTTCATGAAGTTGGTAAGAACTCTGGAGGGTGCTTGGTGAAGTCAAAGGTGGTTCTGGCACAAAGGATAGCCCAGGACAAGGGCAGAGAATGTCCTTGAAAAGGGTATTAAGATGGGGGTTCAAACAGAAAAAAAGCTGTCTTGAGGCAAGTGTGAAAATAGATCAGAACAAAGATACAAACAAGGCCAAAGCTCTGAAGGGCCTTAGTGGTGAAGATGTGAGGCTTGCATTTAACTCAGAAAATGAGGAAAGAATCTGATGAAGAGAAGCTGGAAAAAGGAGCAGCATGCCCATTGCATAATTTTCCCAACAGCATTTTTAGTGAATCAGAAGGTGTAAAACAAGCCCGACAGCCAAAGCTAATAGAGGTCAAGGAAGAAGATGACCAGAACTGCATGAAGGAAAACTTCTAACAGGATGGACTGATTTTGGAGGTGTAACCTCCAGCATTTCCAGCAGGGCACAGATACAGCACACACTTTCAACAGTAGAAATTTCCATTGTACATCTCTCACAGCACAGCAGCAGAGTTTTTGGTTAGCCACATTTATCCATTTGTGTGATCCAAAGGCAGGCAATGAGTGGGGCAACAGGCAGAAAGAGTGAACTACTTGTTCCACAGGGTAATGGAGTAAATAACTGATTGTGGGTGGGCAGACGAGCCAATGGATAGAAGTTCTGGGACCAATACAAATCAGTAACAAGCAAGGGAAATGAACCACAAGGAACAATATGACTCCCTTACTGGTGTCATTTTGGTAACTCTGTAATTGTGTTTCAGTAACACAATGGTGCTACTCTCTCCATGTACAAAAGAAGAATGGACCCAGTGGCCACCCTGAAAACTGTGAAAACAATTGTAGGGCTGGGGAGGGGAACTGAGCCGGGGCTCAGTTCCCTTCCCCTGCGCTTTGATCGGCTTCCTCCACCCTGGGGGCGGGAGACAGGGAGAGCCAGGGCTACATTCCCGGCTGCTGCTGGGAGCACAGCCTTGGTTCTCCCCTGTCTCCCTCCCACCACCTCAATGCTGGCTTCAAAACTTGAAACGTTTCAAAACTTTTGAAACATTTCAACTAGCTTCGTTTAGTTTTGAGGCTGTTTCGAAGCCCTTTGTTTCAATCTGATTTTGCTGTTTTGAGCTTGAAATGTGTCAAAATAGTGTCAAATCAAAACAGCCAGAGAAATTTCACACAGCCCGATTGCCATGGTATCTCCCTCTCTCATCACCTATTTAACAGCTGTATAGGCACTATAAGCTGCAGGAAAAACTGCCCATTAAGGAAGGCTGAATTTAGTAGTTTCAGCCAAAAAAAGTAGTTTTATCAGCAAAAAAATATTAAAAATCATAGAAAGAAGCATTTAAGAGGGAATGCAGGAGCAAACCCTTAGAGAGCTATGCTGCTTTACACCAACTGGACCATATCACTTTAATCTCTGTAATAAGTTAACATATTAGGCAAATTATAAATATTGAATACTTACTAAAAAGTGAACAAACTCCTTAGACATTTTGCTCTCCCTGTTAAACTATATGGGTTCACTTTATTTTGAAAATACATAAGCACATAGTCCACATGATGGACTGACAAACTAAGTGCAAATCAAGGCTGCGTGAGAATAGGTTTATAGATTCACAGAGACAAAGCACTTCTAATACTAATAAGGTCCACAAATTCTTAGGGCACCTATTACACTATATAACATTTTGAGACAGATTAATCAAAGAGCATCCTAAATGAGCCAGACCTGAAGTATAAGCAGGGAATATAGAAGGGATTAGAAGAAGATAAGAAGGGATATAGAAATAGCTACAGAAGCGAGAGTCCAAATACATCTTAAAATAAAAACAAGAATGTGGAAAACAAAGCCAGTCAATGAGCAAGAAGGCTGGGGGCCTGATTCTTCTTCCATCTGAACAAATTACAAATGAGACAATTACAGTAAGTTTAAAGGGGGCAGGGTGGGGCAAAGTAACATGTGATAACCTCCCATGAATCTATTCTTACCCTGTGGTAAAATGAAGTGAAAACTAAACCAATGTCATCCTGTCTTATGGAATGCTAATCTGCCCCAGCTGAGCTCGCCCAACTCTCACTTACCACAGGGTAAGGGAGCGGGCATCCAGACAACTGGCGTGCATCAGCTGTTTCACAGTAAGTTCTCATACTCCTTAAACTTACTGCAATTAGTTTATTTATCCATGCCTTTGGCATGCTTAGCTCAACTGATTTTCACTGAATTATTTCTGATTTTAGTTGGTGTAGCTGAAAAGAATTCAGCTTAGGCAAATAACAGTCAGGATTAGCTACAAAATTGAATTTTGCATTACAGAATGCAACTGTAATGCATCTGTACTGTATAAAATGGGTCTGGAAATCAACCATGAAATGGGAAAGCACTCTCT
Source organism: Caiman crocodilus (assembly GCA_030014935.1). Taxonomy (NCBI): domain Eukaryota; kingdom Metazoa; phylum Chordata; order Crocodylia; family Alligatoridae; genus Caiman; species Caiman crocodilus. The sequence goes on along the minus strand of JAGPOW010001918.1, from coordinate 36,001,579 downwards.
TAAATTCTCTCTCGCTGTCCCAAAAGCAAAACAAATCCGGTTAACTTTGAGAAAGGAAATATACCCATTTAGCCAGCAAATAAACAAATAAACAGTGAATTAGATTATGATGGTGCAACAGGATGCCTGGAGTGCTGCAAACTGCCCTGCCAAAAACCCCAGTGTGGTAGATAATGCTGGTCAAAAATTCTCTGACAGCACACACTTTTTTTTCCATTACAGAAACCTGATCATCAAAATCAAACTTTTTTTTTTTTTTGAGACACCTTGATTCAAAAGAAATTGCAACAAAACAAAACAAACCAGGCAAGGTTCCAACAGCAATCTGTCTGGTTTTGTGCCAGCTCACTCATCTGACTCCACAACAGTGTGCCTAGTAGGTTCCTAGGAATGCCAGGTTTCCAGCTCCTTAGCAATCTGCCTGATAGACTGATAGGTAACTGAAAGCACTGAAAGCCCCCAACTATATTAGCTACTTCTGAACTTTTCTGTCTGCTGCTGCAGAACGGGCATCTCAGGACTCCCAGCTCCTTTGATGAAATGCCATCATACATTTCATAGACATCAGGGGCTGGAAGGGACCTCGTAAGATCATCGAGTCTAGCCCCCTTGTCATAGGCAGGAAGTCAGCTGGGATCAAGTGACCCTAGCAAGAAATAAATCCATGTTTTTTGAAAGAGTTGAAACTAGGTGGTTGCACCACCTCTTGGGGGGAAGTTTATTCAGACCCTGGGCATCACACCATAAAGAACCTTTTTCTTATGTCTAGTCTAAATCAGCCTTCCAGCAGTTAATGGCTGTTAGACCTTGTTATCCCTTATGGAGCTCTGGTGAACAGCTCTTCTCCCAGGTCTTGATGTACCCCTCTTAGATAATTGTAGGCTGCCACCAAGTCCCTCCTGAGCCTTCTCTTTTTCAGACTGAAGAGTCCCAAATCCTTCAGCCTCTCCTTGTACAGCCTGCCCTCTAGGCCTTGTATCATAAAAGTGGCTCTCCTCTGGACTCTCTCAAGATTTTCAACATCCCTTCTGAAGTGGGGGGCCCAATACTGGATGCAGTACTCCAGCTTCAGTCTCACCAGGACTGTGTAAGGCGGGAGGATGACTTCCCTGGTTTTGCTTGAGATGCACTGGTGGATGCAAACCAGAGTTTGGTTTGCTTTGCCAGCCACAGCATCACATTGATGGCTCATATTCATCTTGTGGTCAATCAAGACCGCCAAGTCCCTTTCAGTAGTAGTGCTAGCGAGTGTAGCACTGCCAAGCCTGTAAGTATGTTGAAGGATTTTCCTGCCAAGGTGCAGCACCTTACACTTCTCTGTATTGAAGGCCATCAGGTTTCGGTTGGCCCACCTTGAGAACATGTCCAAGTTGGCCTGTATCCCCAGCCTGTCCTGTGGTGTGACCACCCTCCCCCATAATTTGGTATCATCTATGAAACTTTGCCAGTTCGCATCTGACTCCCAAATCCAAATTGTTAATGAAGACATTAAAGAGTACCAGCCTATGTACTGAGCCCTGAGGGACTCCACTAGTCACCTTGTGCCATGTTGATTTGCTCTCATCAACAGTTAGGGTTCAAATCATACCCACCTCCTGAAAGCCCTGGCTCCTCAGTTTGTAGCTCTTCTACAACCTGGGCTCACTAAGGCATATGACTCAAAGGGATTCCACCATGCAGATGGCCTGGGAGTCAGGGACCCCAGTACTTCTAGAATTTCAAGCTTTCTGGGATTTGTCCCTTATTTTTTAAATGTTAAAATCTAGGTGGATTTACTTTTATCTGCATAGCCTGAATCGTGGTAACAGGGGTTTGAATAAATGCCAGACGGCCAGCATCAGTGATTGTAGGCTGTTTGATTTCAATAGCTAAACTTATTAATTGAAAGAGAGTTAGAAGGATTCCAAAGTACATTATAAATCAGTATATGTAGAGTTTGGCTAGAGCTGAGCAAAACAAATAGAACTGTGGTACCCCAAACAAGTAGGTAGAACAAGACAATGTATGTCATGAGATTTTGAAATCCTTGGCTAATGACTGACACTTTTCAAGACAAGAACCAGTTTAAAATAAATGTGTGTTTATGTGTAGGGGAATGGGAAGCAGATAGAAAGAAGAATTAAGACACGCAAAACAGCCCCTCTATGATCTCTGCCTGTTCCACTACCACTAAATATTAATACCGTAACATTGACCATAAATCACATTTGTACCATACTTACTGAAAAGTCATCATTGGGGAAAAACAGAAGATCTTTTAGAGGATAATCCTCAAAGTTTCTTTCAATCTCTGTGATGACAGCTTCATAATCCAAAGGCTCCAAAAATTTGGGTTTATCCTGCTGTGACAGAAAGATAAGAAAAAATGTTACGCCTCAACTCTTGTATTCTCCTTGCATTTATTAACTGCACCAGGCCTCATTTTCCATTACTCTTTGTACATTAAGGTATTAATGAATTTTGTCATGTATAGTCACATAATGTAGTTGCTGAGCTGAGCACATCCATGTTAGAACACCATACGAGAGCCAGCATGACCCGTCACAACATTCATTTTCAATCTGATTATTTCCTAATAATCTGTCTGGTCTGGAGGTAATAGTAAAGACCATCACAGTATCCTGCAGCATTGTAGAAACCTATTCATTATACTCAGGAATTCTTTTTCTAAAAAGAACTATTTCAACTGAATATAGACAATCTTATTGTGAGTGACTTTGTTGCAAAATGAATTACTTACTTTAATTTCAATTATTTCCATTAGCTGAATGCTAATTCACTCCCTTGCCCTTTTTTGCACTGACACTTCTTAAATGCTGGTAGCTTGCTAGGAGTAAAAGTACCACTGCACTGTTTTACTTGGCAGTAACCCAGTTTCCCTTTCAGGATAAACCATTTGGCATCCAGCCTCATGGTTTCTCCTGTCAGGAGCCGGATTATTCCTTGGTAAACCACACCATAATAGCATGATTATTGCCTGAGGGGGTGGTAGAATGAAAAGAGCTCAATGGTAACAGCCAGATAAGAGGTAAATTCAAACTACCTCAATATATAGAACAAAAATAGAAATGAAAGAGCCCACCAAGAATTCAGGCACACTTTCACAAGATAAAAAGCTCATGCATTAGAGACAGAGTCAGAGACAACATCTGTCTAATTCTAAGAGTCTCTTTTTTTTAAGTAACAAAGTGACGGAAGGGAAAAGAAAGGTCAGAAAGCACTGTCACACATGACTTTTTCAAAGAAAATTCATGCAATATGTTGGTCACCTTTAGAAAAAAATCCACACAACTGTCATAATATGCAAGACCTGGCACCAAACAGCATTTTCCATAAACCAAAACAGAATTCTCAGAAAGAAAAATTTTCCCTACTTATGAAACTGGTTTCTCCAACAAAGTATTTGACATTTTGCATCAACGAGTCTTTCAACTTGCTCCATTGACATCCATGAAACTTCTTCCCAGCTTAGTATTTCCCCCACTTTGATAAACTGGATTCTTCTGTAGCTTTTCAACATAGATATTAAAAATGTAAACAATAATAATGGACCTGGGCATCAGGGACTACCAGATTGGGATCTAAACGTACCTTAGGAGGGTACCAGATTGTTGAATAGTTTAGCTTGGAAACCTAATTTATAGGTAGGGAAATTTTTCCTTTCTATTCCAATTCATGGAACAGCTGGATCCAGTGAGCTTCAATGTTGCCCAATGGTTTGGGAGGCCTTTACAAAGCAGTAACAGCTGGCAGTAACAGCCTCCAGAAAAACATCTGCTTAAGTCAAGACAGCAGGCACCTTCTCTTTTGAAAGATCTTATTAAAAAATAAGCATCATTAGATTTATCTATTTTTGCTGTTCTTTATTTGATCTGCAACAATCTCTGACAACAGTATTACTGCCCATTTTCAAGTGATGACTTCCACATGCATCATGGGGCAAAAAAAAAAAAAAACGACTGTGAGACACTATATGAGGAAATCATATAAGACCATACAAGGCTATCCATCGTTTGGAAACCTTTGAGACTAGATGTGAACTACTTACTGTGACCCTACAGACCATGGCTTGAGAACCACTGGAGTAGGAGACAGGCAAAAACTTAGAAGACCAAATTCTTAGAATGATCTGAAAGGCAGACTGAATTGGGAATCAGTTCTGGGATTTTTCTGAGAACCACTAAATGGAAAAGGAAAACTACCTCCAATTCACCTGTACAAAGGTGAGAGAGAGACCTGGGTATAATGGCCATAGGCTCAAAAAAGAGGATGGGAAATGCTGGAACCTAAATTTTGATTCTATGTTGGGACTACAGGATTGAAGTGTAAGTTTCACACAGCAATATAAGTCAGTGGCAGAAATGTGTCCCTGGAGAAGGCCTGAAAAAATCAGGTTCAACTTTGATTAATGAACTCTAGGTTCAAAATTATTAACTGCCTTGGGTGTGAAGTTTCCGTCTACACTCTCTTAAGGAAAAAAAATCACCCACATTCTAGTCTATGGGTTGGAAGTCACTGTACAAAGAGCTAGCAACAAAAAGACTGCAGCCACAACAGGAAAAATGTCACGTAGGTAGATGATTGATCACTCTGCCCAACAAGTTAAAAAAAACAAGAATCCTTTTGGTCCACACTGTTTCTTAAGTAGAGACACAAATAGGATGGCAATGACTGCTGACTTTTTAATGCAATCCATATAATATCTATTGAGTTTATTGAGCTGTCATTTAAATTAATGGAAAGATTTTCACTGATGTTAGATGATGACATAATTTTAAAATTTGCTTTTTTAAATTGTATGCTGATTACCTTATGTCCCTAGTCTCGAAAAGATTTTGAAACCTGACTTTTAAGATTTTGAAAACCACACTTTTTAAATCTGGAGTTCATTTGCTTAATCGTTTTAGATACATTTTACAGGAAAGCAGTTGAAATCATGATGGTAAGAATTTCCTTCTTAAAATATTATTACATTTTTTTTTAAAAACTTATTTATTTTTTAAAGATTTTCATGCAAACACACAATTCTAACAATTGGAGCTTTCTAAAAAACACCAAATTCAAGGAAACAAATTATCAAATCATGGGTGTTGCTCACACTGAATTTAACTTTACTGCAGCGGTAACTGGCATTCAGAGGATTTGGTAAGCCTAAACCATATCCTGTAACATGGCCACACCAGGGTTACTATGTGCTCACTGTTTCTGCACTTGCCCTTGTGTGTCTCAGGATATATCCAGCAGATGGTCTGGAATTATTTTCCAGTCAACTCTATAAAATTTGGAAGCTGTTGTTCAGGGGAACTATGGGAACTGACAGAGAGCAGATTTAGGCTGGACATCAGGAAAAATTTCTTCACGCTAAGGGTTACCAGAGTCTGGAATGGCCTTCCAAGTGAGGTGGTGCTCTCCTCTACCTTGGGGGTCTTTAAGAGAGACTGGATAAAAACCTGGCTAGGGTCATTTGACACCAGCTCTTTCCTGCCCAGGGCAGGGGGTTGGACTTGATGATCTATTGAGGTTCCTTCTGACCTCAGAAAATCTATGAAATCTATCAAATCTATGAAAGGCATTGAAGGGCTATTGTATACGCCCCTCTGCCCCCTTTGCAGGCAGAGTGAATGTGAAGCTCAGATTTTAAGCTCTATGCCCCACCCATGCAAGTCAGCCAGGGTTCAAAGCTAGTAAGAGTGTTTCCTGTGTGAATGGTAAGGGGGTTTTGGTTAGGACCTTAGTTAACAATGATGGGAAAACACACCCACTGCCTCCTTACTATGAACCTAGTGCGCAAAGAGCCAATTGTGTAAATTATAGAGACTAGAGAGGCAAATTTGCTAGCATTTAAATCACTGAGAAGGAGCCCAATATAAAACCTGGGGAAATAATACATATACATGCTGGGTTACAACTCTTTTTGGTATAAATTTTACATTCACTTTGGACAAACCCACATTTAAAAAACAAGGAAAAGCGTGCAAGATATAAAGATGAAATAAAGTGTCATCTAAGCAGCTGCTTAAGGGGAAATGCAAAGTAAAAGTGGAAAATACATGCCCAGTGAATCATAGTGTATGTTTCACACATGCATTCATTTTCCTGTGTTATGGCTTCCCAACCCACTCACCCCTCTCCCCACACACATGCCAGAATGTAGATGCCTTTCTGGCAAGAATCAAGAATCTTCCTCAGGCCTACACAAACCTGCTAAATTGTATTGCCAGTGAGCAATATGAAACATCACAGACTGGTCATCCTAATGCACTAGCATACTGAAATGATTTGGGGACTTCTACAGCACTAAGGGCATTCCCTGAAAGGTGGAGCATTCCTACAAAATTCAGTGTGTATTATGTTATTTCCTTGTTCTCCATCCAACCACATGGCCAGCATGCAGTGGCATGGAATTATTTTATATTTGGAAATCTCTGTGGGGTTAAAAATGGATGCCAAGTATAACCCATGCCCCTTAAAAAAGCTAAGCCTCAAGGTCACAGAGACTGTACACTGGAATCACTGTGGAGCGGGAAGAGAAACAGAACACATTCAAGAGATTTCATTATGGAAGAACTCCTGAGCATTACCACAACCAGGGCTTAGTTTTCCTTACTCTCACAGATGTTAGGGGATTTAGATGCTAGAAAGAATGTGCTACAGAAAAGCCTTGGGCAAAGAGGGGAAGGGAGTTGTAGATTGACAACATTTACAAAGTTTCAGCAAATCTCCTTGCATTTCCTCATTCTCTAGGATGAAAAGCAAAGAGAATTCTATTTCTAGTCAAGACAGAAATCTTAAAATAAAATGTTAAGGATCAAAAATCAATCCACCGTATACTGTAATATTGCTGCAACACAAGGCTGCAGATTACCAATAGGGCCTATAACCGCTGCACAGCGTCCTGATGTAATATCTCATCACAGCATTGTAGCCTAGCACAAAAAAGACAATCAAAATGTAGTTGTCATCCACTGATCTTCATAAAGGCCATATCTATTAATTAATACACTGTTGGATTTGGCTTTTATTTATTTATTAAATCAGCAGAGAAGTTGATGCCAATAAAGAATGCGCTGTTTGATTTTTTTTTTCATCATCATGATCCCTTTCTTTTCTACCATCTTTTGCATATGCAATGAAGTTAGGAGGAAAGAGAAACTAATGTTTTCAATAATTACTAGCAGACTTTTCACTGAGACATTTACAGAACTATGCTGATGTTTTCCCAAAAATGTTACACTAAGATAAGCAGGGACAAAGAACTTTTGGGACAAATGTCATTTTTTCCTGTGCCATGATATTATACCAAGAATCTTTAAATGATGTACCACTTGCATTTTGAGCATCGTAAAGAGTACATATTATTCTAAATTGCAAAGAAAACCTTGTTAGTAATTCTCATGATTTAAAATACTTCATCCTCTTTAACATACCTTGGTTCATGCCTGTTTTCCTTCATCCACTAAAAAGAGAATAATGGCCATCTGAATTCCTGACATCAAGCGTTAGCGCATATTAAGCTCATGACTTCCTTCTATGCTGATTCCAGCATCCTGATATATTAAGAGCTCTGTCTCTTCATGAATGCTAAGAGCATGCGATGTGAATACTAACTCTATATAGTCAATAGTTACGATTTGGCAAAGCTTAACATTGATGCATTCTGCATTTGTGATGTAAAACCATCACTATTTTAGCTAGTAGTTTAGCTGATCTTTAAAAGAAGGAGGCTGACTGCTCTGTTTTCTTGTCATAGGCAGAGTGAAGCGCTGATGTTAGGATTAGTGTATTTCTCCCTAATGCTGCTTGCAGAGATTTGTAAATGAGCATGGTTGATTTAAAGCTTTAACAACCATAGGATTGTCTCTCCTGAATTTAACTTGTCTGTTTCTTTTGGAAAGGGACCAATTAGGCAATCTATGTGCCAAGACTGTATTACACTGGATTGGATTTTTATAGTGCTTTTTATATTCTCTCTCTCAAATGAGTAATGAATTACATTAGCTGCACTGGAATGGTCATGTGAATATAAAAAAGGCACTCACCGACACTCTGCCTATCACAATCACTTACAACAGCACCATTTAGTAGCATCCAGAGAAAGAGTATTTTTTACCACAATGGACATTTCCTTATTCTTTTTGAATAGTATCAAGAGATCTTTAATGTGCACCTGAGCCAATACCAGAAATAGGGATAATCTCTATTTAATTTCACATCTGTAAAACAGTGCACTGCACAAAAACTTTTCCAGTGCTGTATTTCTTAATCAACACTAAGTACAATCCCACCTCATAGTATGAGACCTAAGCCCATATGCTTCTCGTCCAGATACAACAGTGTTACTTTCCCAGCAATATGACCAAAAATAGCCACATAATTGATTTTACAGGAGGAAATACAGTAGATGGCTCGCCTAAGGCTGCAAAGCATGTTGGAACATTATGTGTTGATACTTGTACCAATCTGCTTCATAATTATGGGATAAAATGATTTGTATACCATCTTCCTGAAGCAATATCTGTTTAACTGCTGGGGAAATGAGGAAATGATGCAACTGAGACTCCTAGTCTTTTGACAGCCATTCCAGGCAATGTCCTAAACCTAAAACCTAAATTGAATCCCAACTCCTGGAACCAATTGGAAAACATTATAATAAAATGCTAATATAATTAACCAATTAATGTTTTTACAGTTACTGACTATATAGCATACCATATTTATCAAAATACTTGTAAGACGTTCTTTTTTAAAGTGCAGGAAAGAGCGAAAGAAAGTCAGAAGGAAAAGTCAGATAGTTACAAAGCACAGAATTTAAGCAACTGGAACACAGGAACCTGAACTGGAATATGGCCAGGATGTTAAAATAGACTCAGCACACCCATGAAAAGTGCCAGAAGATTTCATATCCATAAGTGGCCAGGACCTTTTTTCTGTCTTATTGGAGCAAGGGTATGTCTAAAAATCACTGTCCATATTAATATCTGCTGAAGCACTAAAACCATACTGGCTTACAACATAAAAGCCCATTTACTGAACTAACAATATCAACCAATAATAACACAATTTGTGAGAACAAATTAAATCAATGATAAGGATGACATTGCCTTATACTACTCCATTGCTTCTTGTATTATAAAACAAGCATCATATTTTATGGGATTTTATTGTAGTGAATTACTACATCTGGCATAATATGCCATTTTACATTACTATGTTATTTATAAGTGTAGATAACAGTATTCCACCAGGATTGGCCTTTTTGTATCTTGTCCTTTTACCAAGCATGTCAGAATTAAAGCTGTTAAATATTTACGACTCCACAATTTTTATAAATTGGGATAACACTGAATATTACTCCTGGCATTAGTGGTGCTTGCTATGTAGGATTTGCAGAAACTTCCAGGATGAATCTGTAGATCCAAAGAGATGAAGACCTAGGTAAGTGCCTTGGTTAACAATGACGGGAAGAAACACCCACTGACTCCTCACTAAGAGAAGGCCAAAAACAATGGAGTTTCTATATAGTCATCCAACCTCTTGCCTACTACATGGGCAGAATATGTACCTCTGTAGCCTCTGGTTACTATATAACAGTATAGCAGCTTGGCTTCTGGGAAGGAAGGATATTCCATTGTGAGCAAATTAAACTGGGAAGGTGTATGTGCAAGTGTGTATGCATCCGTTCCTCTCAGCTAAATAGCTGTCAACTAGTGTGAAGCTAAACGAATGGGTAGAGTGGCTCCAGGCAGTTTCTGACTGATAGCCTCAAAAGGAAATTTGCACCCAGAAAATGTGGAATGTGCTGCTGCCAAAAGGGGATTACAGTTCCCCCAACAATCGATCCTCTGGTGACTAAGCTTGGAGTAGCAAACATTCTTCCCTAATGATGGCCAACCACTCCCTCAACCCAGGTACTTGACAGCCCTCTTCTCCTATCCTCTTCCCCATCTTGCTATGACTACTTGGAAGCCTTAAGGGTAACCTTTTCATCACAAGCACAGGAAGAGAGAGACAGTATTTCTGGAGATGGCATAAGTGAATGGGAGGGAAGCAGAGCATTCATATACGGAGTAACAATATGCTGTTCCATCTTTTCACTTCTATATGTTAGGTATCACCATCCATATATCCATTCAGCCTGCTATACATACAACCATCTTTACAGTCATGTTACACATACCATAAAACCTATTTGAGATTGGCTCCACAGTAATTAAGTTGGTTATATTTAGAGCTGGTCAGAAATCTTCTGAAAGAACTTTGTTTAATCAAAAAATGGTAACTCTTTGAGACCAAAGAATTTTGTTTCAAACATCTTGGGTTGGACAGATTTACTGGATGAAAGTCTGGGCTCCACCTAGGGTGGCCATCGAGGTACCTCAAGTATAGAGGACAGTTGCATTTAGTGCAACTGTCCCCACCACCATGAACGTTGCACGCCTCCCGAGGCTGGGGGTGCGGGGTATGGCTAGCTCTCACAGGCAGCTGTGGTGGTGTCAGCAGTGGGGTGGGGAGAGGGGGTATGCTGAGCAGTGAAAAATAGAGGACATAAAGTTTCATATCAATAGAGGACAGAAGACCAGAAAAACAGACTGGCCTCTATAACACTAGACAAATGGTCACCCTAGCTCCATCAGAACCCTACCTGGATTCCTGGTTGATCTCCCCCAGGGCTGAGACCCAGAAAGCTGTGGGATACAGCACTGGAGCATACACACCTAATGGATTTGCCTCAGGGACAGGGACTCTGGCTGCTACCTGCAATCGTTTGGGTAATCTGTAGTGAAACAGAAATCCTGGCTCAGCCAACTCCAGTTTAAAATAGTATCAGTTACTAGAGAGACTAAATGAAACCTTAAGAAAAAAAATAATTTGTTAGGATGCTCAAGAGTGTTAAAAATATATTTGACTCTTTTAAGACCTCAGCCTGCATCCCCTACTCAGGCAGAAATCCTTCTGAAATCAATGGAAGTTCTGTCTGTGTAATGAGGCTTATCCTGTGCAAATGTAACTTTGGGGGAGATGGACTGCAACTGCTTATGGCTAAAATTACTGCCATTTTGTGGATCCAAGCTAATGTTTGTCTGTTGTGCATAATTTCCTGCTATGAAAACTGACATAATAGACAGCAGATCTTTGCAAAAATGGAAACACCTCTGATGATCTTGACAAGTTTATGGATGAATAGCTGAAGCCATTTTTTTTAAATGGGTGGCCAAGGGAGGCTTTTACAGACTTTTATGGCATGTACAACCACTGAAATTCTCCAGTGAGGCAAAGAACTAGAGTTAATTGCGTTTAAATTACTTAAACTCGGACAATCATCCTGGAAAAAAAATATTCAGGTTTTGTATTTCTTTTGTTATTTCACAGGGCAATCCTACAAGTTCTTCACCGATCACAAATTTCCTTGACATACAGCAGAAAGGAAATTATGTTTTAATATGAATTCCACAACTGCTAAGTCTGGTAAAGCTTTTCTGCTTCTAGAAAAATTGAGTGCTAAACACAAGAATCAATTAAGGAAAGCAATTCTATTCAGGAAGGATGTTTAAGTCTGTGTTTAACTTAAGTCTAAGCATATGCTGCAATTCCATTTTGACGTGTGAGTACAGACTTAAAGCTAGAAGCATGCTGAAGTTATTCCTGAGTCAAGACTAAATATTTGCATGCATCTCTCATACATCTGGCCCTTGGCATTTTAACGATTAGGTTGAACCACACATATTCTGGAAAATATTCCAGAGAATAAGAAAATTAGCTATCTGGCCTCCGTTTTAGCAGCTGGTAGAAATTTTGCTCTAAACACTTTGGAGTAGATATATAAATCTAATACCACTAAAACAAGTTAATGCAATTATCATCACCATATGAGTGACATTACAATCATTATGAATATATTTCAGACATTTTTACTGAATTAATGTAAAATATAAACTTTTAAAATTGTGCATTTAAAATGATGGTAGCAGTTTCTGTATAGTAAATATTTCCCAGTCCTTGACTAATTCTTGTTCCTAGCTTACTTAGGATCAGAAAAAAAACTCTTGTAAATATATTATGGTTTTTAATTCTATTCACGCAAAACTTGCTTTAGCTCAATCAGCCATTCTATTTATTTTCCCCCATCTGATACTAATCAGAAAGGAAAATATAGTTATACTGACCTAATATTCTCTTTTAAAGCTATCATGTTGATCCAATCTTAAAGAAAATATGCAGCAGCTGTGGAACCTAAGCACAAAATACACTTCACCCACATAAAGCCTAAATCAGCTGCTACAGGAAAAGGAAATCAAACCTCTGAATTGGGTGAGAGTGTAGGGTTGTAGAACAGTTGCTTCCTAGTAACTATTTCATTCTGTGAAAGATTTTTCTCTTCCTTCCCTATTTACCATTGAGAAAAAATCAGTATTAGTAGCAGCCACAGGTAAATTATCGGGTAAGGCTTGTTATGAGAGCGTGGTGGAGAGAGACACAAGATTTCACACTTTTCCATTTTTCACCAGCAGGAACACCAATGGAGCTTAACTGCAGCCCTGTGCCTGCTGGTGATTCCTCTTGGAGCATCTGCCACAAAAGCTGCTTAAGCAACATTTTGGAGGGAGTGTCAACATTCCCCACGTCGTTGGAAAATTCAAAATTAATCATTTCTGCAAAAGCTTAAAAACAAGCATTGTCTTGCAGCAAAAACTTTGATGCCCGAATTAGCATGGCCAATACATACCACTGCATATATTTTAAACACGAGTTATTACTGAAACAAGCATATTTCTATTCTTTACATTTCAGCAGGGCACAGAGAAATATAGCAAAGACAGAGGAATGGATTTAAAGTGACAGAACTAAGCTTTGGTAATTTAAAATAATGACAAGGGTGGAGGAGAGGTTTGACCTAAATTGCTAAGCATTAATTAAGCCCAGCGTGGAATTGAATAGTCTCGTGTCATATAGCCAAGGAATGAGTGTTGTCTCCCTTCCACAGAACCTGCTTTTTGATTTAGCCAAATATTGAATTCTACCATTCTCCTGAAGCAAGTGGGATTCAAGGTATAGTCAAGGGAGACCTTGATCTGAAGAGACATCCAAGAGACATCCTTTCTCACAGGCCAGAAAACTCCACCAGTCTCCCCCAGGCCCTATATCACATTTATACCATGAGGTGAGTTTTCAAATGTCTGATTCTCACTGGACACTGGCTACAAGATGTAACAATCTTTGCTGATATTTATTAGCTTTTCCTACTTCATTTTAAAATACTTTTTCTTGATTTGATGTGCCCCAGCAGCCTTTCCTGCCCAAGTGCAGGTGGGATGGACCTGATGATCTCATGAGGTCCCTTCCAGCCCCTAACATCTATGAATCTTACTCAGCCCCAACACCAGGCTTACAGGACAAGTTGAGGAAGGTAGAAAATCCTACTACTAGGGTTTTCCCAAGGGGGAAAAATTCTTCTGCTGCCAAAAGACAGTCAGCAACCCAGGAAACACAGTTCTGACAGCTCCACCATCACTATAGGGAGCAGAACAGGCAGGACACTTTGCAGCAGCAAGGATGGTACTGGGACCCAAGGCCCAGGGACAGGCATTCCAAAAGCCTGCGCCTGAATTGATTCAATCCTTGAAGATTAGTCTAGCCTGCCTAGACTGAACCAATTTGCAAGTGAGCAGACGCCCTCTGGACTGAGGAAATGCAGGCATGTGCCTGCAGTCAATCAGGCCAGGAGCCGAGGGGTGCTAGAGCGTGGACTTGGCAGCAGGGTAGCTGTGCTGGGGGGACGTGGCCCCGACAGTAACCTGGAGTAAACTGGCCAGTGAAGAGGTCCAGCAGGGGTTGGGGCATGTCCAGACAACTGCTCAAAAGGCTCAAAGTGACTTTGCTGTTAAGGTGCAGAGTGCTTGCCTTATAACCTTTGAAATATTGCACCTCTTTGCAGATTTCCAGTTAAAATGAAATCAAACTTGGTGAAAATTCTTACATCTGCCCTAAGTAAAATAGTAAATACCTTTTCATAATTGTTCTACTTGCTTTCTATGAGTTAAGAAGTCATTGTCACATAATACAAATCTCGTATACATGTTGCTCTGTCTCATTTTATTCCTGAAAGTTCTATCTTCGATCTATATTACAGGCAGTTTCATGCTGTGTTTCTCAGTAAGTAACACTATTTTTTAAAGTTTGTATATTATTCTCAAGGATTCATTTGTGAAAATGATCCCTATCTATTTAAAGGGCCCAGGGATATTCATACTGATATAAATCAGGAGGTTCTCTGTGCCTCTGTAAATGAGAAGAGAATCAAAGATAATTAATATATTTACATAAATTTTTTAGGCAGGTATTACACCATAGAGCAAAAACAGGCCCTTATCCTTTATTCAGATGAATGCTTCCTCTGAAGTGCTCTGCTCAGTGCCTGCAATGCCCATAAACTACAATGGGAACTAACAGTACTCAGAAAATTGCAGGACCAGATCTACAGGGGACAGACACACTGTTGTTATCTGCAGCAACTCAGAAAAGACCAGCTACTAACAGACAGCAAAAATGCCCTTGGGTCAAGAATTTCGTGTGCTCCAATTACAAAATATTGGGTGGGAAGACACAAGCTACATACAGTAGAACTAAAGCTGAGGGAATCCATGTTTGGCTACTCCCCTTTGGGCAAAACGCACTGAGAAATATAATGGGAGAATAGGACATAACAATGGCCCCATCTTGGAAAAATACAATTCAAAGCAAATGACACTGTTAAAATAAAAGTCCCATTTAAAAGACCACATATATTGCAACAGCCAGCCCCTAAAGAAAAATTCAGGAAGAATCCCTAATATCTGATCAAAATGTTTGCTATACATTGTTTCTTGATAAGAAAGAACTTGTCTTTGGTGCTCTTGTCCTTCCCCACTGAGAAGGATTCTATGCACATTTCAAATGATACATTTTTTCTCTCAAAAATAATATGTAAATGAAACTAAAGATATTGAGGGGAAGATCTTGGGCTTCTGTAAATGCTGAATTAAACTGAATTAAACGCTGTGGCAGCAATTTACACTAACACATTATATAACCTAACACATGAACAAGTATATAATACAGACATACTTTGTTTCCTCTAAAAAAATCATTATTTGTGTTCTGTTTTTATCAGGAACCATGTTGTAAAGTTACTTTAACTCTTACATCTGATTCTATATCAGTAGCCTTAATTTGGATAATTAACAGTTTGCACAACTAAGACAATAAATCCTTAATAGAGGATTTTTTTAAAAAGATAATTCAGGTAATGAAGCTACAGGATTAGGCTAAAAAGTCTGTATTCCAAGTAAAAACACAGATTTTTCTGTAATTTGGTAGTAAAAAGCTTGGATGTTGAGAGCCGTAAGCCATCTAGACTCGCTGAGAAAGGCTGACAAAAGATATAACGTTTTCAGAACTGTCTTTATATGTTAGGCAAAAATGAAGAAGAGAGGGCAATTATCATTTTGTTGTTATCAAAGGCAAAAAAAGCCAGCATTTTCTAAATGCTTCAGTTTAGAAGAGCTTGCACAGAAGTTTATTTAGTGTTTCATAACAAAGACAGCACAGTCTTTTATGGTTCTTTTTAATTGCTTTGAGTTTTCAGTCACATAAGGCCTGACCCTGCATTACTGAGTTTTGTCATTGACTTTAGTGGAACAAAAGCTGGCTCATAGGGCTAGAATTTCAAGAGATCAGCCTAAAGAAGTACTCAGCAGCCTTTGCAGCTCCTGTTGTGACACTCATGGCCAAACTTTCCAAAGAACTCACCCCCAAAATGCAGAGCTCTATTGAAACCCTTGCCAGTTATTTTGGTGCCAAGTGGGAACTGAGAGCTTCAGATAATCTGGCCCCATTTTTGTGAGCTCATTTGGAAATCCAGCCCTGCCAGGATCACATGCCTGACAGTAACTTAGATCAACAGGAACTAAATTTTCATGTAAATTGTCTTTTATCCTGACAAAAGACTTATTTCCAAACCATAAACAAGATGGCAAACAGAAAGGTATCTTTCAAAAGAAAAAAAAAGAAAAAATGCTTTTTAACGAATCATGACCCAAAGCCTTAAAATGAATGTCTCCAAATTTTAATTCATTAAAAAAAATTCTTCTGAAGAGGGTTAGTGAAAATACATTTCACTTTTTAAGTCCATTAACCCAGACTTAGACCTCCCCTACAAAAAAAAAAATCTCCAAATAACTTCACCTCTAACATGAGGACAAAATAGAACAATTTTACACACAAATTCCAGGTACCCCATGTTCATAATATCTATGTAAGGAAAATAATCTATTATTTTTAAGAGGGAAAGTGTATTTAAATATAATTAAAATGTTGGAACACTAAGAAATAATCTTTCAAAATAAGTGAGTGTAATAATAGTTAGCAATTGTATAACTGATTTCATCTGTTAAATCAAGGCACTTTATATAAAGGCTGCTAAGCTTCTACAGCAGGAAAATTGTCACACAAAAAATTTTAGTGAGTTGCCCTAAATCACACAGTGAAATAATGACAAAAGCCAGTAGTAAGAGTTAAGGAGTGAAACCCCGGGTGTATGACAAGACTCCCATTGACTTTAACATGGCAAAATTTCACTCTTGGTCTAATTCAGAATTTGAAGATCTCACCACCACTTGTAAAAGAACATTGATTTTCTTTCACAAGAAGCCATAAACATCTGATCACAACATCTTAATAGCACAGTAGGATTTTGCTCCAAAAGTAGTACAATTGACTTCAATTAAACTACTTGTGTTGCAAAGTATTACTCAACACATCATGATCTGACTCTCAGCACACACTTTATTCATGTCCATGCTGCATTATAGATTCTATACTGCAGGCATTAATTTTATTCAGTCAGTCCCTATTTTTTTTCATATGGAGTAATTACATCAGAGACCAAAGTCTGCTCTCCTTACCACTCACAGACCAGGATTTGGCCTGTGATTTTTAAAAACAGCCTTGAAGAAAAGTAGACAAAAAAAAATAAAATATACATACGCAGCTAAGTCTGTGAATTTCCACTTGATTTACTCGCCGAAAAGTCTTTCTTTTCCTCCATATTTCACTTTGCTCCCTTCTAAAAACTTTCCCTCGAAAGCTCATTGTATCAATAATAACTCAAGCAGTGAACAAATTGCTCTTTAAAAACCGTGCTGCTTAACCTTTTTGCTTCAGCAATTCAGCAAACCAAACGAAGCAAGTTGCACTGTTCAAAGAGGAAGTATGTCTAAAACTTAACACATGCTGTATCCACAGTAACTAAACAGAAAGGAAAAGAAAACTAGTAATAACTCTGCTTCCTGTAAGCAATATTCCACTGTTGAGAAGACAGTATCTCACTAACCATCAATATACACTTAGTACCTTGTCTCTATAGTAGATGTATATAGGAAGCTATAGAGAAATGCATATGCCTCAACATTTATCTTTGTCTCAAAAAATGTCATCCTTTCTCCCCAAAACTTCACTGGTCTGAATGCCAAAATGGGCAAGTTCTTCAGTTCCTGCATAGACATAACCATTAAAACCTGTGCATTTATTCTTCAAACATGAATCTTCTTTTCCTATTCACTGCAAGTCCCATTTTTCAGAACAACAAATAACATGATCATTTCAGGGCTTCTGCATCTCAACGTTATTTCTACTTTTATATCTAAATATCAATTCCCCTTTTTAAATAGCATGAGAAACCAGTAAGAGGAAGCAAAACCCTAAACAAATTCTACCCTCTACAGAGTACATATTCCATGTATATTAATGGTATGTAAATGTAGATTTAACATATAATAAATATAATACAAAAAATCTCTGATTTAATATTTCGTCCCTACTGACATATTAAAAACATCTTATACAAATAAGAAACTCAAAAAGGAATGACCAGCTCAGAAAATCTCCCCTCCCACCTCCATTTTCTATCTATAAACTCCTTAACGGTCTGATTTTAAAGGTTCTCTCCTCTTTACAACAGTAAAAATTCAGAACAATTCCATCAGCTTCAAGAGGGACTTGATATATTTGATGAGAATTAAGTTTCTCAGTATTTACAGAATTACAGCTGAACAAAATTGGATCCACTACTTTTAATTCAACTGTGCTTCTGGAAGACTAAAAGATTGCCTTTTAAAATGTGTAGACTTCTGGTCTCTACAAGTTTTGTCAATCGAATACATTAATAACCATGTAATCAAGAAAACATTACCAACAAGTACTATCTCACTACCTTCTCAGGTCACACTGAAGCCACATGTTAAACTGTATAGTTTCCCAAAAGCTCTCACTCCTTATTTTAAAGTTATAATATCCACTGGCATAAACCATATGGCCAGCATGTGTACCCAAGCACAGAAGGATATACACAGGGTTCTCCTAATGATGTACAGGCAGTATAGCAGCTCTTAGACACCTACTTCAACACTGTCATCGTTAAGAGTACCTTGGTGATGGTGGAACGGCTTAGAGTGTCCTTAAGTTCTGGAAACCAACACTGTTATATCACCATTTTGAAGGCAATAGGAGAAACATCATTTACAAGAGCTGTCAATCTTCCATATTTACTTGAAATCAAAGATGAGTATTGTCCACGTCCCACACACTCATGGAAAAAAGAAACCTTGTCTTAGATTTGAGTATGATCCAGGGCAGGCAGCTGCAGTGACTCCAGGCCCAACTCCAATGCTGGAGAATGAGTGGTCATGAAGGGGGGAGTGCACTGTGGAGAAGACCATGCAATGCAGTCATGGGAGAGTAGAGGGGATACTGTGCAGCAACTACTGTGTGTCTGGCTGCAGCACCTATCTGGAGCCAAGCCAGGGCCAAAGCCAGAGCTGGAGCTATTGCTGCTGCCTGGATGGGGCCAGAGACATATATTCCATGCCCTGGGCTGGAGCTGGAGCCACCGCTGGAGCTGAAGCAAGAGCCATGGCATAAGGTAAGTGGCAGCAGGGAAGTGACAAATGGCTGGGAGGCAAGCACTGTGTGGAAGGGAGGCAAGTGATGGGCAGACACCAGGGGGGACAAACTGCAGGGGAGAAAGTGACCCAGGGAGTAGGCTGCCCACCCACCTGCCTCTCTACTGCACCTAGTCCCTGCTATCACCTAGTACCCATGCTGTCCCGCAATAGTCCATGGAGTCCCTGAACACCCACAGTCACTGAGCCACGAGCCCCTCACACACATACCTGCCCCCTCACCCCCATACCCTTCACAGTTTTGGTGACTTGGAGTGAACTGCCAAAATACAAGTTCGACCAAAGCACCATTTTCCCTAAAGCCAGCTCTGAAAGTCCATCTCCATTAAGGACATGCATTTTGCTAGTCTCCTGTGTAATTGTTTAAGACAGGCTTTCCTGTATTCCCATTTAGCAATGAAAGTCATCCATACCTTATGATACGACAAGATGGAAAACACAGCAGGAGTCCTTTGCCAAATTTTGCAGTGGCTACTAAGGTTGAACCACAACATAAAACAACCTTGAATTCAAAGGTGTTTTTGGTCTCAAACCACCACACTGCTTAGCTGGTTCACACAGTGCATAGAATGGATCTGCCAAGAACAAATGTCCTTGCCAGACTATAAATGTAATGCTAGATCCATCGAGTCTGTTGAGTTAACTTAAAGAAGGTCTCAATTTCTCTCAGAAGCTCTTTAGACTATTGATCACTTGCTGTAATATTTTATAAAGCAGAACAGTCTTTCCTCAAACTTCTTGAGCACGGGCTGAATGTTACTGATAAATGAAACAAAAAAAGGGGTGGTGCTGAACTGAAATGCACATTTTGCCCTTTACATGACAGATAAGCAATTCATCATGTGCTAAAAATATCAAATGCCACAAAGATGTCAAATTAATCTCAAAGCCATTATTTGGTGAATGTGGAAATTTTATAGGATATATTTGTATTACGGGTTAATCTGAATGCCTTTTCCAAGGAAGAGAGAGAGGAGAACTGTTAGGGATGCCTGCACCTAGCCCTGTCCCTGTTACCACCAGGCAGCAATGGGGACAGGACAGCTGCAGCAGTAGCTGACTAGGAAACAACTCCCTCACCCTTGTCTCCCTCACTCTCATGCTGGACGTGCTCGTGCCACCCCCAGGCATCTTGTAGGAAGCTCTGGTTTAGTTTTACAAACCCAGTGCTGTAGCAAGGGTGGGAGCAAGTGGGGCAACCACCATGGGCTCTGAAGCAAATGGTGCTGCCCAGCTGGGGCGAGGCCTGGGATGGAGCTGCAAGCAGCTCGTTTGAGGAGGCCTGGGAATGGAGGGAGGGTGGCTCTCACTGTTGTGGCACTTCCAAGCAAGCGGGGGGCATATGTACCCCCGGATCTGTGCATGGGGTGAGGGTGGGCTGCTACTGAGGGCTTTGCCCTGGGTGCCAAACTTCCTTGTTGTGGTACTGTACCAACCCACCTTTTAAACTTTTCAGCAGCCAAGCAGCCAAGGACCAGGGGCCGTTTTCCAGTTCTAGGCTGCTCGTGGCAGACACTTTAAAGAGGGCACAAGCAACCTAGGTCGGACTTAAAAACTGCTAGCTCCTCCTCACTCCTGGGCAGCCCCTGGTGAGAGTGCAGCAGTGCTGAGAGAGCTCTCAAGGAGCCAGCTGCTTTCTCCCCCTTCCCTTCCTCTTGGGGGGCAGGAGAGAGAGCAGAGCACTGTAGGATGGTAGAGGTGAACATCAGCTCACCAGCTTCCCCAGACAGCAGCCTAAACTCCTATGCTGCCTTTTTTTCTACCTAGGGATGGGCACCTTGAATGTGCAATGCACTTTTGCAAAGTTTCTGACACAAGACTAAATGAACCTCTGTTGTGTCTCCCAGAGGCTGCAACTGGAACACAGGCTTGCCCATACCTTGGACATTCACTTGTTCCAATACATTTGTTTAAAGGTCTGGCAGAAATTGGTCTATAGTTAGCCTCAGAAAAAAGCATCTGAAATTTGAGGTACAGATTTGAACTTTAGTTGAGTCTCCAGACTCAAAGTGATCATCTAACAGGACCAGGCTTTCTTCTGATCCATCCTACCCCTAGTTATGCTGGAAATTATGCCAGGTTCTGAAAGATATGCATCACCTGCTTCCTGAACTCAGCTAAGCTTTTATGAACTTCTGAGGCTAGGTACAGGTATTCCAAAAGCCCTAGGTGAAATCTGTCTGTTATGTGGTTTTCTGTAAGTGGTGTAGTTTAGATCAGTAGCGAACAGAACACACAATTGCCCTTTGGTGGGTAGGGGTGGGGAGCAGTGTTGAGGGGGTTGGGAGGCAAATCTTAGACCAGGATCCCCCATTTTTAAACCAGTCCATGTGTCTGAACTTCTATTCTGTTTCGGGTTCAGACCAGTTTTAGATGATTTAAAAGTGTAATGTCTGTACATGGCCTAAAGGAATAAAAGTCATTTTAGGTTCAAGTCTTAAGTTGGTTTTTATTCTATTCTTTTTTTTTCATCTCCACTGACATTCTTCCTATCTCTTTGATTCCTCTGTATATTACTAAATATAATATATTTCTGGCAGCACAAGCACTAAAGGTAGGTACTTCCATGCACAGCAGCAGGAGGCCCTGAGAAGCTTGCAGTCTGCAGCAGAGATGGTAAACAGGAGGTGGCTGAGTAACAAATATACAATTACATGAATGAGTACAGATAAACAGGTCTGCCACTGAGGTGACTCTTAAAACTAAGTTTTCTTTTACCCTTTCATTGTTGTTTGAGGCATTGTTGTTTGGATGCATATTCCCCAAATTTGTAATGGGGAACACCACTAGAACTAATAATAAAATGGATAACAATCGAAAATGAATCTTGAGTGCAGGGGCGGGCAAAATGGCAGATCTAGCCAGACTCCATTTTCCAGCAGCCCCTGCCCATGTCACTGCAGCTGGTTTCCATGGAGACCCCAGCAGCAGCAGCCCCTTTGGGGCTGGGCAGGGAGAAGCTCCACAGCCGAGGTTGGGATCTTGTAGTGGTGACATTGTGGTCCAGAGCGGGGGCAGAGCTGCAATCTGCTGCTTGCATGCTCCTGCTCTGTCCTGGTTCCAGGCCACGCTATCACCACTGCAAGATCCCAGCCCCAGAGCAGCTCCTCACCCGCCTGTGTGCTCTGCCAGCACTCCTGAGGTTGGTCTCCGTGGAAACCCTGGCCCTGTGCTGTCACAGCCTCGCCACTGCTGGGGTCTCCATGGAAACCAGCTGCAGCAACAACCCTAACACCATCAGCTATCAGGCTGCTTATGTCAGTTTTGATAGCAATGAGACTTTAGGTGAGGTGGATGTACAATTTGGACATTAAATCAGCACAGCTAGTAAACAGTTTGGGTACCAGGTACCATATGCATGAATGTTTAGAGTACAGCAGGAACCTAATCACTTCCATATAACTGGAGCAAGCATTCAGTCAGTAACCTATTTTTTACTGAAGATTTTCCAGTCCTGTAGAGTAGCGTGCCTCTACAATCATAGAATCATAGGAAATTAGGATTGGAAGAGACCTTAGGAGGTCATCTAGTCCAACCCCCTGTTCAAAGCAGGACCATCCCCAACTAGATCATCTCAGCCAAGGCTTTGTCTAGCTGGGTCTTAAAAACCCCCAAGAATGAAGACTCCACAACCTCTCTGAGTAACCTGTTCCAGTGCTTCACCACCCTCCTAGTGCAGAGCTAACCTAAATTTCCCTTGCTGCAACTTGTGACCATTGCTCCTTGTTCTGTTAAAACCTTGTTAAGGAGATGTAGGAGAAACAGTTCTCTCTTATTCCTAGGAATTGTTTTATGTTGACAAGTTTCTGGGTTTGTTCAGAATGGACATTCTTCTACTGAGGGGCAGGCTGGATAACTGGGATTGGGTAGCCGCAGGAAACTCTCAAGAGCTCCCCTACATATTCCTACTTTTGCCCTTTTACTTCTAACTATCATAAGGGCTCCGGTGCTGTATGCAGAAGTTGTTCTGCCAACGGTGCTTTTAATGTTCAGTATTGCTAACTGAAAGACTCCTATTGACTTCTGCACGCTTTGCCTCAGGGCTTTAACTAGACAAGACAGTTGTTACCAGAGTCTCACATGGTTATCTTCCCTACCTGGATTGAGCATCCTTGCCTCAGCACCCTGTTGCCTAGCCCTTCTCTCTGTATGGATGACTGAGCTAAAGAGAACAGTTAACTAATTAAATAGAAGTTTAAGATAGATTAGTGATTGGACTGCCTATCCAATCCAATCCAATCTAATCCCATGGATTGTCTATTGCTGTTAAAATTGCAACCATAGGGTGCATCCACACGAACCCACACATTCTTCTTGCAAGACGCACTCTGAGAACAAAAATGTTCCCTGTGCTGCATATTTGCAGCGTGGGGGCAAAATTTGATACCTGGATACCCAGGTACCAAAAAATATCCTGGAGGAAAAGGCAGGGCAGGCCATGGTCCCAGACCATGCCCTGAGGCAACCAGAGGCTTGGTCTTCCACAGAGACACTCCGGTAGCCAGCCAGATATCCCTTGCCCTGGTGCTGGAGCACATTGCCTGCACATACAGGGCAAGCTTCTGGGACCTGGACCCGGGCTCCGTGACAGGTAAGGAGGGGGTGAGTGGGTGGGGACCATGCAGGCACCCTGCCCATCCCCAGCTCCCCAATTGCTCCCCGACCCTCAGATCCCAATTGCTCCCTCAGCTCCCTGATCACTCCCCCAGCTCCCCAGTCACTCTCCCAGCCCCCTGATTGCTTCCCTGCCTGGCTCCAGCTCCCTGATCACTCCCCCGGCTCCCCAATTGCACCCCCCACCCAGCTCCAGCTCTCCAATCACTCCCCCGAGTCCCTGATCACTCTCCAACTTGGTCCTAGCCCCTGCCCAGCCCCAGCATCCCTGCGCTCACCAGCTGCAGCAGCAGACATTGGGGCCATTCAGGGCCTCATGATACAACCCCTTCACATGGCATGGGGCAGCAGAGGCCAGCAGGGATTGGCCCCAGCTGCCTGGCATCTGTGATGCCACTGCCGCATCACAGAGGTGCAGGCTGTCGGGCAGCTTGGGGCTGCTCGGGCTGAGTGCCATCAAGCCCTGGGTGACAGCTGCAGTGGCTGGGAGCTGCCAGACAGCACACAACACTGCACAGTGCCCTGCTGAGCTGGGCTGTATCCCCACGATGTGGCAGTGGCAGCTAGGACTGGGAAGGGGATCGATCAGGGAGCTTGGGGTGTGATTGGGACGAGGTTGGAGGAGTGAGTAGGGAGCTAGGCCTGGGCGGGGAAGCAAGCAAGAGGCTGGGGGGGGGTACGTAGGCCCTGCAGGGGGCATGTGGTCCCTGTTGGGGAACTCTGGCCCTTATTGAGGGGTGTGGGAATCTGTTGGCAGGCTGTGGACCCGTTGAGGGGCTGTAGCGACCGGGGGGGAGAGGGGGGGCCTGTGGCCCCTGTGGGGGAAGCAGTATGTGAGCTGTCAGGGAGCTGAGCTCTGCAGGGGGCCCACCCCTCCTAAGCAGCCCCCCACTATGCCCAGTCCCCTCACAATTGACCCACAAATCCTACACACCCAAGCCACACTCATAAACCACTTACCCACATACCTGGCCTTGTGGGTCAGGAGTGAGGGGACTGGGGCAGAGGGGCAGGCTGTGAGTTGGGAGTGAGGGGCAAGGGCAGGGGCAGGGCACTGGCATATCAGTGCTGCACATACTGGTGAGCAAAGGGGGTAGAGGCAGCTCTGATTTTTCTATGACAAAAAAGCCAAAAGTAAATGCCAAACTGTATAGGTATTTAGCATTTATTTTATTATGATGATAGAGGCACTGGTAGGCTTCCAAATTGCTTTAAAATTGTAAATATATCAATAAACCATTGCCCAATTGATTTGATCTCTCTCTCTCTCTCTCCAAAGGTCTTTTGTTTTACTTGTGGTCAATTTTGGGGTATTTTAAAGAGTGACTTTGGGATTTTTTTATGAGGGATTTTGCAGTTTTTAAATAGGGAACACCAGAATTCCTGCTAATGAGGCAAGTGGCAGGACCCAGGCAGAGGAGCCTGCTCAGAACTGACACCCAGGACCCAACTGGAGGTAGCTGACCTCCTGGCCAATTGGGGCCAAGGGGACATGCTTTGACAGCTCAAAGTAGGCCACTGCACTAAGGCAATCCAGGCAATAGACGCCCACATGGCCGGGCAGTGGCACACATGGCAGTAATGCAGCATAAGGGCTAACTGTGCAGTCACATTCCACTGGCAGGTGGCCCAGAGGTGCAGATGTCTCTACTGGCCATGCGGTCCCCATCCAGGTCTGGCAGACATGCATCCATAGGGCCACATGCTGTTGCAGGTGGCAACAGGTCACAGCCAGGCAGCAGTCCCCACTGCCAGACTGCTGCAGTGGGTAGAGGATGCAGGGAACAGTCAGGGTTGCTGGCATGAGGAGCAGACAGCAGTACAGCTGGCACAAGGGGTAGTATCCCCAGAAGCTCCTCAGAATGAGTGGCCCTGAGCTACTTGCCAGGGCAGCTTTTTATACAGCTGGGGCCAACACAGGTGCTGGGCCCAGCCTCTAGCTCCCCCTGACTGCAGATCTGGGAGGAACCAGGCAGGGTTATTTTTCCCCCCAAGTGCATGTTGGTGTGAGGCAAATTGTGTCATGTCCAGACACGTGCGCCAAGGCAAAAAGCCCCAGCTCAAATTTGTGCCTCTTCTATTTGAGCTGCTGCAAGTGCATGTGCCTGGATGTGTGGACACACCCATGAAGTACAACGCTAGCACTGTATTTGTTCTATGACTGTCATCAGGTAGCAATGTGATGCTATTAAGTCATAGTGGAAGTCTTATTTATTTATTCTGTAATTAGCTAGATCAACACAAGTTCTTCTCTCTTTAGGAGCCCCACCTGATGATTGAGAACGGCTGTGTCTGGCTTGCATATTTGGGTTCAAAAGCTAATATAGCACTCACTGCAATGTGTCAATAGTTATTTCTACCATGATGCCTTGGTTGAACTTTTTCAGCTAATCCAAGTATTTTGGAAAAAGCAACCTACTTGAAACATCTTATAGGTCAATGTGATTGTTTCTTAAATCTACATAAAATGGCTATATATTCTGTTGGCTATGTAGCCATGTGATACTCCATAATATTTTTCTGTCATTGAAACTCCAATTCCTTCTTAAAGCTTTTTTTTCCCTATTTCTCTTCAAGACTGTACCCAAATTCATGCTTCTCCCTTAAATCTGTGAATTATTTTGTATGGTCAGTAATTTTCGTTGGAATTTGAGATACATCATAATATGTGTAAATGTACTTGCTAGTAGAATTGGATCATTAATGTTATAAGACTCTTTATTATGCAATCGTGCATTTCGTTTGTGGTTCGGTGGTAGACCAATAAAAATGTGCCCATCAGGTGTCAAAGATGCATATCTTCAGTTTACAGTCTAAAACAAAGACTCTTGTAAGGGTAACAGGCCAGATATTAGAAGCACTTGACAGAAAAGATATACTGTAAAATATACTTATTCTACAGAAAAAAAGAATCATGATATAGTCTTAGCTCTTATTAATAATGCTGGAACTCCCAACAACAAACTCAAGTGCTGAGTTTCCTTATAAGCACTGAAACGATCAGAACTCAGAATAAATGGCAGGAGAATGAATAGACTGGACTGAGCTTGGTACTTTATCCAGAAAGAATACTGACATATACAATACTGAGGAGGTCCAAAAATGTAACCCTAATTAGTGCATACACAAAGAATTACAACTGTAGGAACTGACCAGAGACTCAGAAAATGTAGTTTTTATTTATAGAGCCCATACCCAGTGTTTTACCCATGTTCTTTCTGCAACAGAATAAAATCAAATACTATATAAGACTTTACAGAACAGATATAAAAATATACTGTTGCATCTTATTTTGTTTTCCATCTGTGTGGATTTTCAATGAGAAAGGGCAATTTAAAAAATTAAGAAAAGGATCAGAAAAGACTTGGAAGTAAGAGGATAAATAGTGGAAGACGACAGGCTGAACAGCAAAGAGGTCATGACTGAATGAAAAGATTAACCAACTGCTGAAACTTCCTTAGCCTGACAAAGTGTTTTTGAACCCAAAAGCTTGCTTAATCATTTTTTTCTAACTATTTGGGTTGGTCTAATAAAAGATATCAGATTCACCCAAGGAGTCTTGTCTGAAAAGACTAAAAACATTCTTGCCCCTACAACCTCTCTTGCATGCATCAGACACATTAGTGAAATGCTGTATGAAAGGTGGCTCTTCCATCATATGTGCCATTCCAGGATTGTCTGAATAAAGAACTTCATTCACTTTGGGAGGGCAATCTACATTAATTTACCAAAAAAAATATAAAGACAGAAATCAACTTCTTATCAAGGGGACCATGGCTCAAACAGCCCATGGGAAAAAACAATAAGTAGGAATAATTAGAATATTTAAAGCAATTAGAATAATATATAATTGTTACAAAAGAGTTAATTAAGAAAAACTGCCAATAAAAACTACATTTAGCTCTTGAAAACTGATTAAGTTAAGGAGCTATGTCTCCTGCTTGCTATTCCACTAATTATTTTGCCAAAATCAAGTCATTATTTGTCTTCCCAGAGTACTTTATTTTGTGATATTATGGTTGCTAAGTGGCAGGGCCACAGAAAGGTCTTTTTGCTGATCTTTTGCTCATATAGCATATACAGTGGGGAAGGTAGTGTAACTAATGGATTCATTTTGCCACTATAAGCTGCTTCCAAGGAATTTTGCCAGTTTAGGTACAAAAGCAAAGTCTTTGTAACATAGACCAACCTTACAAAAGGTCTGGGTGAGGAAGGACAGACTATATGCTCTTTAAGGTCAGGTCAAGAATTAAACTGTCACAATTATCCAGGAATTTACCGATAGGGAGTTTAAAATTACAATCTCTCTCTCTTAAATGGTTTACAACAATTCAAGCATTTTGTAGCCATAACAATAAAGATCTGAACAATAAAGGATGAAAGTAAAACCCAACTTTTTACTTCTGCGATGAAAACAGAAATAGCCCCTCTCCCCCCAGTTCACACCACATAGCAACTGTGCCAAATAATCAGAGGTTAAAACAATGCAGGAATTGAAACCCTAGGGCAATGTAAGGGAGATGTGGATGGCTGTTAATGCTATTGTGGTCATTCTTTTTGATGATTTCTGCAGATGCTCACGTTTACATACTCTGTCCTGCTGCCTTCTCTTGCTTGAGGCAGAAGCTGTGTGGGAGTCACAAAAGCTGAAGTGTGCACTGATCTATTTCAGCTACTGAAGATGATAATATTGATACCATGTTCAACAATGTGTAGACTGCCAGCAGGTAAGTCACAAAAATATATACGGAAACCACTTTTCATATTCAGAGCTTTCCTTTTCATTTTCAATTCACTAGCACTGGGGTTGGCACAGGTACCAGAGTGTGGCATGTGAAGGCATTTGGCTTGGCACATGCACCTCGGGGCGGATGGTAGGGAAGAGACCAGGGCTGCACTGCCACAACAAGGACTGGGCCCCTTGTAGCTCCCGCGCCATTCGCCCCGGCACACCAATATCTTAGAAGCCAAGCTTGCGGGTGTTTTCAGCACTCTGCCCAAAAACGTTGCCAACCCCTGCACTAGCACTTCACCACAGTTTGTCATAGTCTGCATTCTGCAACAGTGTAACATTGCTTCATCTAGGCTATGAAACTAAACCAACAAGAGTTGCATCAGCTAAAATGTGTCATCTCTTCAGTGTTTTGTCAGAGTACTAACTATGAAACTGATTATAAATCACTGCTGGTATATTCCACACAGATTCCATGAAGTAAATACTACTAAATTAGATAAATGTTTGAGATATCAAAAGCCAAGTATCAAGTGTTCTTAGTCAGATACTACTTTATCTGCATCTTCTCAAAAATGGCTTGTGAGTGAATCTCCCTGAAAACTGGAAATTAGGATCCCCACCTTCGATTGCTAAAGTAAACTTTATATCAGGAGAAGCAACAGCTACTACTGCTTGTCAAAGGTACTAGCAAAGTTGCACAGCTGTGTCCACCCTAAATCTTTGTCTTTAGTTACTTAAAAATTTATAGGTGAAATGATCCAACATGCCTCTGCTTGAAATTGGGGGGGGGGGGCGAGGGGAGGTGAAGGGAACAGTTCAACTATTTTGAGAGCAAAATGAAAAAAAATCCACTTCCCCTAATATAAAAATATGCAAGTTTTTCAAAACTGTTCTAACAGTAAATCAGCTGTGAGCATAAAGCTGATAATTACTAAGGACACAGGACCCGGTCCTGTTCAAACCAAGAACTTCAGCAGGTTTTAATATTAAATATTAAATCAGATCAATCAAATTAATATCAAATATTAAATATTTGAGTTATCCAGCTGAAGCCTTTAAATAGCTGATACTTGCACTTCTACTACAAAACTGTAAAACTAGCTCTGACCGGATTGAAGACAGAATGCATCCCAGTAACTATGACATTAGCACACAAGGTGAACTCTCCAAGGCAGGATGACAGCATCCCTGCAGCAAATAGACATGAAAGGAAAACACAAGGAAGTCTCTTTTATACTTTCCAGGGCTTTGCTAATGGACCTTTCCAGACAATAGCTCCTAATGTCACTGGCTCCAGCTATGTCAGTCTATTTCTCTTTTTCTTAGGCTGACACTGCACTGATTTCAGCTATTCTTTTTACTGTGCTTTTACCTTTGTTTCTTGCCCCAGTTATTAGTACATCTCATGCAGAACAAATTTGTGAACGATTCCTGTATTTCATTGCCCGGAGTGAAAGGGTAGAACACACCCTCTCATTGAGCCAGTAGTGTCATGAGTTTTCAATGGGTGGCACTTGCTAGCATCTCTGTGCATAGCCAGAATCAATGGGGTTCATTTGCAGCTGAAATTGCCCTTGGAGGAGAGTAGAAGAGACAGGACTTGGTAAGGGCATTTTGTCAGTCAGGAGTTTAATTTCACACAGAGCGCTCAAGAGCTCTTTTGGCACATACATTTCAGCACCTCAAATGGTCTAATAAGTACTCACAGGAGCTTGCTGATAATGTCTGTGCATCATGAGCCACCTGCTACCCCTGAACCAGTTTTCCCATCCACATTTGCTATACATGAAAATCCCTCCCAATTCTCCCATTTGGGAACTAGGCTCAACGGCATGTAGAAGCAGCAGATCTCTGGGAAAAGATGCAGCAGTATCTTTGTGTCTCCTCCCTCATGTTAGCTTGTTTCTTGCTTGTAGTGCTGTGAACTCCTTCAGGAAGATACTGCTGGACTGATCAGCTTTCCACTTCAGAAATTTACCCGCACCTAAAGGGTGCGTGACATGTTCATCTGCTTTTCCATGCCTGTGATTCTCTCTTCACTTGCACTGGTGCAAATCACAAATAATTCCAGGGAAATCTGCTGAGCCAGATTTGCATAGTATCTCTGAGAGAAAAATTGTCTTAGGTTTCTTCTTTAACCATCTCTCCCTTTTTACTGAAGCAGTTACCACTTGGAAAACAAGGTTAGAGGACATACTGTATTGACAGTCCTGTAAGTTGGTTCCAATTTGGTAAGCGAGGGGTAGAATGCCTTTATGTTAGCTGCTGGCTTTTATTGTACAACAGCATAGAAAAAATAGTCTTTTATTTGCCTGTAATTACAATATCCCAAAGCTAAAACAAAAATATGGCACAAGTTGGATCCAAACAGCCTTTTTTTAAAGTCTTCTCACATCAGGAATTAGGACTGTGAATATAAATATGACATATTTGGTTGTGCTAGTTTGTACAAAATAAAATATGCATTACTTTAATGCCTTCTTTAGTTTGATCCACTGGGAATTTCAAATAAACATTACCCTTTTGTTTTCATATGCTTGGACTGGAATCATGTCTTGATAACAAAACACAAATAATGAAGAACCATAAAAAGCCATTAAATAATTTAATCATTGCAGTTTACTACTTCCAGGCGTGCTGCTGTTGAATTCTTAGTTTCTACTGCATACAATTTTGACTGGGGCTCTAAATGTGTCACTGATGTCTATGGTAATTTACAGGAAGGATTTCTTATTAATTTATTTACCAATAAAAATTTTAGCTCAGATATAACATCTGGTTTCAAGAGCAAGTCTGCATTTTTACCCAATCTTCCAGCTGGAATGACTAAAACAGAAGGAGGTCAAGCAACTTGCCCAAGGTTACACAGCATACCAATAAGCCCAGCCAGAATTAGATCCTGGGATCATCTTGTCTGCTTTGTTCCAACTACTGAAGTATACACTTCCTTGCCTTGTGTTTTAAATATATAGAGGCTCGTACACCACATTTCTGGATTCTGTGAAATATTGCATATTTGTCACCTCAAACTCACTCATTAGACATGCATGTGCATATCCTCACAGCTCCTGTGAATATTCTGAACAATAGAGAAGAAGGCTGCATGAGACAATGTATCCTCTGGATACCCTGCAAGACCCAGCTGCTTAATGCAATTTTGGCAAAGAAATAAAAAGGATGGAAATTTCAAAAAACAGATGTGAAAGACTCCCTTATTGTTTTATTACAGAAGGAATAAATGTGACCTCCTGATAATCTGAGTTATATATTTTTCAGTTGAGTCTGTGGCAAGGGGACAGATCAGAACAACATGCATCCTTGGAACCTTTTTTCTTCTCTCTGTTACTAGGGTAAAGAAAGAAAATCTAGATGATCCAAGAAACAGAGCACTTGACCAGGAGTCATATACTCTGCGTTTCATTCCTGGCTCTCAGACTTACCTGCTGTGATCTTGGAAAAGACACAGCACCTTTCTGTCCTATTTTCAATTCTACCATCTACACCAGGTGTGAGCAAAACATGGCCCACGGGTCACATCTGGCCCATGAGGCACTTTCATCTAGCCTGCGGGCACCCACCAACGAATTGTATCCTGTTCAGCCTTTCCGCCCATGAGGGTGGGAGTGAGGCACCCAAATATACACATACCAATAATATACCATATGGCACCTTGCTCCCACCCCTGTGGCCAGAAGGGCCCAGCCCAACCAGCATGCAGCTTCCAGGTGGGGCTTCTGCTGCCACTGCTGCAATTGCCCCAGGAGGACCTGGTTGGCTTTTCTGGTGTCCCGCTCACTTGGGACAGCAGTTAGGGAAGCAGTGAGGCACAGCTGCAGCTGAGTGAGGGCAGGGAGCATAGGAGCGGGGCTGGCAACAGGACAGAAGCTGCGCCCAGGGGGCAGTGGGAGCGTGGACCTCAGGTGGGCAGGGTGGGGATGCGAAGGGACCTCCCACACACTCCCCCACATGGTGCTTTAGCCCCTGCTGCTGGCAGGTGGGGGTGCTCAAGGCACTCATACCCCATGTAGGCACTGGCACCACAGTGGCATGCAGCTCCAGCCAGCAGTGCACGTGGGGGTGAGGAGCGCAGCCTGCCTGGCCCACCTCTATCACGGGGCTCCATACAGCATGCCTTCAACTCCTGCACTCATGCAACACCAGGGGAATCCCACTGCTGGAGCCAGCTGCCTTCCCTGCAGAGAAGCAGGTGACAGGGCTCCCTCCACTCCTACTGGAGTCCTGGGACATGCACAATAGGGGGTGAAGAAGGCAGCCGGCTCCAGTGTAGGGCTCTCCTCTGTGCTGCCCAAGTGCAGGAGCTACAGGCACACTGCATGGAGCCCCCATAATGGAGGTGCTCCTTACCCCAACATGCAGGCTGTGCTCCTTACCCCAACATGCAGCTCTGGCTGCAGTTGCATACTACTGGGGCACCAGTGTCTACGTGGGGCATGAGCGCCCCCACCTGCTAATGCTACCAGCAGCAGGGGCTACATGCCATGTGCTAGTGTGTGGGAGGTCCCTCATCCCCCACCCTCCCTCATACCCACAACCCCCCCACATATATATACTCCCAACATACCCTATGCCCCCCCACACATGCCCATACCCCACCACACCCCCCCCCACATACAAGGGTAAAACTTATTTTAATTTATTATGCAATCCCCTCTATGCAATCTCCTTTTATTATGCAAACACAAATCATGCCAAATATTTTTGTAATAAAATTAAAATATGTTCCAGTAGTTGTTCGACTTTTATAGTTTATGATTTGGTTTTTTTTTTCTGGTTTCAAGGTAACAATCCTCCCCTCCCAAAAGGAGTATTTTGTGACATGGAGAGGGACTTCCAATCCCAATATGGTGACCAGGCAGCAGGGCAACCATCATGGGGTGGGGCTACCCATGCCAATTCGTTTCACCTTTCTGAGTATGATTTTCTCCATTTTCTGAGTATGCAGAGCATACTCATTGTATTTTCCCTTCACAAGAAATGCAGATGCTGCTTGGCCTGAACATGGAGTGTTCAAAGAACAATTTCCCTTGAACCTGGCCCCTTGCATACATCTGAAGGGAGGTAAAGGACAACTGACTTACCCATTTGGCTTGAATATGTACCACACAAGTCCAACAAATTAATGCTGGATGGACTGTAAAAGAGTCTGGGATATCCTGACGCTGATTCATATGAAACACTGCTTAAGTGCCAGAAGATCAGAAGCTTAAAGGTTAACGTCTTCTAATTCTGTACAAATGCATTCTGCATCCAAACAGAAACAAGTGCCAGCAAGGATGTGGATAGGAAGTAAAGCAGAGCCTGCTGCTCTTCCCCAGTCAGTGTCTTGTTCTAGACAAACCAGCGCTGAGGCTATGACCAAATCCTTTTGTACAAATATTTTCAAGAAGTGTCCTTATATCTTAAAAATGTTACAAAACATAACTGATAATGTACAAGGTCACTGAGTTCAAATGTTTGTTCAAGCTCATATAACTCAAAATTCCTTTCAATTTTATTTTTAAAAGGTAAACTGACAAACATTTGGTGAGTGCAATGGCTTTTGGTAGGCTGAAAATAAGTAAAAATTCTCTTTGAAAGTTAATATCAAACTCACCTCCCAGATACTTCTTTTGAATGCACTGATACTGCTTCATGAACATCCTAACACAGTGAGCTTCAGCCCACAAAAGCTTGTGCTACACACACACACATATGTATAGCTACAACATGTATATACATCTACAGTAAAATCTCTGATATCTGGCGCAAGTGGGGCATGGTGGAGTGCCAGTAATGTAAAAATGCTGATTATCTGAGGGCACAGGGTTTCCGCTCAGACATGAAGCGGGAGTGAGGGGTAGGGTGGCAGCAGCTGCATATGGAGCAGCGGCAGCACAGCGTGGTGGGTGGCAGTGGCCTCGTGTGAGCTTCCTCCCCGCATCCAGCTGGCTTGCCATAAATTCCAGTTACTAGAGTGTGCCGGTTAGTATAATCCTGGAAAACAGGGATTTTACTGTACTTTTATTAGTCTATAAGGTGCAAATCTACCCTGAGTTTTTTGTCAGACAACTGAGAATAGAAAATGAATATTAAAGTCTGTAGATACCTCTTAATGCAAGAGACATCTCTGTCAGGAACAGCCTTTCCTAAAGATTAAGGGCACTTTTACTTAATCTTTCCTAAAGATTAAGGGCTTTGAGGGTGGAGGGGACAGCGCTTTAATTAGAGTGGGTCTGAGAGCTGTTCTAAATAGAGTCACAGCGTCTCGTGTATTAACATCCCCAGGCTTAAAAACATAAGTGGGGGCACTTAAACTAAAGCTCATTCAATGAGGCTTAAGTTCAAGCACCCCACTGCCATTTTTAAGCACAGGGACACTAATACACGAGATGCAGGAGGTTGCTGGAATGCGGTAACTACCATGCTCCAGCAGACTCGATTAATTGACTCTGCTCCGATGCACCATAATTACAGCATATTGGAGCAGTCTTGGCGCTTGTGTACAGGCACACAGAGTGTCAACACTAATGGTGACACATGGCAATGACATTACTCATTGCACTTTGACCAATCAGAAGCTCCCCTACCATTATTAAAATTTAGATAGTTTCCTAATGCATCTTTAACTCTTCGGAACGATGCAGTTATCAGGGACTTAATTTCTCTTCAAAGGTCAGTTCAAAGGATAAGGAAGAGACTGGGAAGGAGAAATTCTAAAACTAGGCTGGTCATTCCTCAGTACTCAAGTCTGCTGCTTCATTCATTTTACCTTCTCATGGCCCTTCTCATCTTAGTTTAACACAAAGAACCATATGGTGTTAGATGGCCAGGAATACAATTTAAGTGGAGCAAAATAGGCACAGAGCAGGGAAGCAAATCTATGCTCAGAATCCATATGGTGAACAGAAGTGACCTGAGGATGGAATACTCAATGCCTTTTTGAGGGAGTTGCAAGAGCACTAAGGAAATACGAAAAAGCTGCTTAGCCACATGGAAAATTGGTGGTGAAGGACTATGTGGTGAAGGACAAAGAATGAGCTAGGGTCACTATGGGCTCATGTATATGCCATGATTTTTGTCCCTTCATGAGCTGCAACTGTGTGTCTGTTTGCACAAGCGGTATTTCCCAACACTTTAAAAAGTCTTCTTTGTGCATTAAACTAAAACTCCTTGGATGTAGTTTAGTTTGGCTCACTGGGAATTAGTGTCATGTACATGGATTTGTTGCGTGCAAACACAAAGGCATGCAAACATGTGCAATGAATCATTTTGTCCACCAAATGGCATTGCAACTTTTTTGCAGTTCACCCCTTCGAATTGCTTTCGCAATTGATTGCTTCCACTTTTTTCTTGCGTGGTTTTCATAGGTTCATAGATTTTATGGCTGGAAGGGACCAGCCCCCTTCACCAAGCAGAAAAGACAACTGCAGTCAGGTGACCCCAGCAAGGTGACCGTCCAGCCTCCTCTTGAAGATTTCCAGGGTAAGCGATTGCACCACCTCTGGAGGGAGCTTATTCTAGTCTCAAAACTCTAGCTGTGAAGAAGTTTTTCCTAATATTGAGCCTGAAATGGTCTTCAAGGAGTTTGTGGCCATTACCCCTGGTTTTCCCCAAGGGCACCCTGGTGAACAGCTGTTCACCAACCCCTTCATGTACACCCCTGATGTAGTGGTGCTACCAAATCCCCTCTCAGCCTTCTCTTTTTCAGGCTGAAGGGTCTCAGGTTCTTCAGCCTTTCCTCGTATAGTTTGCCATGCAAGTCTCTGATCATACGGATGGCCCTCCTCTGGCCTCTCTGAAGTGTTACCACATCCTTGTTAAAATGCAGTACTCCAGCTGCAGTCTCACCAATGTCAAGTAGAATGGAAGAATCACTGCCTTGGTTTTGCTGGAGATGCATCAATTGATGCATGCCAGGGTATTATTAGCCCTGCTAGCTATGGCGTCGCACTGCCAGCTCATGTTCATAGTACAGTATATTACTACCCCCAGGTCCCTTTCATTTATAGTGCTGGTCAGATTGGCATTGCCAAGGTATTCGGAGGACTGTTCATCCATAGGTGGAACACTTTACATTTCTCAATGTTGAACTTCATTTGGTTCCAATTCACTCAATTTGCCAGCCTGTCTAGGTCTATATCTGCAGCCTCTCTTCAAGTGTGACCATGCTTCCCTATAACTTGGAGTCATCCAAAATTTGGCCAGCAAGCTCTTTACCCCGCACATCCAAATCATTGGTGAAGATATTGAATAGTACTGGAACAAACACTGACCCCTGTGGGACACCACTGGCCACTTCTCGCCAAGATGACAGATCTGTTCATTAGAACTCTCTAGGTCCTACCCCACAGCCAGCTTCCTATCCACCTAAACATCTCACAGTTAAGCCCACATTCCTCCAATTTTCTCATGAAAACAGCATGAGATACCCAATCAAAAGCTTTTTGGAAATCAAGGTATACAATGTCAACCTCCTCTCTCTTATCCAAGTGTTGGGTTATCTGATCATACAAGGAGATGAGGTTTGTAAGACTAGACCTGTTCATGATGAGGCCAACGACTGCCGTTCAGAATCCTACCTTCTGCAAGCCTATTGCACATAGACTCCTTAATTAATTTTTCCAGGATTTTCTCTGGGATAGAAGTTAGGCTAATTGGCCTATAGTTACCTGGGTCCTCCCTTCTCCCCTTCTTGAAGATGGGTACAACATTGGCTCTCTCCCAGTCCTCAGGGACCTCTCCAAAGTGCCACAATTTTTGGAAGAGCTTCACCAGGGGTTCCACAATGTAAGCGGGGTAGTTAACTGAATTAGTTTGTTCACTTACTTGCTGTCCTGCATAAGGTGTAAACCAGGCCGAGTCATAGCTGCTCTTCTAATTAACATTTTTTCCTAAGGATATCCACCCTATTCTTGCCTGCTATGACTTGTTGGATCAAAATAAAAGAGGGAGGCTTGTTGTTCTTAATTGCTGTTGACCTGGGTGCTAATAAGGTCTTTTTTAATTTTTTGTTTATTTATATATTTATTTTACACACTACTTGACTTCTGTGACACTCTGTCATGACTAAGCTGTCAGGCAGTTATTTCTGTGGTGCTCCCAACTATCTTATCTCTATCAGTAGTTTTCAGTGGGCTGCAGGATTATGAATCCCTGTATTTTCCACACGTACACCTGTCCTGCAGCACCGCCATGTACAGTTAGTTGTCTTCTATCTCTTCCCGTTCCCAGGCTGAAATCCTCATTGCCATGCTGGACCTCGCCAGTGAAGTTTTCTTCTTACCAAGTGTAGGTAAGTAGAAGACTCTGAGTCTCAGGAAGAGAGAGTCTCCTAACCCTCTTCCTCTATCCATCCTGGGGCATTGTCCCTGACTTCGATACTGCCTGATCTCAAAAGTACTCAGAACCCTGTAGTCACAAGGGTGAAGGGGATGGGTACTCGGGTAGTGGTCTGTTCGATCCTTCTGGTCAAGGAAAAGGGCCCAGGCAGAAGTGGGTGCATCCTGCAGATCAATTTCTGGCTTGTCTCTCATACATGTCCTGGCCCATTATATCCCGGCTACAGCATCCCATCATTACTGAGAGCTAAACAAGCCTATGAGTGATATATGGCTTGTCCTTTAACAGCTAAACAGACTGGTCTCATAGCTTACCTTTAACATTAGTTGCTTTTTGGTCAGAGATGAGAATCTCCATGTACCTGCTTTAAGTTATTTTGTTTTATTTATTTATTTTTAAGAATGTGCAAGAATCCTAGGATCAAATACCTGTTTTTTTATACCAGTCCAAGTTATGGTAAATTCTTCTGGATTTGCATCAATGGAATGGAAAACAGAGCTGATAACAGAACATTGGTCTGGTAATTTCAAGCATCAATAGTGTTGAAAAGCATCATGGATAGATAGTGAGGAAAGCAGCTGATCTATAGAGCACAATCCCATTTTTAAAAAGAATTTCAGAGTGATTCTTGCAGCATCAGGAAGTCTGCAAACACTATAATATGGTTATTTATCATGGGATAATTAGTTTGGTATAACACTAGGAATAGTAAATTATTGCATTTAATACAAGCCGCTTATTGTCATTGATCGCAACTGTAAAAACAGGACTTCTGGGACAATATTTAAAACTGATTGTATAGGTAGAAGCATATACTTTATTTTTCTTAGAGGGCTGTGCCATTTCTTAAAGGGCTGTGCACAGCCAAGTTGCACAGACAAAAGCTTGTGTCATTGGATCTTCCTTGTTTGTGCTGTCCCTACTAGATTCATTAAACCTCCATCATACCAACATGGTGTTGTAATTAGAGGAACTGTTGGCTACATGTTATCTGGTGGCACTCACACCAAACATGCTTCCTCCATGGATTCCACAAGGGAAGATGTAGTGGTTTGCTTAAGGTCATCCAGCATGGCAAGGCAAGGAACTGAATCCGGATCTCTCATATTCCAGAGATCCACCAGTACCTTTAGCACCAGGTTACCCACCCTCCCAGCTAGCTAGAATAAGCTGCGTTAGCTTATGCTAGAAGCATCTTATTGTTTACATCGGGGCGGGCAAAATATAGCCTATGGGCTGAATCTGGCCCACCGAAGGATTTTGTCATCTAGTCTGTGGCAGGTTCCTTGGTCCCACCTGGCTCAGGCATGGAGGAAAGCCCATGCCGAGTCATGTGCAGCTGGTCCCACTGCCCTCAAGTGCACAGCGGGGCTGGGGCAGGGATGCTGCGCTCCATTTTCCAGCAGCCCCGGCAGCAGCAGCTCCTTCTAGCTGCTTCAGACACCAGCCCCGGCCCTGCTGTAGAGGTACCCTGCTGCCCTGCACTCACCACTGAGGGCTCTGCCCTGCACTGTCACACCCCAAGATCCTAGTCCCAGCCCCATTCCATCCATGCACCCTGCCGTTGTGACTCCCGGCTGGCCTCCGCGGAGACCCCAGAATCGCAGGATGGTGACAGCGTGGGGCCAGGACCGGGGCTGGGGCAGAGCCCTGGTTCTGCAGGCAGGCATGTGCAAGGACTAGATTATGCCTCCGCCCCATCCCTGGTCCCACACTGTCACCACCCCATGATCCCAGGATCTCCATGGAGAATGGCTGGGAGCCGCACAAGCAAGGCACATGGCCAGGCAGACAGGACGGGCTGTAACTGGGCAAGGAGCTGCGTGAGGATCTGGGATCATGGGGTGGTTACAGCACAGGGCCCGGGTCAAGGAAGAGCTACAATCCATTCCCTGCATGCCACTGGCTGCCAAACCAGCACCTGCCACAGGGGTGTGCAGGCAGTGGACTGGCTTTGCCCTGGCCCTGGACTGTCAGCAGCCCATTATCCCAGCCATGCCCATCTATCCCACTCCTGAATACCACTTGGTCCACCTACAGCCCCATCCCACATAGAGAGTTTTGTTGAGTTGTTTTGTGGGTGGGAGATGGGTGGAGAGTGCTGATCTAGTCTGCCACATCTCAGCAAAACTCCCTGTATGGCCTGTGGACCCAAATAATTCCCCACCCCTGGTTTAGATAAACCCTCAATATCCACTCACCTATTTAACCCTGAATCATTTAGACCCTAAGGCTGATTAATAGCAAAAGCTATTGTGGCTCCCGGCTGGTCTCCACAGAGACCCCAGGATTGCAGGATGGTGACAGCGTGGGACCAGGAACTATTTAAAAGTTGCTGTCATGTAAGAAAAGGCCAGAAGGGTTCCTACAGGGTAACATCACCATCCCCTACTCCTCTGGCCAGTTATAGCTGCTGGGAATGCTACTTGATAGCAAGAAATTACTACAGACATTAAAAGCCATTCATTTATTGTTGGTGAGGAGAAGCAAATTTGAATGGCACACTAAACAATGAATAACTACTTATCTCAAGAGCAGTTTACATGGAGCCAATTTCTGAAATTACTTACAACGTTCATGACTTACGGAGTTCCTCTGGTTTTACATGCATTTAGCAGAGCTTGGGATCAGGCCCTATGAGTCCAGAATGTTACTGTAATGACAACAAAATGTATCTGAACCAGGAACATCAGGAATAGTTTTGTCACACTCCATTCAGCTTTCCAATTTAACCACGAGGGAGACGGATTGATGTTTATTCTGAAATCAAGGCTAAGTTATTCTAGCAAAAGGAGGGATGAAATATTAGTGTGGGTGGAGAAGAGTAACACCTGTTTGAAAAAAAAGAATAAAGATCTTCTGACACAAAAAAGGAATAAAGCATTGCTAGAGATCGGAATGCCTTGCTTTGTCAAGTCAGAGCACTGGCTGCCAGTGGTTAAAAAGCAAATCTTACAAAAGTATCTTTTAACAAAAGAGTGCTGATTTGCTTTAAGATGAGAAGGAAAAAGTTTAAGTTTTTTGTTTTTATTTTCTTTTACACTTGGCTTCTCTTTCTCCTTATTGAAGCTCTTCCTTTCTCACGTATTGTCTTTGCCTCTGCATCTCTTTCCATCTTTTCCCCCCAACTTAGTTCTCCTGGTAGCTTTTATTTTGGCAGTCTCCTTTGGTTGGCTGGCTTTTTCTTCCAATCCATGTCTTTCCTGGCTTTCTCTCTCATTGGAAGGACTTCTTACAGTGCATGCTTGTTTCCAAGCTAAGTCAACATATCCGTGCTTGGAGCCAAAGACTTGGGAATAGAGTCTGATCTCATATACACACACATTTACATTCAGAGTAACCCCAATCTAAGTACTCTGGATTTATATTGGTATATACAAGATAAAAAATTGGCCAAAAGGGCCAAGGTCAGCAGCAGTGTAAGTATTAATATATTTGTTTGGCATGGGTACAAGTCAGAAAATAGATGTAAGGGGGTGTTAATGGCAAAGTTGTATAATTGGCCCTGATCTGGCATTCCCAGGGCATGCAGTATGAGCATGATTTACAACTTCTTTATATTCTCGTTTATCTACTTCAGTCCATCATATTCTGTAGAAACTGAACCAGTTTACCACAAGCTGAATTTAGACCTGGGAGCACAGAGCAGAGAGTAAACAGAGTTAATTAAACTAAAATTACAGAGAAGGGGATGTTTTATTTTTCAACCTTCCTGTATTTGCTTTCTTGGATGCACCTTCTCAGCATGTGAGTGGGTTCCAATGCCTATCTAGTAGGGCTGTGAGACGCTTCGGTCACTGATCCAATTTGGAGGAGATTCGGCCTGATTCAGCAGCCAAATCTCTGAATCCGAATCGAATCAGGGGACCCTTTAATCTCTCTGAATCAAATTGGAAGCCTCTGATTTGATTCTGAGAGATTCAACAATTTGGACATAGACACAGCTTTATATGTTTTTTCCACATGCCTCGAGTTACTAGGCGGTTCGTGAACGCTGAGATGGTGGGGCGGATGGAGCGTTCCATGGGAGCACAGAAGGGGTCCCCAGCGCACTCAGCGGTGGACCCAGAAGTGGATGAGAAGCACTTCCAGTCTGCTTTCGGGTCCACCATGGAGTAGGCTGGGACCCTCACCTCCCCCCTCAGCTTGGTGACTAGTGTCTCTTGGGTCTGGGGAGCACCCGGGGTCCCCCTGCAGCTGATCACTGAACTGGGGGCACCAGATGGGGTGGGTCTGCCACCAAGCATGGTGGGGGAGGGGTCTGCCCCACCATGTCAGCATTCACAAGCCACGCCTGGTACCTCAGGGTATGTAGAAAAAACATAAAAAGCTGTGTCTGTGGACGAATTGATGATTCTCCAAATAAGAATTGAATCTTCAGATTAGGATTCGGCTGAATTGAATCGGAACAGTGCTCTGAATTAGTGAATCAAATCACTATCCCCCAAATCAGGCCAAATCCAAATCCAAATCAAATATGGCCCGCTTTGCACAACCCTACTATCTAGGACAGGTTCTTAAGCCTGCGTGTCCAGACTAGTATATCAGGCCCATCACTTCGGCATCTGAGAGCTATACAACAACATTCATTTTGTACTCTTGAAGAATGCCTAAAACGTTCAGCCCATTATTATCACTTTGGTTCAGAGGCTTCTGTCGAAGTGGGACTGCCTGACTTCAGGTTGCAATTAGGTGGTATTATTCTTAGCTTCTACATGAGCAAAAATTCTCTAAAAAGAGACTGAGGAGGCAGGGGCAGGTATTGGTCACAAAGTGAAAAATTTACAACTGGCAAGCAATAAACAATAGTCTGTTTTAGCAGGAAGAGGATGAGATGGTTTTCTTCAGTTTATAAACTTGCATCCAATAAAACATTTTAGTTAAAATTTTCAAACCATATTACTAAATATGTACTAATAATATTAATTATATGGATTTAGAAGGAAATCACAGAATCTCAGATGAAGCTTTAAAGGAAACCAAATTTCATGGCAAATTCTGCAATTTTGAAATCTGCCTATATTCTAAGTGGGAAAAAAACATCAAAATTTGGAATTTACTAGAATTTATTTTAAATTTCATGTTAAGACAATCAAAACAC
Source organism: Caiman crocodilus (assembly GCA_030014935.1). NCBI lineage: Eukaryota > Metazoa > Chordata > Crocodylia > Alligatoridae > Caiman > Caiman crocodilus. Next base: position 35,958,795 of record JAGPOW010001918.1, on the reverse strand, counting down.
TTTCATTTCCAATATAAAAATCAAAATTGTAAAGAAAATTAAATTTTAAAAAGAAAAAATGAAAAGAAACATTTTACTTTCCAAAATAAATAGTTGGTATTTTTCTCAAAATGAAATTTTGTAGCAATCAATACAATCCCACAGAACAGTGATATTATATAGTCAATGTTTTCCAGTGGAAAATTGTTGACTAACATTTTCAATCAGCTCTAGTCTACAGGGTACAGTAGAGTAAATTGGAGGCTATGGCACACTTTCACCTCTAGCAAGATTTGAGAGAGCCATCGTCATATTGTGACTAGTGCAACAAGAAAAAGTGCAAAGTCCTGCACTTAGGACAGAGCAACCCCATGCATCAGTACAGGCTGGGGGCTGACTGGCTGGGCAGCAGCTCTGTAGAAAAAGACTTGGGGGTTACAGTGAACAACAAGCTGAATGAGCCAGCAGTGTGCCAGTGTTGCCAAGAAGGCTAACGGCATACTGGGCTGCATTGGTAAGCATGTTGCCAGCAGGGCAAGAGAAGTGATTATTCCCCTCTATTCAGCACTGGTGAGACCACATTTGGAGTAGTGTTCAGTTTTGGGCCCCTCACTGCAGAAAGGAAGTGAACAAGTTGGAGATAGTCCAGTAGAGGGCAATGAAAATGGTGAGGAGGTTTGAGCACATGACTTATGAGGAAAGACTGGGGAAACTGAGCTTTAGTCTAAAGAAGAGGAGACTGAGAGGAGACTTAATAGCATCCTTCAACTACCTGAAGGAGGGGTTGAAACAGAATGGACCTAGACTGTTTTCAGTAGTGGCAGATGACAGAACAGGGAGCAATGGTCTCAAGTTGCAGCAAGGGGAATTTTGGTTAGATACTAGGAATAATTTTCTCACTAGGAGGATAGTGAAACACTGGAACAGGTTACCCAGAGAGGTGGTAGAAGCTCTATCTTTGGAGGTTTTCAAAAACTGGCTAAACAAAGCTTCGGCTTGGGTGATCTAGTTGGGGTGGTCCTGCTTTGAGCAGGGGGTGGGACTAAATGACGTCCTCAGGTTCCTTCCAACTGCAGCTTTCTATGAGTCTATGATATTATTGTGGAAACTTTTGGCTTAGATTTTCTCTCTCTATTCATTATAGGACTTTACATTGTTGCCTATCACACTAGTATTGATCAACAAACCTAAGCATCTCCACTGAAATCAATTATTCTACACTTTTGAAAGAAGGAAATAGTCTTTTAGAGTTTAGGAATAACAGAACATAATTAAAGCGTTTGTGATTATATCTGTTAATTCAGAGTGGTTGTTTTTACATTTATATCTACTTTTTTTTTTTTTTTTGCTTCTAAAAAACAAATCTACCTATGGTTCGTCCTTAGGGGTCTTTTGTATCATTCGCTGATTTATTTAAAAATTGTTCTAAGAGCAAGAGAGAAGGCAAACTGAGGTACAAATTTTGCCTTAGAGATCATTTGATTTGTGGAACTCCTACCTAAATATGTAAGGCCCCCAAACAGCTCCTGGTCAAGACAATACTAGTTCCCCCAGATCAAAGGGTGCAAGATCCCTCCTGAGCACCATTCCCCATTTCTGCATGCTTGAGGGATTCTGCAGCTATCACTATATGGGCTGAAAAGATAACAGGTAGCTCTCCTGAGTAAAATGGCTGAGAGCAACAAGGGAATTCAAATCTCTGTTATACCCCGCTGGAACTGGAATCATGCAGGCTTGGTGACAGACAAGCAGGGATGATACTGAAGATGAGCAAATCAAGCGTGTGTGTGTACACTGCAGACGAGCAAACAGAGAGAGAGAGAGAGAGGGAGAGAGAGAGGGGGGGGAAAGAGAGAGAGAGAGAGAGAAAGAGAGAGTGTGTGTGTACATCTCTTTACAGCAGAAAGCACTTGGAAACATAAGGCTGCATGTGACTCCACATGACCAGTCATAAAAAATTGATTTTTTCATCCTTTTCTTACCTGTCCTTAGGCAAGTTACTTTACCTTTCAGTTTCAACTTTCATATCTATTATACAGGGATTATAACACAAACCATCTACACCTTACAGGGGCATTATGAGGATTTCTTCACTAATGCCGAAAGAGCATGCTGAATGTGCATACTAAATATTGTTATTTTAAACTGCAAAGGCCTAAAATCACAACATTAGAGGTTGTGGTTGCTCTTGCAGGTTGCTGCTCCCAAAGATTTTCCTTACTTCCTTTCATTTCTGCCCCATCGTCCAGCTGTATACTGCTTTAAAAAAGCAGTATCCCTTTCAAACACTTTGCTTTGCAGGACGATGTTTTGCTTGCTCTATTATAACTTTCTGAACCTGCACATTTTATATTCTGCTTTCAGAATTCCATTAGAGGTGCAAGCCAGTTCATTCTATCATGCTAGAAGTGTCTCTGCAGGGCTAAAAAGAGCAAAAAGTTTTTTCTTTTTAAAATATTTTTGTTGCTAAAAATCAGAAGCACAAATCAGTGATAATTACAAGAAAAAATTGAGCTCAGTACTTACAGGCCATTTTTATACTGTCACTTTTCAGACCACATCCACACCTCAAGTAGAATAACAGTTCCATTGAGCTTACAAATGCAGCTCTACTCTGAAAGGAGACTGTGTAACTATTATACCAACCATTTCCATCTCATGTTCATTTTCTCTGTCTTTCACTGAGTACATCCATCTTCCTGAACATATGGAGAGCCATATCTGCTACCAAAATTGACAAAACCAGAATTTCATTCTTATTAGCACTGTAGATCCAGCAGAGCATAAACTAAGATGGATTCTTTTGCTGCATTGCTGACAGAATTGCTTAAGTCCCAATAAATTACATATGTGGAACCTCACTGAGGTCAAGATGTTTGCAGCCATTACTAAGGGCACAATCTGGCCAGCAGAGCATTAATCACAAAAAAAGAAATATCTGTAAGACAATTTACCAAGAAGTACAGCACTCTGAGATGCCAACTTTTCAAAGCAGAATTTTACTGTGTATATCACTCTACTTGTTTCCTCTCTCACATGCTTCTGTTGATAATGCATACAAATTAAAGGTCTTCTCCAGCTCCAACTGAAACCAGGAGCAAAAACTGGGCACAGGCTAGTGTCCCAAGTCTGCACTATAAAGGGAATTATATTAATCTTTGATTATAAACATGCTTAACATTGACATTTATATTGAGGGCAAAAGGATACAACTATTTATTTGAGCCATTACTTGGCTACTTAAGAAGCATCTTTTCCCCCGTAAGGCATCAGACTGAAGAGGTGGTATTAAATCTGTTTGTTGGCCTAAAGGAACGTTCAGAACGTGGTTCCACTGTTTAGCCAATCTCTGCTTAACACTGTGATAAATGGGAGATCTTGAGATTGTGTAGAACATGGGCATCAGTTACTGTCTATTGATGGTGCTCATCATAGGGAGTTAACTGCATCCATCTGATGTAATGATGGGTACATCTCAAAAATCAATATACATATAAATAGTTAATAAATATTCTGGAACAAAACTTAAAAGAACACTACTGTGGAGATCTATTTTAGAATTAAAAGTAAAGGTTCAAATGTCAGACTTTATGAAAAAAATGTTGGCTCTCATTTTAATCTCATTTCCACTAGCTTTATAAGAATACAATTCCAGCAATTCCAATGGAGTAATTTCTAATTAACACCAGAATAAGTGATCTGAGAAGCAACTCCAATGGGCTTTTTACAGATTGGCTCCTGTAACTGCCACAGACTTGTACCACATACTCGGGAAAGTCACTTCAATTTATTATTTCCTCATCTACAGAAATTGAAATAGTAATACTTATTTTCCCTTGCAAAGTTCTTTGAGAGGTAAGGATGAAAAACGGTGTACAGAAGTTAAGTTTAATCATCTTGTTATTGCTAGTTATAGGATTACAATAAAAGTTCAAAACTTACTGCCTTGTGCATATAATAATATAAGATTATAATTGTAATAATTATAATAGCCTCAAACATCACCTATTGCTCTTATTCTCCATAAAATCTTACCTATCAAGGATACAGCATCACCACATATCAACAGAAGAGATATAGGTGGCCTTGGAAGGAAAAAACACACGTGTCTCCAGTTGTGCTCTGAAAGCAAAAATTCCCTCCTAAACGTTAGTACTCTCTCTGCAAACACTTTACTCAATAAAAAAGAATACCTTGCATTTGAAAGCTTGCTTAAACTTTACCTCAGCCATGCAGTTGATCCAATAAAAGATATCACTCCCCAAAATCTTACCTTTTGCCTATCAAACTGATTTTACATAACCCCATTTAGCATTTAGGGGCAAAAATATCTTAATTTTTTTAAAGATTTTTGACTAGTCTCTTCCTTACCTTCTGCAATATACCATTGTTTTAATGTATTTGGTGCTACTTACTTTATCTCACTCCGTTATCTCATTCCTGATTTCACAGTGAAGTTGAAAGCCTTCTATGACTAGGGTCATCAGTGAAATGTTCATCTAAGGCAGGGGTCGGCAACGTTTTTTGGGCAGAGGGGCAAAAACACCCACAACCTTGACTTGTAAGATGTTGGTGTGCTGGGGCAGATGGCAAGAGACCCGAGAGGCGCCCAATCTTTGTTGTGGCAGTGACATCCCAGCTCTTTCCCAGAGGCACACGTGCCAAGAAAAATGTCTTTGTACGCCATGCTTTGGCATGTGTGCCAGGGGTTGCCTACCTCCGATTTAAAAGTGTATGAATTAAGATAGGCTGCTAAGTCAGGGTTGGGCAAAATGGCGGATCCAACCGGCAGCCGAACTCCATTTCCCAGCAGTCCCTGCCTGCATGACTGGGGCTGGTCTCCATATTGCAGCTCCACTGTGATAGCACAAGGCTGGGATTGCCATGGAGATCATCCCTAGGCATGCTGGCAGTGCCCAGGGCAGGGCAGGGCAAGGCAGGGGGCTGCTCTGGAGACACTGAGATCTTCTGGTGGAGGCAGCTTTGTTTGGGGCCAGGGTCACGCTGTGATCCGCAGCCTGCATGCTCCAGGCAGGGGCACACAGGCAGCAGATCACGGCTCTACCCTGGCTCCTTGCAGCGGTGACAGCTTTGTCCCAAGCTAGGGCAGAGCCATGATCTGCTGCCTGCACATCCCTAAATGGAGCGCAAAGGCTGTAGATTGCAGCTCTGACATGGCCCCAGACCAAGCTGCCCGCACCACAAGATCTCAACAGCTCCGGAGCACCCCTCTGTCCTGCCTTGCCCTGCCCTGCCCTGCCCTGCCCTCATGGCTGGGGATGGTCTCCATGGTAACTCCAGCCTTGCACTAATCACAGTGCAGCTGTGACCAGGGTCTCCATGAAGACTCTCCACAGCCATATGGGCAAGGGCTGCTGCAAAATGGAGTCTACTGCCAGCTGGATCTAGCCTGCAGGCCGGACTTTGCTTGCCCCTGTGCTAAGTGCTGAGCCACTGATCACGTTGAGCCAATTCATACATCTATTGAGAGACCATGGAACACTCATTCTCCTATGGCTTCAAGAAAAGATAACATATCTCAGTCATCAGGCTACTCTTTCCATTACCCCTTATCTTGTAGATTAAATTAACCAATTACCTAAGGATAAGATATCATGATATAAAATTAAATCAGAAAAATAAATGTTAATAAAGATATCAGAATTGCTTTCCGAACTGGCAGGAATACTCAAATCTGTTTTCTGTGTTGTTTACAAAACTCGCAACAATGATGATGCAGTTGGCACACGGTGCTCATTGCGTATCACAAACATCATAAACATCTCATTGTTTCTTTGTCCGTCTTTTGTATCCACCTGTTGTCTCTTATCTTGTATTTGGGGTGAGGAGCATGGTTCTTGTTAAATGTGTGCTTAATCTTTCGGGACAAAATTCTCTAGACATTACCAGACTACAAATAAAAAATAGTAAGAAATTCAGATTAATAGCAATTACATTTTTGATTCACAAGGGCAAATTGTCAGGAGTTAAAAAAACCCAGATGGCCTCATTCCACACAGTACCTATTGTACAAAAACTACATAATCTATTTCCTTTCTTTCCTACTGCCTACATGGCTTAATTCATATTATATTAGGGAACCATATTACCTTGCATCACCTTTGATTTTTAACATTACTAATGTGATATGATAAGATGAAATTCCTGAGATAACCAAAAACATTTTCAAACTTATATTTCCATGAATTAAGAAGTTTTCAAATGCGAGGAAATATATAAAACTGTAAATCACAATGTGTAAATGCCTGGCTGCTGAAAGTGTTTGGGATAAGTTCTATGCAACATTCATAAAAGGATTTCTAGATTATGTGACATGGAAATTTCACTGTATATCCAGGATGCAACAGTTTAGAAATAACAAGTCTCTGAAGCACAGGAGAAAAGGGCTGCCTGCTTGGAACAGCTATTTATACAAAAAAGGTTTTAAAAGTACAATATTGTCCAAGTATCTTCATAATGAAAAACTCCCTATAGCTTATTTCACAAATGTTAAGATGAAATGGAGATCAACTGTACCTGAAAGACAGATTTAAGTGACCAGTGAAAAAGTACTAGGATCCTTAGCGGGTAAAAATCTGGACTTGCTGAAAGATTGGATTGAAACACTAAGGATCTGACTCACAAAATGTAATTATACCTAGTGAATTTCTGAATTTTGTAACATTATCTTCATCATCTGAATATTCGCACTTCCCGTTGCCTTCAAATATGAAAATGCTTAGTAAATCAGTAGCAATCCCTTTAGCATCAGAAATCACTAATGTCAATAATCAAGTCTAAGTAAAACTCTTTTGCATGTAATATAGCCTACTACATTACTCATAAATAATTGTTAGTGATAGGCTAAGTGAGAGTCATAACATTATACACAATGTCTCACTTGACAGCCAAGTGAGAATCTTAGCATTATACACACATCTGGCTAGGAATCAGTAATTTTCCATCTTCTTTGTTATGGTGTCTTTTCAAACAACAGATGAAATCTATCTGAAGCAGTACCATTCATTTTTGCCAGAAGAGTTCTGAAGCAACTTTTTTTCCAAGTAACTCACATTGTATATCATTAATTTATCTAAACACAAAGCTTGATGCCATCTTATTTTAGGTACAAATGTGTTTATTTGTAACTAACTGCTACTAGCCTGTATCTAATCTGTGGAATGCAATAACTATTCAACAGAACAAAACATGTACAACTAGCTTTTTTAGTGGGCAACACTCAATATTACTTGTTCTTACCTTCTCCCCCATCTCCCACAGGGAGGTGAAAGGATCAATGTTCTTCCCAGCTTCTCAGGAAATCTTGGAGACAAGCTCTTTATGGGACAGGGATGTTTACTGGGAAAGGGATAAGGACTGAGTAGATGGTTCCAAGATCAGGTGCTATGACATAGCCTTGGAGAACACACAAAGTTGCCACTTTAGTCCACTTTCTTGTTCTGTTTGGCAAATGAGGACATCCATCTATGAACAAGTGGCTGGCTTCTCCTGGATCTCTACAAACACTCAAGGTTCCACAATTCATTCCATGTTGGGGTAACTCCCACTTCCCAGATACTATGCTTCTTAGCTTCAATCCCATAGATTTTACTGCAGTTATGCAGCCAAGGTGATTGACAATTTGGTACTGTTGAGAAAGCTAGTAAAGATGCATTGCACACCAAATTCTAATCTGAACAGATTTACACGTAAGAGTCTGTATGCCTTGATGTAAACGTTATAGCAGATTAGTGCTTTGGCATCCAACAATTTTTTTTAGACTGTTGTCGCTTCATATTTATTGTAATCCAAATAATTACCATCATCAGAGACGATATGTTTTATGCATTTTATGGAGACTATAATTTAAAGCAAAACTTAAAAATGATTAAATCTTTCTCTTTCATTCCCAAGACCAATTACCAATATAAACCTCAGATAAGAATCTCTGCTTGGTAGGTTGACTTAGCTAGGATCCATCCCACTGTTTCTCATCATAGTTACCATGACTGCAACATGGCACTTCTAAAGGCAATAAAGCCACTGCTATTATTTCATGATGGATCTGAAATTATCTAATGTCCCTGATACACATTTATGTATGAATTACTATGTAAAATGATAAAACAAGTTGTCAGACACAGTTTAGACTTCATCATAATTTACTTTAGTTAAGAATCTCTATATTACTCAAATAAAGTACAGTACATGATGGCTTTGATGTAAATTGACCAAAATACTAATGAAATAATCAGATCGTTAAACCATGACAAGAAGCAGAATATGGTATCAAATATTGTAATTATAATATAGAGAGATAATACACTATTCAGATCTATACAAGATATAGCTATACTTCCAGTTTCCAGAATTTGAGGAATTTGAGTAACTAAGAAGTTTATATAATCTTCTCAAACAATGATTTAAATAAGGATTTCCTCTAATATGTGTGAATATTAATAAATGGCCTACAGTGCTTGTTTTATTACAATCACAGCATACGATACAAAATAAAAAGGACTAGTTCATAAAACAAGAAACCTCCATCCGAATACTATCTTTCACAAAAAAAAGATACAGAACTAACAAACTCACTACTCAGCTGACAGAACTATGTATTTTTTACTTAAGGGTTACTCAGAACAAGTAAAGCAAAAAAGGTTGGGTTTTTTTGCCACAAACAGTTTGTTGCAAAGACCTATGGGAAGGTAATTTCAATTTCAATGAAACAGACATTGCACGATTTCCTAGCTGCCTGCTGTTTGGCATTCAAAATCTAACATAAAACGCAATAACCCACATTTTGGTTTTAATGCTTGCAGTATCTTACAACGGTACCACAACAGAGATAAATTAAACAACAGAACGTTACTCCATATACAGCATACATGCACATCACAGTTTCAGCTTTAAAGTAAAATTTCAGCTGTCTGACAAGGACAGCAAATCTGCCACAAGACTAACATGATTGCAAACAGTTCCTCAAATACTCTTTTCTTGTGCTTATATAGTTAAAGATAATAAATCCCATAACATCTGTAATAATAATCCTGTCAACTGAGTGTGTTGCTAAAGTGTACTGTACCATTATGATGAGAGTTCTGGGTCTGCTCATTTCATCATCACTATCCAGTGGCAGAATTTCATGTGACAATTCCTCTTGCCGTCGTCTACAAATATATGGACAGTTCCTCTGTACCACAGAACGAAAGGCTTGAAGCAGAACAATGCTGGCAGCACAACCCATATCTGCATCCTGAAGCCTACAAAATAACTTCTATGTTTATGCTACGTTTGAAAAACAGTGGCTCCTTGTCCCTGAAAACAGCCTACAGTGCAGCTGCAGCCAGCTAGCTCTCCAATCGCTTCCTTGAGCTGTGATCATCTGATCACAAGCAAATAGCTTGGATGCAATATAGGAAAGATTTTGATCCACTGAAACTAAACACACTCACGCAACATTAAGATCTTTTTCTCCCTGTGTATGCTTCTGAATTCACATGAGAACATTTGTGCTTCCTGTGTTTTACAATAATCCTCCTCTGATTCCAGCCTTGTCAAACCAAAATTATTAAAATCCCCAGTTTAAGGAAACCAGCTGTGCATTTAAAAATCAGAACAGGATCAATTACAAGAACCCGTTAATAATCATGTGTAAACTTAAGGCTGACAATATTTCTAAAATACTTCATTTAGGCTATTTTTCTTTAATTGAAAAAAATAGTTGTGACTCACTGAGGATCTGAGCTGCATTTTTTCATGTCTCATCATTTACTGAAACAGTCAGCTCATTTGATTTGTAAATGTAACAAGTAGAAATAATGCAAAAATCTGGACTGCTTCACATGGCTCATGTTAAAATACCCATGGTTTGATGTGAAATGCCAGTGTATATCTCTGAAATGGCTTTCAATAGTATATTTGTTATGTGTTCCCACACAGGCAGTTCTTCTACAGAAATTAACATTTTTTACATTTTTATAGACAGCTAGTGTGGAAAAGGATCATTGCTAATGAGGTCACACAGAAAAGGCACAGCTAACTATAAAGCATTTTATCTTCTATCAATTAAAAAAAAAAAAAATCAGGAAAAGAAAAGAGGCTGCAGGCTGTTAGCAGTTAACAACTTTGCATTCCAACTCCTGCCAGACAAGTCATTCAGAAAGCAGTTAAAGAAATGCTTAGAAATCACATGACCAGCTTGGAAACATATCAGGGACTAATGGTATATGGTGTAAGATAATAGCACTTCAGAGAAAGTTAGGACTAAAAATATCTAGCAGAAAATGGATTTCTCTTATAAATGAGAACTAAGAATTTCCAATAGTGATTCTAATGTAACAGTCAGCGCAAACTAGTATGCACAACTGCCTTACATTTATCCTATACAAAGACTTCTGTTTCTATTGATGACAGACAGGTTTATTTGCACAAAAGCGCAGAGATCCTGTAATTTCTGTTAATATCATCTTTGGAAATACTCCTCCTATAAACCTTCTAAAGATGGAATAGGATAACACTGCTCCATGGGACCGTTCTGCACTGGGTTTGATTAGGCTTTAATTGTCCAGTAATCTGTCAAAAGACAGTATTATTTTAATTAGAACACATGCCAGGGAAGTGAAATGTGTTCTTTTAAAGCAATGTTCTTGCTGCCAGGATTTCTCATATCTCTTTGGAGTAAACTGATTTGTGTTCTAAAGGAAAACAGCTAAAAACACAGGCAGACATTGCACAAAAAAGCCAGATTGTCAATAATTCAGTTATGACCAGCTCTTCCATGTCTAGATCGTTTACTAGGAACAGACATACACTCTTATGTGATGGTTGCATCTATACATGAGAGTGCACTAGAGAAGAGGCCTCATGTCATGCTTTTATGCCTATTAGTTTGACTTTTTCTAATGCGATTACAACAGCACAGTGGCACAGCTGTGTAATTTCTGTACAAAATCAGTAATCTTGCCTGCTGTTGCTAGTATTGTTTATATTTCCATCAATCTCCTATCTGCTCCAGTACTGGAGTTGACACCTTGGCCACACAAGACACACTTGGCAGCTGTGGAACTCGAATTCCTAACTAATTCCAACAGCAGCAGTTTGGCTCTTGCTTACTTCCTGCTCAGTTTTTATAGTTGGCTGTTATGGTGACTGCTGCACCACCTTCTTAAGTGCCATTAATGCTTCTCTGTCTTCTTTGATGGCATTTTCCTTTACTAACACACCATTCCATTGTGAAAGCTGAAGAGGATTTTTAAAAATGAATTTTGGCTTCCATGATAAAACTGAATCCAGTATTATCACCCATATACATGCTAAATAATACCCTGGAACTTGATTCAAAGCCCACTGAAATCCAAGCAAAGACTTCCCTTTATTTCACTGGGCTTTGGATCAGACCCATCCTCTGCAAGCAATTTCTCTGCCTTTGTTATGGTTACATGTGGAGCAGAGTATTAGTGCATCAAAGTATGGGTGGCAGAATCTTGGCAAGTAATTCTCCACTCTTAAGAAGTGAGGAAAAAAAATGAATAAACACATATCTCTCACATACAGAACTCAGCAAGTCAGAATCTTGGAAACTAGTCCGCAAATTAGGATTGTAATCCTGGAAAATGAAGCAGTAAAAGGCCTTTATTTCAAGGATATTTTGCTGAAGCAACTGAGTGTAAGGGAAGAAAGTCTAAAAATACATCAAAACAATAGCTGAATGCAGCTACATCAGAATTAAAATAAGGCAACAGTGGCTTTATTTTTTAATATAGGTGTCTTCTAAATGTATGCTATGATTATGATAATTTCTTATCAATTCTTCTATTCTGTTGGGATGCAACCTTCAGCCACTATCTAGGCACGTTAGGTACCTTCTAAACATTACCACTATAAGGTAGCTTGGACCTAGCTCCACTGGCTGAAGTCAATGGAAGGATTTGTGAAGTAAAGTATTCCTTGTGGTGAAGCCACACAATGTGACTGCAAAGCAATTTATCCCAGAGCATATTAACTTTGTAGTAAGGAGCAGAAACATGACTAGCTCTCCCGTGCTGGCTAGCCGCAGCAGGCACTAAAACAGTGCCTGGCCAGCAGGTGGCAGAGAGTCAGTTTGCATTGAGCGAACGGCTACCACAGTAAAACCCACTCAAGAAATAGAAACACAACTGCTTTAACTAAGATGAATGTATAGATACCCTTCACTTACTGAAGGGTAACTTCACCCTCAAGTGAAGCGACCACCTTAAAGCTGTACATTATGCATCTATTCTACCGTCAGTATAGTGCGAAACCAATTTACTCTGGAGTGAACATGTACACGTCAATCTCACACATGGTTTAAAAGGCAATTGCACAGAACTGTACCGAGCACACTGGCCGAGTCTTTAGGGTCCATGAAAGGAGAAAAAAGATCTTCCTCCAGTGCTAGACTGGCAGCTATCCAGAATCCTGCAGATCGCAGTAGATACAAGTTGATCAGTTAAAAGTTGTATAGGCTACTTTCTTTACAATTTTATAATGTGTGACTTTGGTATTTTTACTGTATATTAGTTATTTTGTTTTTCTTACAAAGTCCAAACAAGACTGTTCCTATCATTTCCATGACAAATCTCAAACCCTGATTATCAAATTTATTTAGAACAACTGTATCATTCACTTCAGTCCTAGTCCTGTGGTCATTTCTGAACACTGGCACATGTCCTGGCATAGAGAAGGTTTTATCAGGCAACTCTTCACTCTGTTCACACTCCTCACCATTCACAGTGGCTAGCAACTTTGGTGGAAGCAGTTTATGTTACGAAATCTGCAGCAGTTGAGTGAAATTGAGTGACGTTTTCTGTATTCTCCTACACATTACAGGCTTGACAGCACATACAAGTGACTTCCTCAGACAGTTATCTATCTGTAACTAGTCATTAGAACAGTAGAGTCAAAGGCAGCTGCAGATGATGCTAACCACATCCCTTTTGCATCATGGGCTATAGAAACCAGCATGCCTTAACTATGCTAGCCGGGGGGGGGCCCTTGACTTATTTTCTTTTAAACATCTTAGGTACTATACGGTCCTCTTGACAATGGTACCTGAGCATGCCAGTCTAGCTTATTTATCCTCACAACATCCAAAGAAAGTGCTCTTATCCCCCTTTTATAGATGGGAAACAGAGGCACAAAGACACTATGGGTCAGACCCTGAGAGGTATTTTAATATCTAACCACTTTTTTAAATTAATGGGAGTTAAGCATTAAAAACATTAAGTATTTTAAAATCTGGAACTAAATGACTTGTACAGGAAGACTGTAATAGTGCAGAGATTTGAACCTGAGTCTCCTAAGCAGCAGGGAACACCCTGACCACTGGGCTCACTCTCCTTGCTAACATGCCCAAGCACATTTTTTTACCATATTATAAAAAAAATATTTCTTATAACTACTCTCTTGTAGTTTTTACTTTCTCACAACCTCTTCTCATTTCACTAATCATTTCCTTCCTGCTTTAACAGGTTACAATGCAACAGGCCACAACTTGCCCACTTTTTGATGGGGATTCAGAGATCCCTACTTCCATGAAATCAAACATCACAAACTTTTATTAATTATAAATCTTCTTTGACATATGCATCTATTCCACCTTACCTCAGCCTGTGGATACACTACTTTGGTAACTGCATACATTTACAAACTTTATGCTGCAACAATCAGTAACCACAATTTTCTTCAATTGCCCTGGCTCTAGTGACTTCACTGGAAGTTCTGTCTAAGAACTGTAATATCTGGCCCACTTAACATGACTAAATTCAGTCAGCTGATTAGTATTCAAAATTCAGAAAGGAAATGACAAATAGTGAGGTTTACAGCACAGCGAGGAGTAAAGCAGTAAGCTAATACCAAAAAGCTTTGTGATAAGAATACATGTAGCTTTTCAGATCCACAGGATGTGGATATATAAACCTTAGTATTTTTTCTGTAGGTGGTGGAGTATTTGTGCTACTTAGAATGAAGCTCTTTAACCTTCTACAGAGAGAAAGGGAGGAGGCCATGTGTAAGATGCTGTCAGGACACCAATGGGTAGCTTGTCTCGGATCCTAAGTTCACAATACATTCTTATATGATAGAAAATAAATTATAATGCATTATTATACAGGATCATTCACACAAGATGCTTTTTAAAAAGTGCCTTACGCTCAGGGCAGCATTAAAAGAACCAACAATCTAGTGATTATTATGAAGACAGAAAGGGACAAGTGGGTGAGAATACAAGAAAGCTAAAATAGTTTAGATGCATCCTATTTCGACAGTGTCTGTAATTTTCTCTAACACTCATACAGGAGAAAAATTATGACAGTTCTAGTTACTTTCCAGAACGCTCATTAGTATTTAATCAGTTTAAAAAAATGTTTATATGAAACTTTGCATCTCCCATGTACTTCACCAACAGTAATCAATTATGACACTCCCTTGGCATCTAAATATCATCCAGATTACTATAATTGTCATTTATCATACAAGTAGAAGCTATGATAATATTTTTGGACAAAACAATATGTCCAGATTTATGACAATTTAATAGCACTTGCACCTAAGGCATCTGGTATAGAGGAGCTGGTACTGCTACTCCAATCTAGGCTACAAAATAAAAGTTCTAATGTTCTCCATTATTCAATTGGACTGGAACACCTCAGAATTGCATGCTAATATACATAACATCCTTGCAAGCTAGGGAATTACTCTTATTCCCATTTTAAAATGGAAAAATGAGGCACAGGGAAGTCTGAGAGGTTTGCCCATGGTTACATTATAAATCTATGATATAGCAGAAGATAGAAATCAGTTTTTTTCCCAGACTACTGAATTATCATGGCTATAGTTCCTATACCTTCTGGCCCTGAGCTCAGTGCTTTCTACTGAGAAAGCATTTATTTTTTCCAAGGAGATTATTCATTTAAGGCAGGGGTTGGCAATTTTTTTGCTGGCATAGAACACCCTTTACAAGGCAGCACTGGCCCTAGGTAGCAAGTCCCTGTTTCCCCCCCAATACACAAAAGTAGCCAGCTGCCTGCACTGAACCTCACCACTCTCCATCCCCTCTGGAGTGAGGGTAAATGTAGATGTGGTGGAGGAGCTGGCTCCTCAGTGGAGAGACCGAATGCAGAAAGAACTGGTGGTATTGCACAGCTCCATTCCAAAGGTCTCCGAAACCAAACTAGACCTTTGTGGGTCGGATTAGACCTCTTCAAATACCTGAAGGGTGGTTCCAAAGAGGATGGAGCTAGATTGTTCTGTGGTGGCACGTGACAGAACAAGGAGCAATGGTCTTAAGTTGCAGCAAGGGAAGTTTAGGTTGGGTGTCAGGAAAAAAACTCTCACAAGGAGGGTAGTAAAGCACTGGAACAGGTTACCTAGAGAGGCTGTGGAATCTCCATCCTTGGAAATTTTTAAGATGCAGTTAGACAAAGTCTTGGCTGGGATGATCTAGTTGGGAATGGTCCTGCTTTGAGCAGGGAATTGGAGTAGATGACCTCCTGAGGTCCCGTCCCACCCTAATTTTCTGTGATTCTTTACTGATTGGATTCAACTCACAGATCATAGGTTGTTGACTCCTGAGCTAAGTGAATAGGTCTCTAAATGAAATACAGGCCTTCCATATCAGAAACCTTAGATTGGATTGAGGTATCATGGGAATGCTACAAACATCCGGACGTGGTTTGTATGTGATTGCACAAATTCATATGTTCGCTTGAACAAGAAATTACTCTTCTCATTTGTTTGCTTAATTAACTAGCTATCTAGCCATGAAAGCTTACCTAGATTATACATTTTATTTATCACAAGTCTAAGTCTAATGCTATGTCATCTGCCTGAAGATGCATACAGGAAGGGTCTGTACAGCCATCTTGAAATATATTGTAAGAGACACAAAGACTTGTTTGAGCCCTTTTCATAATACTTTCAGTCACCCAGTCAGACAGAAAGAGTATGCGATTTAAGGAACCATTCAACAGCACAAATATATCTGCATAAGTTTGTAAAACACATACTAGATACTTATGTGCCCTAAGGAACATACAAAATTTTGCCTGGTTGGGTCCTGAACATAGCTGAGACCTTGTGGCACCATAGTAATACTTAATAATCAATACTACATAGAAAATTACAAGGGGTAATGTCCACACTATTTACTGGGTAGTTCTGGTGGCTTCTCCACATGAATAAAGATGAACCAAAGCATATTTATCCAAAAGGCCAATATTTGTTCACAGAAACTGTTCACTGATTTAAGTCAACCCGCAAAACTCAAGAGTCTGTTCAACTCTCAACAAGACAAAAAAAGCTAAACTCAGATTAGAGCTATGAAGAACCTGGGCAGCTGCAGTCTGAGAGTTTTAATCAAAGTGATAGATGGGAGCATCTCACAGCTCTTTCCTCAGCATGAAGACATGGGCAGAGTAAACTGGCTACATTTTGTTAAGTACACCTGCAATCCAAACCAGTCAGCAAAATAGATGGTCAGAGCCTCTATAACTGAAAAGCGTATAGTGTTTTCAACTTGCAGATGATTCTAGATCTCTAGTTTATCTACTTCCATTCTACAAAAGTTCTTATACTACACTTATCAGCATGGAAGCTACATAACTTCCAGTAGTGCATTAAGCAAGGTGGCTAACATCAGTCATGTAATTCCACAGTTAAGTTAAAACACTCATAGACAATTCAAATCATGGAAAAGCTTATGAAGCAAATGATAGGCTAAATACAGATACAGATGGGAGTTTCTGAGACTTGAGAACTAGTCTTCCTCTTCCTGCACCTAGACTTATAACCTGCCATAGCACTCCTAAAACATAGATGTGGATTGATACTACTCTTCACCTTTGGAAAATTCTATTCTTCTTTGCAAAGGCAGTTCTTAAATATGTCAAAGGCCCTTTTACTCTAGCATGCATAGCATTTTATAAGTATTATATAAGTAAAATTTCTCACAGTCAGAAGATCACTCTTCATGCTCCGATCAAACAAAGACCAGTGGAACAGTACCAAACTTCCAAACCAATCAACTTCAGGTCTGAGATCAAATGTCTGAAACAGCTTAAAACATGATCTTTATGGAAAGTGCATCAAGTCCCTGAAAACAGAAGCTTATAATTAAAGTGCCTCTGCCACCACAAGTATAGTGCCACCAAAAAACAAAAAAATGTTTTTTAAATTACATAAGCCCAAGTCTTCCAGTACCACATGCTCACTTTATAAATTAGGTCCCTGCAGCCAGTTATAGGAGACAGACTGTAGTGCAAAGGGATCTCAATGGTATAGTTCCTTTGCCTTCTCCACCATTGCTGCCAGTGTCCCTGTTCTAACATCCTAGAAGGATGGATGTCACTGTTGCAGTCTTCCTTCTGCGCTGTCCTAGCTACTCCAGGTGTAACCACAGTTTTGGGCCCATGAAACCATGGTTTACTAGAGTGTGTACATCACTAGAAAGTACCAGCATTAGAAAGTTTAACTACTGTTCTCCAGGATATGGTTTAAAAGAACATTTGAAGAATAAGCTTATTTGAAGAAAGTTCAATCATTTACAGTTACCAGGAGCTATTGATACAGATAAATCTTTTTTGCATGTTGTATACATTTAACCAGAAGTCTGAAAGTATCGTGCAAACATAAGGCAACTATACCTCCTGGATTTCGGAGGCTGTCTTAGCATCCCGGCCACTGGAGAAAATTGAAGCAAAAGTCCCAGATTGGTGAAAACCTGCATGCACATGCCCAGCTCCTGATTGACTTTACTGCATGACTCTGCTCGCAGCCCAGTGAAGTCCAAGTCAGGGAACAGTCACTGCCACCTGGAGCAGAGGTAAAGATGGGTCTTCCCTGAAGAAGGGGGAAGGATGGGCAGGGAAGCTCAGACTCTTGCCCTGATGGAAGTGGGTGTCTCACCCCTCCCTCCTGCCCACTTCACTGCTAGGGACCCATCTCTCAGAGGTGGCACTGGGCTCCAGTCTAGCTACTGTCCTTACCAACTTTTGTTAGACTTGGGCAAGGAACAGTAGGGTAGGGCAGGGCAGGGCAGGACAAGGTGGTATGGGAGCTGATGCTGAGCCCTGCTCCTTTCAGTAGGACGGCTCCAGGCAGCCTCACCTCACTCTTCCAAGCATCCTGCAGGCATCTCTGCCACTCCCCTGGGGGAGACCCAACCATCTGAGGCAGGGTTCGGCCATTTTTAAGCTGATCTGCGTGTGTTGAATTTCTATATGGTTATGGGTTTAGACCAGCTTTTGAGCACTTATATAAGTGTAATGTCTTTACCTAGCAGAAGTCTTCGCCACTAGGTAAATTTACTCCCATTAAACAAATAGATCTTTCTGATCTATTCTTAGTAAACTTGGATCACAAATTTTTACTTTATTAACTTGCCAGTAAAGTTGCTGTGCAATACATATATTTTTAAATTTATATTTCCTTTGCCAGTATTATTCTTTTACTATTCAGTAACATTATTTTTTAATTAATATCCTCTACTTTCTATCACATAGGACATTATTTATAGCTGAACAAATTGCTGAGCCAAATGCAGTCTACTGATTTCTTATGTACTTGTAGTGGTATTAGTTGATGATTAATAGTAATGATGTTTTCAAAATACTGTCATAAATTATCAAAATAATCACCCATTTACTGAGTAAACAGTTAAATGAGGGCCTATAAAAAAAGTTAGTATATGGCACCCTCTAGGGAGTAGTACTTGAAAAACAGATACATCACTGAGCACCTCCTGTCCTGGCCGGATATGATAAGCAATACAGGTTTATTTATCATATTTGTTTAATTTGTTGCATTTACAATACACATAAAGACACATACATTATATACATATACATAAATACACACAAGGTGCCAAATTTGCAATTTTAAAATTCTGAGTCAGGCTCTTCTCCACTGTAATTGCTTTGGAACTCAGTGCCCAAATGAGGACAGGACAAGCCCTAGAAAAAACTGTCTCTAAGTCTCAAAAATTCTAAAGCCAAAACAGGATGAATAAACATCACAGTGGCACACACAACTGAAATAGGGTAGAAATAATTTGAAGGCTTCATACAGAAGTTGTTATACTCTGGGAAGCATTGTGCTTCAGAATCACAAACAGTGTTATCATCGACTATATGAGTGCTGCACATGCTGTTTTCCCTCATCTTCTGATCTATTTTTTTCTTTTCTCCTTGTATTATTTGAATATGATTGGTAACATTATTATGGGTAAAAACGTGTATGGAGCATTCTTACTAAAACTGCACAATTGTAAAAACTACTATTGTTTAACACAGATAACACTTTTAATTAGCAAACCACAAAGTGGTTTAACAAGATAGTCCAGTAGCAGTATACTCAGGCAGGGAAACTGAGGCACAAAAGATGTGAAATCACTCATTTGATTTCATCCAGCAAACCAATGGCAGAACCCAGGTCTGCTAATGCCCAGTCCAATGCTCTGTCCCCTAAGCTACACAAACATGGGTACATCAAAAAGTCAGTGATGCTCAAAGGGTGAGCTGTAGCATACAAATGTGTTGTGAGAATTATGGAAGTGTGCCACAAGATCCCCTTGTGTGAGGAGGTAAATGCTCTCTTCCCCCATCCGGTACCCTGTGCCCATCCCAGCTACTCCAAGGGCACTTGCAGCTGCTCCTCTGGGGACTGCTGTTATTGCTACTACCTTCCACCACCACTTCTTCACCTCCAGGCAGCCCCTGTGCCAGCACTTCACACTCCCAGCAGCATAAGCAGGTAAAAGCACAGATGGAGCTTCACTCTGCAGTTTGGCTCCTCCCCTTCAGTCCTCCCACATTCCCAGGGTTGGTAGGAGAGGCCATGGGGTGGCTAGCAGCATTTGAGACCAGGCATGAGTAGCCTTAGCAGTGGGGGATGCGCTTGCCCCCTAAAGTACAGATCAAGGTTGGTAGGGGGCAGACATAGCAGGATGAGGTCCTGCACCCCAACTTCTTAGCTTCAAGTCCCCCCTCCTTATCTTTTCTGAATTAGATCTAAATCTTAGTGATTTTCAACTGGAGTACCAAGAAATTCAGAAAAGTTATGGAGAGGGGCTTTGAGGCTAAAAAAAAGAGCGACAACTGGAATAGGGAACTAATCATCTGACTAAAGCAAGCTATATATGGTGTCATTTTTAACAGTACATCTCAGCACTGGTATGGATTTCCTTCAGCAGGGGAATGGAATGGAATGTGTCATGTTTTGAAAAAAAAATTAGCTACATGTGCACCTTTGAGCGTAAGAGTGAAGTGTCCCACTATTAATCCAGATATCATGAGGTTAGCAAATACTGATCTAAGTTGTGTATAAATGCCAACACAAATATATGCAAACACCACGTTTCACTGATTTTAATCTATATGGGATACACGGACAGCTGTTAATTCTGGAAACACTTCCTTACTTAGGCAATTTGTTTTACTAGAAAAAGAAATATCAAAATCAATAAGACTGTCTGTCTAACAAGGTACTTCTCAGCAGAACTGGGTAAAATCCAAAGTAAAGATGTCAGAGATCTGTGGATCCATCCCTGAATACACTAAGGACAAAATGGCTCCCAATGGAAAGGAAAGAACATACCATATAAAGCATAAGCTTAACATCGTAGCAGGCAGATTGTACCCGACTAATCTAGTCTCTTTTTATGACCAGGTTACGAAACACCTGGACACAGGAGGAAGGGTGGATGTCATATACTTAGACTTCAGGAAGGCCTTCGATATGGTATCCCACCCCATACTGGTAAACAAGTTAAGAGGCTGTGACTTGGACGACTACACAGTCTGGTGGGTGGCGAATTGGCTAGAGGATCGTACCCAGAAAGTCATAGTGGATGAGTCGGTTTCGACCTGGAAGGGTGTGGGCAGTGGAGTCACGCAGAGCTTGGTCCTTGGACCAATACTCTTCAATGTCTTCATTAGCAATTTGGACGAGGGAGTGAAGTGTACTCTGTCCAAGTATGCGGATGACACAAAACTGTGGGGAGAAGTGGACATGCTGGAGGGCAGGGAACAACTACAAGCAGATCTGGACAGGTTGGACATCTGAGCAGAAAACAACAGAATGCAATTCAACAAGGAGAGATGCAAAGTGCTGCACCTAGGGAGGAAAAATGTCCATCATACCTACTGCCTAGGAAATGACCTGCTTGATGGAACAGAAGCAGAAAGGGATCTTGGAGTCTTAGTGGACTCCAAGATGAACACGAGTCAGTAGTGTGACGAAGCCATCAGAAAAGCTAATGGCACTTTATCATACATCAGCAGATGCATGACGAATAGATCATGGAGGTGATACTTTCCCTCTATCGGACGCTGGTCAGACCGCAGTTGGAGTACTGCATGCAGTTCTGGGCGCCGCACTTCAGGAGGGATGTGGATAACCTGGAGAGGGTCCAGAGAAGGGTCACTCGTATGACTACGGGCTTGCAGGCCAAGCCCTATGAGAAGAGACTGGGGCACCTGGACCTCTTCAGTCTCCGCAAGAGAAGATTGAGAGGCAACCTTGTGGCTGCCTATAAGTTCATCATGGGGGCAGAGAAGGGAATTGGTGAGTATTTATTCTCCAAGATGTCCCCAGGGGTTACAAGAAATAATGGTCACAAGTTAGCAGAGAGCAGATTTAGACTAGACATTAGGAAGAACTTCTTCACAGTTAGAGTGGCCAAGGTCTGGAAT
>JAGPOW010001918.1:35920171-35937006 GCA_030014935.1 Caiman crocodilus | reverse complement strand
AGAACTTCTTCACAGTTAGAGTGGCCAAGGTCTGGAATGGGTTTCCAAGGGAGGTGGTGCTCTCCCCTACCCTGGGGGTCTTCAAGAGGAGGTTAGATACGCATCTAGCTAGGGTCATCTGAACCCAGCACTCTTTCCTGCCTATACAGGGGGTCGAACTCGATGACCTGTTGAGGTCCCTTCTGAACCTAACATCTATGAATCTATGAATTTGAGTTAAAAAAATAAATAATAATAAAAAATAAAATGCTTTAGATATTTTAATATTTACAAAGTGCATTATTTAGGTCCCTTTATATCCACACTCAGTGTTGCACATCATTAAACAAAAACACACCTTAAGATATGTTGTTGAAAAAACATTTACCATACATTAAAACTAATACTTTGCTAATATTTACAAAGTGAATTATTTGAAAAAAAGCTGTATTATGAAAACAGACGATACATTAAATGGAATCCAGAAAAGAGGAGGAGCTCTAAGCTTGCCCATGAAATCACTGTACAGAAATTAAAAAAGGGAATGTTTTACCTCTTTTTGGAGGGGAATACAAGAGAAATTAAAGTGTTAGTTTTGACTCACAAATCATCCCATAAAAGTATTAACACCAGCTGCCTTTGTTTCCAGATATTCTTTTTACCAGACCAAGAACACAGATTCTGAAAACTAAGGCGGCCTAGAGAATAAATTAAATACTACATAAATCTGGGTTCACTCTAAAAACACATTGATCTGTTGTTATATATCTCACCGGTTTTAACAAAGCACCATGGGATGTTATCTTTGTTATGGTGGTATTTGTATGACCTTAAAGCTTTTTAGGATTTTTGTGCATGAGGTATGTTTCACAGACAAGCTTTAAGGATAAAATTTTAACTATAATAAAAGCCACTGTTCCCACATGAGAACAAATGCATTCTTGGTTTACCACCATAGAACTGAACCTACTGCTTATGGAATCCCTGGGAAGAAAAGTGAATAACTCTTAAGAAATACACAGGAATGAACAGTTTATTCTGGTAGTAGTTAACTTCACTGTTGTTAAAAAAAATATCTACAGTGGGTAAAGAAGTTTCAAGTATAATTAATGGGTTTGGCTCCGACAGCCACTACATAGAAAATTTCCATATATAAAATGTGCTATGTGGTTTGAATAGCCAAAGAGGTTAGTGCCCTACTCTCTATCTTTTGGAATATAATCGAAAGCCTAGCAAAGTATTTAAAAAAGAAAAAAAAGCTTTCATTGTGTTCAGTGAGTCATGGATGAAAACCATAGACATTTGCCTTTATCACAACTTGAACTATAGTCGGGAATCCCAATCCCAACCCATTTTGCCAGTTTATAAAACAACCTGAGCTTGGAATATAAAGCAATGGGGTTAGAGATTAAAATATAGATGGATGAGTAAAAATGGGAGGTCTTCCCAGATTCTGCACATACATACTTTCCCAAGTGGAGAGAGGGGACTGGAAGTAGAGGGAAAGAACCTCCAAGGAAAAGAGAGACAAATCTGTGACATTAAGGTTCAATACAACAACCAAAGCTGGGCTTACATCAATATGACTTAGAAACTACAAGCAGGATAGAGGCAAACATGGCTTGCCCTATGGAACCCTGAGAGATAAGGAACCACCTTGTTAAGAGGCACATTTAGGGATGTGCCAAGTAAGTTCAACTTGAACAAACTTTATTTAAAACAGATTGCCGTCATTTTCAGGACACTACTTACAGAACACATGGGCTATAGAGTCCAGACAAAACCATGCAGCAAAACCCTCACAACAGATGCCTCATCAATGGGGAGAGATGTATATATGCCATTTGCATGTATGAACTGCTACATTAATCAAGTCATACTTAAATGCATCAACTGCAAGCAATCCATCCAATTTGTACTTCTGTACTATGCTGTATGGATCACACATGTTTATCTTTCTGCAAAGCATGTACTAGAACATAATTCATTAAATGTATCACTGGAATAACTAAGAAAAAGACATGGCATCTCAGACTGTAAGTGTGTGTGTGTGAGGAAGGATGATGAATAGAAAAAGAAGATGGGGGAGGGGGAGAAACAAGCCTTAAAGTACTTGAACAATACTTCCACTTCAGTTTGCATTTTCTACCAGCCAGCATTTCCTCTCACCAGATAAACAATAGTGAATCCACCCAGAAGTTATCTAAATTTGGAGTGAGGAGTAACTGTAGCAATAATACCTTCACACCCACACGCTAAGCAGGAGAAAGTCTCTTTCCTGTTCCAAGCAGTCTTCGATGGATTCAAACGGTTTTCTATTTATATATCCATAATAAGAAAAAAAAAGACTCCAGAAAAGTGTCTCAAACACATTGTTTCTTATACTTACATGGCTTTAAAAATATGAAAAGAACTGTTACATCTCTCTGCTTTTTACTCATCCAACTCCTAGCTCTACACCATCAACATCCCTTACCCCTAAAAGTATTCATTTGAGAAGGAAAAATATTCTTCTGAATGGAATTCACAGAAGATCTAAACAAGAATCCTCTCCTCTGCATCAGAATAAAACAAACTCATGGTTTGCCCTGCACAGACAGGAGCAGAATACAACTAATAACCCACTGGGACAGTCTTCATCTACAGCCAAATATGTTTCAACTCAATTGATTGCAGATGAGGAGCTCTGCTAAACAGCCAGAAAAGACGACAGTCAGAAACGCATTAAATAAAACAGGACACAAGACAATTCAGAAGTATGCAAGACAATAAGGAGGAAGACAGGAGTGTAAGTTCCTGTTACAGAAGGTTCTGTTCTGGCTTGCATCTTCTTCACTGGTAATAGTTATTATATATTCAATGTAGCTTACTCTGATCTATAGCTAGATGCTTATTTGTGAGACTCCTAAGGCCTTCTGAGAGTCACAGCTTTCCAAGTGAGGGTCTTTTAGAAGAAGGGTGCAGGACATCCCTTCAGGACCTTTGGAGCGCATCCACACATGCAAGTACACGTGCTTGCAGCAGCTCAAAATAGAAGTGGTACAAATTTGAGCCGGGGCTTTTTGCTTAAGCACATGTGCTCAGACATGCACTTCAGTGTGGAGCAAATTGTGCCACTTGGGGCCAAATAACCCTGCCTGGCTCCTCCCGGATCTGCATCCAGGGGGAGCTACAGCCTGGGGCCAGCACCTGTGCGGTCCCCAGCAGTATAAAAAGCCTCCTTGGCAAGTAGTTCAGAGCTGCTAGCTCTCAGGAGCTTCTGGGGCCCAGCCATTTGGTACCTGGGGACACTACCCCTTGTGCCAGCTGGACTGCTGACGTAGCCCTGAGAGTTCCCTGCCCTCTCTACCCACTACAGCAGTCTTGGCTGTGACCTGCCAGACCCAGATGGGCACTGCATAGCCAGTAGAGGCATCTGCCCCTCTGGGCCAGCTGCTGGTGAACTGTGGTTGCCAGGTTGGCCTCTGTACAGCACTACTGCCATGTGTGCCCCCTTCCCGGCCAGCTGGGCAGCTATCGCCCAGAAGATGTTCTGGGTGTGGTGGCCTGCTCTGAACTGTCAAAGCATGTCCTCTTGGCTCCAGTTGGCTTGCAGGTCAGCCACAGCCAGCTGAATCCAAGGTACCAGCTCTGAGCAGGCAGGGTCCTGCGACTGGCCTCCCTAGCAGGAATTCTGGTGTTCCCTATTGGAAAACTGAAAAATCCCTGATAAAAAATTCCCAAAGTCATGCTGCAAAATACCCCCAAATCCATGTTCCTCCACAAGTAAAACAAGAGACCACTATAAAAAGAAAGAGAGAGAAAGACAGAGACAGTGATCAGTAGGACAATGCTTTATTGATACAGTGTTAAAACAAGTCTCTTATCATAATAATAAAGTGAATTCTAAATATGTTTAATGAATTCATGAATACATAATTTTACTGCTCTCCCACAGGGGTGATGGCTCCCTCACAAGGCATTCAGCCCCACACAAGGGGTTCAGCCCCCCAACAGGGAGCTCAGACCCCAATAGGGAGCTCAGACCCCAACAGGGAGCTGAGCCCTGACACAAGGGGTTCGGCCCCACCAATGAGGGCCAAATGGTCCCCACAGGGGCTACCACCCCCCCTGCAAGGCCCACATGCCCCACCACAGCCCCCTGCTTGCTGTCCCACCTAGACCCATCCCCCAGCAGCTGCTTCAGCCCCCACAGTGGCTGCCCCCCCAGCCCACCCCAGCCCTCCCAACTTGAACTCCCAGGCTGCCATGGCTACCCCCACAACCCCAGGCACCCTCACTTTAAAAAAAAGGAATAAAAAACAGAAAGAAAAAAAAGCCTCCGCTTACCTTAGAAGCTGGGGTTGGGGGCGGGGGGACTCCACGGCCTCCTGGCAGAGCCCCCCAGGCAGCACAGTACAGTCGGGGGGGGGGGCGGCATAAGGGCCTGGGCTGGGGCTGCTGGGGCTGTCAGCCTGCCCTGCAGTGTGCAGGCAGGGCCCCAGTCAGCCAGACAGCAGGTAAGTACAGGGGGAGGGGGTTATTTTGTTTTTTAAAACTATAGGAGGGCAGGGATCAGGGGGGCTTGGGAGGGAAGAGGCCAGCTGCAGCAGGGGTCGGGGGCCTTGGTGGGTTGGCGGGCAAGGCACCGGTGTCGCCAAGGTGTTGGGGTGTCAGGGGGACTGGTGGGGGGAGGAGCCAGCTTGGCAGGGGTCAGGGAGGCTGGGGGAGCAAATGGGGCCAGCGGAGGTCCCCCGCCCCTTGCTCCAGTCACCCCCACAACCCCTTACTCACCAGCACTGGAGCCTTGGTGCTGAAACATGCAGGCTGGCCCGCCATGTGTTTCAGCACCAGGGTGAGGGCCAACCATAGAGATGCTCTCTGGCAGCCAGAGCGTCTCCCTGGAGGACCCAGACTCCGGTTGCCTACTCCTCTTTTTTAAACCCTCAGAGGTCTAATTTTATCCCTGTGCTGAAATTTTCAGTGCTGGGAATGTTTCTTCGTTCCTGCACGTACCTGCCTCAAAGGTGTTTGGTTTGAGTTTTCAATGCAGATACTTTCTATTGGACTGTTACCAGTATTTCAAACCAATCCACAACAGTAGCCTGGTCTCATGGCTAACTATTTGTCTCTTTTGCTAGCTGTACTAGCAAATCTTTACATCACTGTATAGATCATTGATAAAACTATCAAATCCTGTTGAATCAAGAATCAGACTGAGAGAATCAAACAGAAATAATTTTGCTTATTACATCTCCCCAATACTTACATTTGAAGTGTCAGTGACTGTTCTTAATCCATTTATTGTGCACCCTATTAACTTCATATGAAGCATTTTTAAATCAAAATGTCACATGGTACTAAGTAAAATGCCTTGAACATTAAAAGAACTCATACTATTAGATGGGAGCTCATAAGGACAGGAAATGAAAACATGCTGGATATAACAGTCAATCACTGCCCAAAAGCATCCAACATGATATGGCTGTGAAAAGGGTAAATGTGATCCTGGGATGTACTGGGAAAGGTATTTCCATCAGAGAGAGGTTAGTATTAATGTCATTGTGCAGGCATAACCTCATCATCTAGGCAACTGATGGCTCTCAGGCCCACAGTCTGGATCCAGCTGCTTCAGCAGCGTTCAGAGGCAGGGGCTTCTCCCATGTTGCGGTGGGGAGAAGCGGTAGCTTTGCACAGTTCTCCTGTACTGCGCAGTGCAGAAGTGGCAGTGGCAGCTGAGTCCTAATGCCTACCTATCTCTAACCCAAGCTGGGTCATTCTGACTTGCAGCCTTAAAAGATTGTTGACCTCCAATTTAGGGTACAATTTACAGTTCTGGTCACCCATGTTCAAGAGAGATGAACTCAAACTGCAGCAGAGGCAGAGAATGGCTACTAGGATAATCAGAGGAATAGAAGAAACTAAAAACATATCTACACAGCAAACATACCACATCCAGCAGTGGCACCATATAGCACACCATGCTGCTCTGGGCTATCTGCCTGTTAAATTTAGGGTGACCATATGAACAGGTTTAGCTGGGATAGTCCTGGATTTCAGAGGCCAGTCCTGGCCAGCTGGTGAAAGTTAAAATGAGAATCCTGGAAATGTAAGAATGCAGGGCACAGTCCAACAGGCATGCAGAGCAGTGCAGGGCAGCACAGCATAGCATACTAAGTAGGTAGGCACCACTGCCCACCTACCCACCCACCTGCCTGTCCTACCCTGCCCCCACCTCTGCCTGCAGCAGCGCCAGATTTGGAAGAATCAGTGTCCCAAATATCCTTATGGTCAATTTACTTAGATTGGAAGCAACACAGCCATGCCTATAGAAGTGTTAAGTAAGTAATGCTAAGTAATAGCATGATTGGCCATCAACCTAATTAGCCCACCCACAGCTTTGTGTAGATGCGACTACACTGCTTTTAGTTTAGAAGGCAGTTTGTGTGGAGCCACATGACATGTTTGATGGCAGCACTACCAGGCACAGTAAACTTACCAAGTAGATCTTGGCTTGTTTATCCCTGCAAGAAAGTGTTTATTCTCTACCAAGTCATCAGCAGTTACACAAACCAGAGGGAAAAAACTATTAACATTTAAGAACAATTCTGGCATGGCAATGCATGGGTATAAACTGGCCACCAAACAAATTTATACTGGAAATTAAAAACAGCTTTTTAACCACCAGAAGACAAAGGTTCTGAATTGCCTTCCATTAGCAGTAGCGTGGGAAAAAAAACAAGCTGCTTGTAAGATTGATGTACTGTGGTGGTGTCTTCAGTGGCAGATGGACTAGACTCAATGCCCTAGGCAGTCCTTCCCACTACTAAATTCCTGGTTCTCCGATAACATTAAAATCTTTTTGAACAGAGTCTCCTCTGGTATCATTTTCTTGCTACAGAAAGTATTTTCCCATAAATTATTTTAGTTAGGGAAAAAAATGGCTCTACATCCCCTCTTTTCTGTTGAGTTTACAGACCAAGGGTGATCTAACTCTAGTCCACAGGCCAAATGAAGCAATGGGTCTGGAAATGTGGTGATGGACAAGTGGTGGTCCTTAATATGGCAACTCCCCACACTGCCAAATTCCCAAACCCCAAGCTCCACATGCCCCTTTTCCATTTTCCCCCTCTCCCAGCTTCTGGGTTGAAGTCAGGCCATTTCCCCCTGCCCAACAGGTTCAGGCTGGGGCTAGGCCATACCTCCTTCCCATTGTAGGGCTGGCCATGCCTCTTTTTCCCCTGCAAGTCTGTGTTGGGGCCAGCCTGCTCCCTCCCCCCACCACAGTCTTCTGCATAGCCAGCCACTGCCCACCAAGCCTGCCTTGGGTGCCAGATGGGAACCACTGCCTGGATCCAACACATGGCTAGACTTGGGCTCTGTCCATCTGGCCGACTAAGTAAAAAGGTTGGGCAACACTGTGCAAGACTAAGTGGGGAACTGTATACCTGGCTAACGTGTTAGCATCTTTAGGGTTCATAAGAGCCTAAGAGATAGGTGAAAGTTCTGCAAATCTGATCTTTCAGTTCCCCATGTGATCTGTGTATTGCACAGGCTGGCAATTATTTTGGGTGGAGGGCCACTTAAGTTTTGGTGAACTGTCAGGGGCCACATAGGTAGCCCCACCCCTTGATAGTTGCCTCATCCCCTGGTTGCCACATTGAGACCAAAAGTCCTACCCCCTAACCTTTGCCATTGGAAATACCCCCACCTCTCCTTTTGGATAGGATAGTGGATAGTATCCTTTTGGATACTCCTTTTGGGAGGGAGGGTTGCCATCTTAGAACCAGAAAAAAACCAAATCATATAGTAGGTGCTTGACTTCCAGTGTATTTTAATTTTATTACAAAAAATATGTCATGACTTGTGATTGTGTACTGTATATAGAAGGGACTGCATAATAACTCAAAAATAATGTGCCATTTTTATATATTGTGAGTGAGTGTGGGGGGGGTTGTGAGAGGGTGTGGCTGTGTAGGGGGGCATAGGGTATGTTGGGGTGTATGCATATGTCAATGGGGGTTGTGGAGGCAGGGTGTGGGTGTGTGGGGTGTAGGGGCCCCCACAACACCCCCAACATGGCATGCAGCCCCCTCATCTAGCAGCAGCAGCAGCAGCAGGCAGGGAGGTCAGGGTGCTTGTGCCCAGTGCAACACCCAGCACAGGTGTGGCTCTGGCCAGCGCTGCACAGGAGAAGGGAATGGAGCCTGCTCTATCACCAGGGCTCTGTCCCGCGTGCATCTCACAGTGGGGGAAACCCTGCACTGGGCCCTGCTACTTCCCCTACTCCCTGCTGCGCAGGTCCCCGCACTCTGCTGGGAGTGGAGACAGCCCAGTTCCCTGCTTCCCCATGAAGTCCAGCACAGGGCTTCCCTGCTGCGAGTGCAGAGCTGCAGGAGTGTAAACTGGAGCCCCTGTGAAAGAGGCAGCCAGTGCTGTGCAGGGAGCAAGAAGCACACCCCTGAGCAACCTGCCCAGCCACTTCTATCGCAGGGACACCGCACCACACGCCTGCAGATCTGCATTCTCAGTGGGGAAGCCCTGTGCTTGAAGCAAAGGGTGGGGCTCCCTCCACTGCTGGGCAGGGACCTGTGCAGCAGGGTGTGGGGGAAGCAGCAGGCTGCAATTCAGGGCTTTCCCCGCTGAGTGGTGGAGCTGCAAATGCATGATACAGAGCTCTGATGATAGGGCAGGCTCTGCTCCCGCACCCCATACAGCAGTGGCCAGAGCTGTGCTCTACTAGGTGCCTGCGCAGGGCATGAACGCCCTGATCTCCCTGCCAGCTGCTGCTGTCAGGCTGCTGAGGCTGCAAGCCATAGGAGGAGTATGTGAGGATTCCCTACACCCCCAATCCTCACACCCGCACCTTGCCCAGCTGAGCTCTGTGATCCTGCTGCTCCTCTGGGTGCAGGCTCCATGCAGCACTTCCGCTTACACCCAGCTGCAACTCTGCCCCCTGCCCCCCAACCAGCCTAGCCACTTTCCTACCTGCTACCCCAAGCAAGCAGGTTCTATCTGCAGCAGAAGCATCGCCCAGAAGCTCCTAGCTGGGCACAGCCCTTCCATCAATGAGGGTGAGAGCAAGGCTTAATAGTGTATGTTGGAAGGTTGTACATGTGGACGCCTCACTCCCACCCTCATGGGCAGAAGGGTTGGGTGGTGTGCAACTTGTTGGGGGGTGCTGCAGGCTGGAGGAAAAAGTGCCTTGTGGGCCAGATCTGGCACACAGGCAGTATTTTGCACATGCCTGATTCATCGTCTCATCCTGATTGTCTGATTCAGATAAAGAAAGAAGCTGATAGATGTAGAACTTGTGAGAGGAAAAAGAAGAGTAATTGACTAATGCCATGCAATTTCCCTTTGCAGTAAGCTTCATTCAAAAGAACGTGCAGAAAGGATTGACAGAGTTTTCTAGTCAGTCTTTGGACTGTACCTAGTGATCTCAGTGGTAGTTTCATTATAAGACGGGATGTACAATCCAACTTTTTGGAATTGACAAGCTGCAAGTATTACTAGGGCTTTGCAAAGCTTCAGCAGCTGATTCAGTTCAGAGGAGATTCAGCTTAATTTGGTGGCCAAATCTCTGAATTGAATCAGGAGACGCATTAATATCTCTCCAAATTAAACTGGAAGCCTCCAAATTGATTCAGAGAGTTTTGAAGATTCAGCCATAGATTGTACAGGCAGGCACTAGGCAGTGCGGCGGGAACAGCTCGGGGAGCAGCTGGACAAGTCACGGCTTGAGCTGGCAGCCTTGGGAGAAGCCACAGCTTGTTCGGCTGACCCCCTGCTGGGGTAAGGCAGGCAGTGCTGGTAGCCCCAGGAGAAGCAGCAGGGGTTGGGGGAAATGATCAGGGAGCTGGGGAATTGAACCAGGAACTGAGGGATCGAACCGGGAGGTAGGGGAACAAGCAGCTGCTTCTCCTCAGCTCCCAGTTAGATTCCCTAACTCCCAATAGTTCCCCAGCTCCCCGATCATTGTCCCCAGGCCCTGCAGCTTCTCCTGGGGGTGCTGGCTCAAGCTACAGTCCATCTGGCTGCTTCCCTGACTGCCCACAAGCTGGGGCGAGGCAGGTAGTGCAGGCAGCCCCAGGAGAAGCCATGGGTTTTGGGGGTGGGGAAATGACTGGGGAGCTGGGGGATCAAACCAGGAACTGGGGAATTGAACTGGGAGCTAGGGGGAAGCCCCTGTTCATTCTCCCAGCCCCTGGTAATTCCTCAGCTCCCCAATCATCCCCCCAGCACCCATGACTTCTCCCAGGGCTGCCATCACTGCCTGCCTTGCCCTGGTGGGGAGGCAGCCAGGGGAGCAGCCAGAAAAGCCAGTTTCTCCCGAGGCTCCTGGCTCAAGCCAGGCTCATGCAACTGCTCCCCAAGCTGCTCCCACTGGCACTACCTGGCTGTATAGTCTATGGCCAAATGAGATTTGGTGCCAAATAGCTTCAAATTCGGATTTGGCCAAATCAAATTGGGATAGTGATTCAAATAACTGAATCGAATCACTGTCCCACTGAATCATCGAATCTGAAGTGAGTACTTTCCGCTTCGCACAAGCCTACGTATTACTACTATGGCTTGTGACAGATGTATATTAAATGAAAAATTTTAAATCCCAACATGATTAAATTGTGCCATGGCTAAATTGTGCAGAGTAAGAGACGGGGGGCAAGGACTCAATCAGGCTCTCCCTTCCCTGTCTGCCAGACACAAGGCAACCCTGACATTCCTAGTCTCAAGATGATGGCACCAGACAGCCCTTGGGCATTTGCAAAGGAATCCACCCATGCAGACCCTTATTTCCACAAACGTAAATAGAATGCCACAAAAGTAGATCCTTTCAACAGAAGTGTCCAAGAAAATATGGTGCCAGTTAGTGGAAAAATAAAAGGGTTTCCAGTGAGTTTAATAGACAATGGATCGTTCCCAGGTTGTTTACAGACTCTGTGAATAAGTCAGGCCTATATCCCATTTCTTTTACAATGGTAAACATAACCAGCTTGTACAAAGGACAATGCAACCTATACAATCTCAATTGTCATATTACGCCTTTTTTAAACACGAGCAGCTACTGGTGCTCAACCTCTCTGGTAAGTCTCACACCATGAGCAAGGGAGTGAGAGTGACTTACAGCCACCATTTTGCCTTAAGGTACTTACCACTCCAGGAAAACATCTTTTTAGACTGGAACTTGATCTACTTTTTTGGCAGCACAGAAATGTGCTTGTAGTATCAGACTGCGTGACAGCTATTTTAAAATCTAATGAGCCATCTTGTGGTGTTCTGTACTCTGGACAGCTTTTTAGTTTTTTATTCAGCATATGTTTTTAATTTACATGTCTCCTTTCAGGATTTCACTCATGCTTTCTTTAACTTAGCTGTCCAAAAAGGGAATAAATGTTATAACAAGTCAACCAATGAACCTGCCCAGTGATGGTAATTAACATTTACATCCACAAGGCTAAATGCAAAGTTAGCAAAAACAACCTACTTCAGGTATAAATTGTTTGGTCTGCATTTGTCAAGCTGCAACACAGTCATTGAAAACATATGTCTTTTTGTTGGTATTTCAGGCAAAAAAATTCAGAAGAACAATATTTTGATTAGCACCATGTGAATTTTTAAAGATTAATATTACACTCCGCAGGAGTTTAAAATGTGAGTGGTAACTACTTGAGCTAACAGCTAAATATATATAGTCCTCATGGTGTCGTTAGCAAACATGTTTGCATTACTAAGGTCCCAGGATCATCTCTCCTGTTTTGTATTTTGATAAAATTAGGTTTTTTGGAAATTGATATCCTTGTGGAAAAGTTCTGTAGAATTTAGGCAACAGCTCTGCCCAAAAACAATATTAATGATACCATTTTTTATTTTATTATGGAATATTTCAGAAACAATCCTATAGGACCTAGTAAACCAGGGGCAGGCAATTATTTTGGGCAGAGGACCACTGAACAAGTTTTTGCATACTGTTGAGGGCCACACAGGTAGCCCCGCCCCCTAACAGGTGACATGTGCCCTGGTCATCATCTTGTGACCAGAAGTCTTGCCCCTTAACACCTGACTTTTGCCACCAGAAGTCCCTCCCCTTGCCCCCAGTACTCCTTTCAGGAAGGGGTTTTTGCCATTTCAGAACCAGAAAAATACCAAATTATATTCTAAAAAATATTTTTGTACTGAATTGCATGCATTTATGTAGTGTACATAGAGGCAATTGCACAATATCTTAAAATGAAGATTTATGCTTGTATATTGGGGTAGTGAATGGGTGAGGGAGTATGTGGGTGTCTATGTGGATATGGGGCTTGTGGTGGGGGCTGCATGTATGATAGTGTGAGGGGGGCATGGGTGACTGGTGCCTCCTGATCTTGGGGGACCACCAGCAGCCAATCATCAACTGGGGGGTGGTAAACGGGCAGTGCCACTGGCACTTCTGTTGGCACCCCAACCTTCTCAGGAGGGCATCAACTGTCACCCCCCACTCCCTGGCTGGTGAGGGCCAATTTCAGGGTGGGCACATGCTTCCCCATGCCCCCCCCCATGCATCGCCTACGGGGGATGGGAGTGCATGTGAATGGTAGAGTGTGCATGAGGGACTTGCTCTACACTCACTCCATCACTCAGCAGGGAAATGGCAACTACAGGGGGGAGGGGGAGTGTTAGTAAGCAGGCATATGAGAGCATAGCAACAGCTGGGAGGGATCATGGGGTTCACATCAGTGTCCCAAGACCAGTGCTGGTGGGGACCTGGAGCGGGGCAGCAGGAACATGGCATCCAGCCCAGCAGAGGCTCTATGGAGCTGGGTTGGCTCCCCACTCTCCCTACTAGTACAACCCAGCCTGGGTCCATAGATCCCCTCCTGGCCTGGGCCCTGAGCTATAGCACCACGTGATTCCTGGTTACATGGCCACAACTACACGACTCAGCAGGAGCTGGCCCAAACTGGCCTTGAGGACTAGGGTAATTGTTCACAATTCCCCACTGCCTCCCTCTTCCTTATCTGAGTTCCCTTTTCTGGTGCAGGGAGGCAGAAACAGCCCCATGGTCCCTGGCCAGAAGGCTCTGCTAGACAGGGGCTTCTGGGGGCAGGGGGAGGGGAAGAGAAGGGAGGGCCAGGCCAGGCTGGCCTTGCTGCTGGGTCCTGCCAGCTTCCCCTGGGTCCTACTGCCTGTGGCTCCTGTCATCTTTGACAGGCAGTGAGGGGCAAATACATATTAATTTTCTAAATTATTTAAGGGCACTATGGGCCAGATAGAATGACCTGGTAGGTTAGATCTGACCCATGGGCCCTATTTTGCCCAGCCCTGTAGTAAACATAGGTGGAACCCAACTGTCGATCTTATCTCTATTTAGTTACACAGGACTTCACAAGGAAAGGAAACAGAAAGCTTTTTTCAAGTGTTCTTCAAGCAACCCTAATTACTTACATGTGCAAATGAATTAATTTTAGGCAAGCAGTTAGTCCTCTCATCATGCTGAACGTGCCATTATAATTTTTAAATAAATGACCACATTTTTGAGATTGACTCTTGGTTTTTTGTTATCACTTTGGCATTCAGTGGGTTTATATTCTTCAGTGGCACCTGCTGAAAGTGGGAAAGTACAGTTGCACAACTGTCTTGTTTGATTATTGCACTCTTGCAAGACAGGGAACAACACTGAGACTTTACCTCATAGTTATTTTTGTTTAGAAATAAGTACTATTGCCATCTTTGGCCTCATAAATTTTCACTGGGACATTTTGACAATTCCTAGAGGTATATATTTCTTTTCAACACTGGCTCATTTCCTCTGAAAAAGGAGAAATATTTCACTACTGCATCTCCTAAAACTTTGTGAAAATTACAGTGCAGAGACAGTAACTGGCATCAGATACTATGTAATTCACCACAGCACAAAATTAGCGTGCTAATTAGTAGAGATTGGTGTCACATGTTAATGACCATTTATAAAGATGCACAGAATGCTGCAATGATTTCATGACATCACAGAGATCCAGCCAAAGAATACAGAACTTGCAATTGAATCTTTTTATTTTATATATATATATAAAATCTATCTATCAACCGATCTATCTGCTGCTATTGGTATGTCATTTATGCTCTTGTCAAGCAGTGTAACTAATTAGGAATGATATGGATAACTGTAAATGAACTGACACACACCCATACTTTACACAAGCTGTATATATGCTCAGAAAGGAATTTAAATACCTGTACTCATAGGGTGCATCGAGACAA
The DNA here is from genome assembly GCA_030014935.1 of Caiman crocodilus. Taxonomy (NCBI): domain Eukaryota; kingdom Metazoa; phylum Chordata; order Crocodylia; family Alligatoridae; genus Caiman; species Caiman crocodilus. The sequence continues at coordinate 35,922,807 of JAGPOW010001918.1, read as the reverse complement.
ACATGCACATGCCTGTTGCAGCGTCCCAAAGTAGTTTGAGATACCACAAGAGGCATGCTGGGAACAGGAAAATGTTCCCCCTGCTGTATATTTGCAGCACAGGCTCCAAATTTGATACCTAGAAATCCAAGTATATATATAAAAAAATCTGTGGATAGAAAACAGGTCAAGAAACAGTCCAGGAATGTGACCTGAGGCAACCCAGAGCCAGGGTCCTCCAGAGAGACACTCTGGTATCCGGCCAAAGTGCTTCTATGGTGCTTCTGCATCCCCATCATCCTCCCTTAGTGCGCTGGGGTAAAAAGAAGTGGGGCAAGGCTGGGGCATGACCTGGACCCAGGTAAGTTAGCAGGGATGTGGGGTAGGGGATGTTTATAAGTGGTATGTGGGTGAGTGTAGGGGGTATGTGGGTGGGTTGTGGGGGGGCCTTGGGTGGGGGTCACCACACACCTGCCCCCCACCACACACCCCTGCGGTGCTGGCAGCAGCCATCAGCTGAGGCATCAGGACCACGGCCTGGCTGCAGGCACAGCCTGTGGCGGCTCTCTGGTGCAGACTCTGGGCTGAATGGACCCAATCCAGCCCAGTCAGCACACAGCTTTCCAGGTCCTGTCCAAAGCCATGCACTAGTAGGCTAGGTTGGGTCAGGTCCATTCAGCATGTACACCCCCACCCTGGGTGAGGCGGCACTGCTCCAATGCGGGGCTGTGCCATGGCCCCAATGGCTGCTGCTGCCAGCGCCACAGGGACCAGGGGGTGGGGGGAAGGAGTGTGGCAACCCCCACTCAAGCCCCTCCACAAACCCCACATCCTCTGCCACTCCCTACACCTCTTCCCACTCCCCTCCTGCAAACCCCACATCTCACATCCCACATGCCCAGCTGCAAGATAGGATGGGACCTGCTGGCAGCATCTGTAGCTGCAGGGGCAGCTGTCTCCACATCCTAGTTAGTGAAGAGGTCAAGGGGAGCACTGATTTCTCTTTGATATATATATATATATATATATAAAAACAATTTTTTTTAAAAAAATCAGAAAGCAAACACCAAAGTATATAGATTTTTATAATTTATTTTATTATGATGATAAAGGAACTGGTAGGCTTCCAAACTGCTTTAAAATTATAAATAGATCAATAAACTTTGCCCAAATCTTTTTCTATATACAGTAAAAGTTCTGCTATCCGGCATCTTACAAGCCAGCATGCTCCACTAACCATCATGCTGGCTTTGAAGATAAAGTGAAACCAAAAGTGCTCACCTTGTCACTTCCAGTTTTTCCAAGCCCCCTTGGCCCAGGGGTATAACAGGCTGTGCAGGGCTGTTTGGGCCTGCAGAAAGGGGAGTGATGTGGCGGAAGAGGTTAGGGTGATGCTGTGGGAGGGGCAGAGGGACACCCCAGATACAGTGTGAGAAGTGGCAGCCAGGGCCATTAAATTAACCAGCATATTTTGTTATCTAGCATTCTCCATTCCCGGGAATGGTATGTATCCTGGTGTTCTTTGTTTAAAATTTGTAAATTCTCTGACAAAAAAATCCCAAATTCACTATTTAAAATAACTAAAAAACAAAATGAAACAAAACAAACAAACAAACCGGTGTTCTTCCATGAGTAAATTATAACACCACTGTATATAGAGTGGGATTTTTGGATATTTGGGATTTTTTAAAAATCAGAGAATTTTCAGATGTTAAACAGGAGATACCAGGATTCCTACAAGTGAGGCAAGTGATGGGACCCAGGCAGAGGACCACCATATGTCAACTGGTTGGGCCTCAGAATCTCCTGAGAGCAAGCAGACCTGAGCTGCTCACCAGAGCATCTTTTTATACAACCACCAGCTCCCCCAGCTACAAATCTGGGAGGAGCTGGGCAGGGTCAGTTGGACCCAAGGGGCACAACTTGACACACACGAAAGTGCATGTTCAGGCACATGTGCCAAAGCAAAAATCCCCAGCACAAATTTGTGTCACTCTTATTTGAGCTGCTGCAAGTACATGTGTCTGCATCTGTGGATGCACCCATACTGAATAGCATACCTACCTATTTCAGTACTACTACTTAAAGAAAAAGAACTACCAGTGCAGGTCCAGTTCAGCCTGCCACACTGCAGTTATTACATGCCTATATTTTGCATTCAGAGAGATTAAATATTGTATAACAAACCTGGCCATTTTCCCAGTCCCTCTTAACAGAAAACCAAGCGTGAAACAAGAGTCAAGTATAACCTACCCGATATACTAAGGCAGGGGGGGAACTGACACTTATAGAGAAGGACAGTGACTACATATCTTAGAAGCTTCAAGTTACAATGGAAACTATATCTCAGTGGCGGACCTACATTTTTGGGGCCCTGAAGCTTGAACTGTTATGGGGGCCCCTTCGCAACCAGCAACAAGGTCTGGGTAATCACTGTTATCTTCTTCAATGCAGTTGTTCCACAACAGATTACCACAAATTTTTTAAAAATTTAACCACTACATCTCAGATTTTGATTAAAATTGCTGTACTGGATTATCTCACATGTCAAAGTCACTGTGTGAATAATAATTTCCTATGCCTTATAGTTTTCGAGTTATGGGGGGATGAATTATTATTTTTACTATTATTTTGTATTGAATTACACTATATTATTA
>JAGPOW010001918.1:35885234-35920071 GCA_030014935.1 Caiman crocodilus | reverse complement strand
ATTTTTAAGCAATGTGGACTAAAGTCGCTTCTGGGGCCCCTCTGGGATTAGGGGCCCTGAAGCTTAAGCTTCATTAGTTTCATAGTAGATCTGCCCCTGATATATCTTGGATATGACCAACACTGTTCTTGAGCGTAAGCCTGTGGTTCGATGATCAAATCTGATCCCCCACAATTTAACCTCAGTTATGCCAGTAAAACTCCAAATAATTCCATTGATATCAGTAGTTTGTAGGGAATTATGTTAGTATATCCAAAACTGCAAACTGCCCAATATTTTGTTGAAAACCATAAAAATATTTCCATTTAACTGTTACCAATGCTACCTGTTCAACTTAGCAGATGATTCACAGCAAATGCAGATGGTGAAGCTTCATATGGGATAAGATTTATGAGAAACCTGACAGCACATCCAACAGAAGAGGAAACAATAAGTGTTTCCTGCCAAACTGGCTGAAATAAACTGTATAGTCAGCATTTATGCTTTACTACATTCCACTATCATCTTAGAAAATTAAATGTTAATTTATGCTGAAAAGAGCCCCTGATAATAGCAGTGAGAAAGTCATATTCTGGCCATGTCTTGGATTTTTTGACACACACAGGAAGAAAGTTCTAAAAAGTCCTTCTAAATTAACAATAGCAGAACTTGTTCTGTTTTATGTGTATGGGGAAAACCCTGCGGTTTTTATGCAGGCAAAATGAAAGAGGATGCATCACCCTGCCCTACATAAGCAGAGCACAAACTGTTCAACTTACAGGATTCTGTAAATGGATTATTCCTAGTTACTTTGTTGGGTTTTGTTTGTTTGTTTGTTTTTTAAGGAAAATGCCTTAATAAATAATGTAATGGACAGATGCATTAACGTACTAGTCTTTTACCACTTGGTGATCTACATGAAACACTGTTTACTGGGACTTCCTAAAAGACAGAGCCCCTGACAAAATCAGGGCCCAGATGTATAGCTGGGCAGAAAAATAACTTTTTTTTTCCTCCCCGCAAATTTTCCCTTCCTTTTCAGGGGAGAGGGAAGAAGGGAAGTGTTCCTTCAGCAAAAAAAGGTTTTCCAAATGAGCTCCAGTTCCCAGTGGCATGTGATGAGAAGCCTTGGCCTAAATATCAACTACCTGAGCCCTTGTACCGTTGTGATTTGGAAGTTTGTTTGTAGAAACATTATTATTAAACTAACATAAGGGATAATCCTATAGTTGCTACACCAACACGCCATTCTCTCCAGGAGGAGTTTTCTGGCTGCAGCCATCTACAAGGTATGGTAGCTCAAAATAAAGTTTGAGTCAAGAAGATTTACCTTAAACAAAGATGATGTATTTTCATAAAATATGGTTAAACATATAATTAAACCATTATTTTTGTTTGGTTGTAAATGTTCATAGGTACTATCTGCAACCCTAACATTGAAGGAGAATGAGAGCATGGAACTAAATTATGTGTTGCTTCTACTCTCCAAGCTCAACAAAGAGGATACAAAGAAGGGAGGTGGGGGAGAGGCAATGCATTTTCAAATTTCTTTAGTTCTCACAACCTGTTTACAATCTACTAGTATAAAACTATTGTAGTCTAATTCTTTAATCTGACAAGATCCCTTTAAAAGTTCTGTTCCTTAATACGCCCTATAGGCGCCAACCTTTATTTTTGCCAGAGGGCGAAGGGCTAAGATGATGGATGTGTGCCCCTCACCCCTGGCTACCCAGTGCACGGGGAAGTGGGAGGGGGGGTGGGCTGTGGGCACAGGCAATGCATGGGAGGCAGGAGGGAACAGTTGATGTGACATGGGAGTGCCTGGCACAGAAGGGAGTGCCATGCCGCCATGGTGAGGCACCCCTGCCCACCTGGCAGCAGTGGGGAGCAAAGCTCCATGCCACTGCTGCACCTCCCCTTGTCAGCCATGGTGGTGTGGTTCCACTCCTGGTCTCACCTGCTGGGCCATGGAGGCAGCTCCTTCCTGGAGCTAGTCCAGCCCCACTGCAGCCCTGCACATAGTTATGGGCACAAATCTCAGGGGGCATGTGCTCCCCCACTATATCTCCTTGCCTCCTTCCCCCACCCCTGCCCCATTGCCCATGCTCCCTCGCTGTGGGGGCTGCTCTCCACCACTGCTTGGCTGCCATGAGCATGTGTGCACATGCATGTGGTGCCCCCTGCTTCTGGCCACCCTCCCCTGCTCCCCCCAGCCCCAAGCAGGCTGGAATGCAGCCAGCCTGTACGGGGAAACCCATTGTTTCCCACATTTTTCTCTTTTCCTCACTTGCAAAACAGTTGTGTTCCCTTCCACCCATTTCACAGTGCCAAAGCTAAAGCCCTGTCCTATCTTCACTGCTTCATGTGTGATTAGTAGTTTTACAACACAAACTAGTAGGTAACAACACAAAACAAAAGATCCCAGGCTGCTGTTAGGATAGAAATAGTAAAACAACAAGTATAATACTAAAACTACTGGATATAGAGTGGTGACACAGCATTAATAAGTAACGCCATTTGTATTTAATTCCATGTTATTTGGTAGGACTTATTTGAGCAGCCTTCTGTGAGAAGCAGCACTGAAATAAAAAAAGATTACATAGTCAGACTTTCAGAGACACTGGGCGAGCCTACAGGAGATGCTTTACTGTGCAGTAGACTAATCTACTGTACAGTAAAGCATCACCATATACCAGTGTGCAGCAGCTACTGTTCGGTAAGTTACGCTAATGCAAATATAAATGTAAATACTAAATAGTAGATTAACTGTGCATTAGCTACTGTGAAGTACTGCTTGTGTACACACTGACCAGAAGCAAATTTGCTCCTGGTCAGCCACAACAACAGTGAGCCACAGTTCTCTGGAGTGGGACAAGGGAGTTCTCTGGAGCCAATCAGTACCAGGTCAGTGTTTGGCATCTGCACTCTCTCCCAGTTCCCCCTCCCCACCAGCACTGTGCAGCTCCCAGCTCCTCACAGGATTTGGGAGCTAAGCAGTGCTAGGACTGGGGAGCTCCCCATTCCCACCCAGCTGTCTGTTCAGGAGCTGTCCTACTCCTGGGGCAGCTGCCATTGAGCCCCTGGCTATGCAGGGACTCCCTGCCCAGATGGGGCTTGCTGGTAGCAGCCCCAGCAGCAAGACAGGTCCCGGTGACCCCCTGTTGGGCAGAGATTCTCCAACAGAAGTAGGACAGCTCCCAGCCAGCTCCAGCTGCAGGCTTGTTGGCAGCTGCCCCAGAAGTGGAACAGCTCTTGGTGAGCCCCCCTGCTGGGCGAGGAAGCCCCTGCTCAGCACCGGGCTTACTGACAGCTGTGTCCCCCAATGTGCATGGGGCCAAGAGAGCTCTGCTTGCTGCAGCGGCTGCTGTGTCCAGGCTCTACGTGGTTGCCGGCATTGCCCTCTGAACGGGCAGGGGAAGCCTGCAGAGTGGGAGGGGTCCTGATTAACTGGTTAATCATGCCATAAGTGTAACATGTAGATGGTCTCTTATTGCCTACAATCATCCCACCAAGTCCCATCACTCATTCACCTAGGCTGGCTTAAAACAATGTATTTATCTTTTAAAAAAAATATGAGAATTCCCTGCTCGACCCTTTCACGTGAGGAACTAGGCTTTCCCCAAGGTTAGTGCTACTGAAAATATGCACCAGCAAAAAACAACACAATAAATAAGCCACAAGTGTCAAGAACTTAACAAGTATACCAGTTTCAGGAGCTTGTTTTGAGGGTAACACATCCCAATAGCCAGTGGTATGAGTTTTAAGCCAAAGTAGGCTTATTCGAAGAGAGCTTTATGTGTGTTACATTACTCAGAGACCATTTAAGTTAAACTGCAGGTATTTAACTTTATATGACTATATATTCATTTGTTCTCATTTTAAAAAATGACTCACATATGTAATATTTTGGATCATCCCAGAATAATGTAATAAATATGAATCCCTTAAAAATAAATATGAAGCTATTTGTAAGCACAAGCATATCAAAATGTACAATGCATGCATGCTCCTCTTTCAAAAAGATGCATTATCATAAAATAATATTTTTTGGCAACATAAATTTCTTAATATTCATTATAACTATGCTGCCTATGATTAATAGGGAGACATAGTTAGCCATGTTAGTTCCGAAGTAACATATATCTGCACCTTACAGGCTAACCAAAGGATATATAGGGAAACATATCACTTTGTGCCATTTTACACTAAAAAGGAAGATCTGTTCCCTGACTCAAAACGTTTATATTTTAAGTTAGGTAATGTACAGGGAGACAAAACACAACAGGACACAATAGTTCATCTAAGGTTCAGTTGCAAAAAGGAACAGAGAGATTACTGGCTTTGAGAAGAAGACAAGAAGAATTCCTAGAAATGGGTTAGAAGAAAGAATCAGATGAAGAGTTAGAGTATATGGAAAGCAGATATGGCACTGGTCTGTTATGCAAGCTGTCTTGCCAGACAAGTGGGAGGCCTGTCCACAAAAATAAAAGCAGGAATGAAAGCTTAAAGCAGAGTGGGTTGGGGGGGTGGGGGAGAAAAAGAAAGGGAACAGTAAGGAGCAATGATCTGAGAAACAAAGGAAGCAAAACCAGGGAGGAGGAGGAAGAAACAAGCACTGGGTAATAAGATGTTGCCTAAGCAGCGATTCTTCATCTTATTAAGACTCAAGGCAACCATTGGAAAATGCCAGCTCTTATTTTTCCTTAGTCAAAAAACTATTGACAGCTAATAGAACAGTTTTTCTATTGCAAAGAACTCAGAAAAACCATAACAGATCAGACTGTTTATAAGGCTATGCATTTCTATTTGAAATCTCTGAGCTTGTCTTGTGAATCATGTCTGTACACCCAACAGTGTTAACACTGTCTGCATGGCACCCTGTAGCACCTTTAAAGGAATATCAAAGCAACTCAGGGTGCATCAGCACTTTCACTGAGAATTACTGATGTAAGTGTAAGAAACAGGGGCTGCTGGAAGAATATGTATTACAAGACCAACAAAATATGTTTACATCTACACACACGAATGTGAGCGAGTGGCTGGTTTTCTTTTTAACCAGGATATTGCAGCCCATACAGCTTGCACAGTGATAAGGGGTATACTCAAGACTTGTTTGCCTACAGCTCTCCTTATTTTTATACTTTTGTATGTGTGAGGGAGAACAGTCTTGCTGATATTTTTGCACAAAAAAAATTTAAGCTCTAGATCTGCACCATAATCTGTAGGTTTTCACATTCTAAATGAAACACACAAACTCCTTTGTATCTCCTATACTGATAAAATCCAAAACTTGAAAAATACGTGGAGCAATGTGAATCTTGGAGCCTGTATTTGATTTTAAAAATTTAAATGGCAGGAGGCTTGTTTTTTGTTTTTTTTTAAGAAACAGTGAGCATGTCTAAATGAGATGTTTACTGCACAGTAGACTGTGCAGTAAGCATCTACACATGTACCCCTATTAGGCTAGAGTAAATTAATTAAATCCACAGCAGGATAGTATTTATAAAAACGTGTAGATGCTGCCCCAGCTGTCTGGGATATGAGCACTTCAGTGCAGGAGCTGGCTGCTGCCTAGCCATGTGCTGAAGCACCCTCGTGCCCCAGCCAACTCCCCTGTAGCATGTTGAGCCAGGGGGAAGTAACCATGAGCTGGCTGACCCACAGGGCCCTCTGCCAGCTACGGCTTCTCCAGCCTGACTTAACATACTGCAGTCTTGAACGCATGTGAAGATGCAGTGCCCGGGAGCAATCAACTCCAGAGCAATATGTTCCCAAGTTTATTCATGTACATTAATTGCACATGTAGACATGTCCAGTAGATAGGAGAACAGAAGACTTAAAAGATACTGTGGATATTTTTGCATGAACTGAAGGTTTTCTGAATTAGCTGCCAAACCACAGGTTGTTATTTGACTAGGAAAGACAAACTATTTCTAGTCACCTATTTTCTGAGATTCAACTTGATCAGTTTCTTCAAAATTAAGAGAGAGAGATTTCATTATGCGACTCTTGTTATGCTCAGAGGGAGCTCCAAGGATAAATCCCTACACTATTGCTTTAAAAATGTAGGCATTTGTATTATCCAAATGGGATCTACAATTCAAGCTAATGTTCCATGACTTAACCCCAACTAGTGTTTGCAGCTGAAACTGTTTGATTAAATGGTGTCAGAAGTGAAGTAACACCATGTAATCAAGCAGTTTCAAGGGGCAAATGACTGTGACAGATGTGAAAGTGTAGTCAGTCCTTTAACGATTTTGAGCTTGTGGAACATACAGCTGCTTCTTACTGAAGGAATTTCAGTACAGACCTTTGAACAATATTTTACTTTTACAATTTCATTGCTCAGGATTTGCTTCCCATGTGCTGTTGGGATGGATTGATTATCTGCCTAATATCCATCAACCAGAGAAAAGGAAACAAGTGCTTCTGTATTGACAGTTTGGCCCTCTGATAGTTCAGCATACATTGGAAACATGGGAATAGGAGAGCATCTCTACCAGTTCTGTGACATTATGGAGCAAGTGCTGAACTCTATAATTACTATATCTAATAATTATTGATTAATATACTTGCATATTGAATCACAGAAGTTAAAGCTGAAAACAATTAAATTATACAAGTCATCTCCCTCCCTATCAATACACAGCTGTTATGTTCAGCAGACATTTTGCTCTGCTTTCCCCAGTCTAATTTAAAAAGTCCTAAACCACAATACGCCTTTAAAGGAAGAATTTCTTCCACCTGAAATATCCATCACCAAGATGATTTCTCTATTATTCAACCTCAGTGTTCTCTTTTGAACTTTCATCCCATTAGCCCAACATGATTTGTCCATCCAGCAAAAGGAGGACATGATTGTACCATGTACTGGTGTAACATAACTAGCATGGATACCAGCGTAGGAAGATGCAGTAATATCTGTTTTGTGTGTGGACCACCCCTAGCTGCACCCCTGTATATCATGGTGTTTTATCCCTCTCCTTCACTGGCGTTTAGGACCTTCAAATATTGGGATACTGTTGTAGCTCTGCTATAGGTTATCAAGGTTTGATCTTTACTCACATAAGCAATTTTACTGATTTTAACAGGACTCTTCATGCAAATCCAGCAATAACTGTTTGATACACAATTAATCTAAATTACCCTATGCATGTTAGCCATGCCATCCATACTTAGGTGTTGAAAAATTCTCAAAAATTAGTCCTTCCAACCCTTCCTCATTATTTTTCTTGCTCTCCTCAGAGCTCTTGCCCAATTTGTCAATATATTTGTAGTAAGATGAAAGGCAGAACTAAATACAATATTCCGCATGCAAAAAATATTGCATACATATTGCAATGTACAAACTAGAAATGGTCTGATTTCCCAGCAGAGGGTGCTAATACTTCTCTGGCATAATATGTTCATTTTATAGCTTCTTGTGCCGTGAAAATTAGCACCCCTAGCAGTTCCTGCTCTGAGTTCTTTGTTGACAGTCCTGTGGGCTGCTTTCATTGGATGAGTTGGGATGCAAAAAGTCACTTCTAGTAATAAGCCTTGTTTGTCTCAAAACGGTAAACAGCAAAAACAGTGGGGCCAAGGTTTGATCCTGGAAAAAAATATGTTTTAATACTCAAAAGACAGAAATACTGGTACAATTTAATTTACAGCCTGCAATATGTGAGAAGCATTGGAAAAAGAAGGCTCAAAGTCTGACACATTCAAATGGCAATGAAGTTATTTCAACATAAATACGGGGTAACTGAAATACCAAGCTCTTCAATGGGAGTTGCTTCTTTAATGATGTTTGGGCAAGATTCCTGCACAAAGTCAAAGGATAGGGCACTCAGGGCAGCACAGGACTCAGGCCTCAACTAGAAATAGTGTTTTCTGCTGAAGATAAAATGATAAAAGTGAGGGAAAATTAAAGACCACTAGAATACATAATAAGAAAAAAACATGTTTTTATCTAATATCCTGAAGGCATATATCATGAACTTTTCTTGGAAATGGTGCTGTACATCAAGCTTGCACCAACTAGTCCAGGAGTATGATCCTTTACATCCTAGTTAAGCTCAGCTTTGAGGACTGAAGTAATCCACAGAATCTGTATTCACCCCTTCTGTCAGGATGAATTACACCCATTGGAAGAAAGTAAAAAAATGGAGTAGGTGATAGGGAACAAAGAAGAAGAAAAGCAAACTAAAATGTAAAATAAATGTTATAAAGTATATAAAATGATATGCAAGAACCTTGCCTGTACCAACCCCTAGCTTCTGGCGGGTTGTTTTAACTTTAATGGAAAAACTAGGTTCCTCTTTAACCAGAAAAAAAATATGCTTGTTTGGGTTTCAACTAAATTACCTTTTTTTTTTTTCTCTCTAAAGGTGGGGAGAAGATTAAAGGCCTGGTTAAAGCCCTACAAGAAAAATCCTAAAGGGACTGATTGAGGGACCTAAATCTCTTCAGTCTCCACAAGAGAAGGCTGAGAGGTGATCTTGTAGCCAATCTACAAACTCATCATAGGGGGACAGCAGGAAATAGAGGATATGATGTTTACAAGGGCACTCATCAGGGTAGCTAGACACAGTGGCCACAAAGTGAAGGAGAGCAAATTTAGATTGGACATCAGGAAAAAATTATTTACAGTCAGGGTTGCCAAAATATGAAATATGCTTCCAAGGAAGGTGGTGCTTTCCCCTTCCTTGGAGGAGGTATTTAAGAGGAGATTGGACAAACATCTGGCTGGGGTCATCTGACCCCAGCACTCTTTCCTATGTGGGGCAGGGGGTCAGACTTGATGCTCTAATAGGTCCCTTCCAACCCTGAACTCTATTAAGACTAGTAGAAGGGAGTGCGGAGGGAAGACAGGCAAGTTAAATTCATTTGTGAGCAACTAAAAGTTGTTCCAGAGATTGGCAAGACTTCAGATCCAATAAAAGAATGCCTGACTCAAACGTTGTTTTTACCTGTGCCTGACAGAATGAGCTCAAGTACAGAGGCAAAGGTCACTGGGTGTCTTGCATTAAATACAGATATATTTAACATGCAGTTACATTTTCCTGCTACTTTTTAGATAAGGCTTTACAAATGGCTTATCTGAAGATTCACTTTACTAAGTTCAAAATTTTAACTGTATTTTCACAAGTATTTAAAAATGCATATGCATACTTCATGAAACACTAGCAAGCATGATTTCATTCTTGTTAATAAATTAAGGTTCTTCTATATATAGTAAGAATAAATTAATTCAAGTCATTTGAGATCCATCAGTTTAATAGCTGGAGCAGAGTCAGAAAACAGTTTCTATACAGCAGGCAAAAAAACCATGTTCACTCAATGACAGTTTCAAAGGATCAACATAACCAAGTATAATAAAGCAAGAAAAAAAATGCTGCTGTGCCATATTTAGTCATTCCAGTTTCAGAAACAGATTGTTCACTGTTATTCTTGTTCGTAAATAGTTACATTTAGAAAGGAAGCTTTTTCTACTATTGTATCTAACTCAATTGCATTCATTAAATATCATTATATCTACATCATTTAATTTAGGTCAACATGTCAGAGTAACCTAGAATCATGTTTGCTTTAAGTCAGCCAACATTACTCTCAAAGACGAAAAAGGTAAACAAACCAATTTCAGACTCTGCGACAGAAAAGCCACTAAAGTAGCTTTTTCCCTTTTTCATAATATGAATTCACAAATGACAGTGAATTTTATAGTCTCCACAGTTAGAACCAAGAATCAATTAATGCAAAGGGAGTCAGGCCCCTAGCAGCCATTAGAATAATGGCACAATGGGATCTGATCCCCAAGCCCAATAATCACGTCTTACAGCCACATGTGCATGACATGGATCAGACCCCGATTCTTGCATTATTGGGATCAGACCCCGATTCTAACAATCATGTCATTATTTTAATGGGAATCTTGCAAGACAACTGGAGTTTAGCAAGTTTCCTACTGAGGTGAGTTCAGGGGCTCCCCCCAACAGGGAGTTTAAACCTCCCCTGGGCCTAGTAGGCCAACTGGGCACAAACAAGCGTGACTGATTGGCAGCCTGGCCCTGCAGCTCTCCCTAGACCCAAGGAGCAATGTATACTCTGGGTCAAAATGAGGCCCACCGCACGTTTCAGGAGCTGCAGGGCATCCTTCCAGGGCAAAGCAAAGCAAAGCAAAGCAAAGCAGGCAATGAGCACATAGGTTCGCACAGATTCACAGAAGTTTAGGGCTTGAAGGGACCTCATGAGATCATCGGGTCCAGCCCTCCTGCTCTGGGCAGGAAAGACTGCTGGTGTCCAAATCACTCCAGCAAGGTGCGCATCCAGTCTCCTTTTGAATATCTCCAGGGTAGGTGCCTGCACCCCCCCCACAGGGAGTCTATTCCAGAGTCTGGTCACATGAACAGTGAAGAAGTTTTTCCTTATATCCTGTCTGAAACCTTGTTCTAGGAGTTTATGACTGTTGCTCCTGGTTTTCCACTGGGGCGCTTTAGTGAATAGCTGTTTACCTAGCCCTTGGTGCTCTCCCCTGATATATTTGTAAGCTGCCACCAAATCCCCCAAAGTCTTTTTTCTTTTTAGGCTGAACAGTCCCATATCTGTCAGCCTTTCTTTAAATGGCTCGCTCTTCAGGTCTCTAATCATGAGTGGCTCTTTTTTGGACTCTCTCAAGCTTCTCCACATCCTTCTTAAAATGTGGTGCCCAGAACTGGACACAGTACTCCAGCTGCAGCCTCACCAATGCTGAATAAAGCAAGAGAATAACTTCCTTAGTTTTGCCTGAGATCCAGCAGTTGATGCATGCCAAAGTATTGTTTACTCTGCTAATTGTAGCATCACACTGGTGGCTCATATTCATTTTATGGTCAATTATGACCCCAGGTCCCTTTTGGACATGGTGCTAGCTATCATAGCACCACCTGGCCTGTAAGTTTGTTGTGGATTTTTCCTCCCCAGATGGAGCATTTTGCACTTCTCGGTATTGAACAGCATCTGGTTCTGGTCCACCCATCTAACTAATCTGTCTAGGTCCACCTGAATCATTACGCTACCCTGACGCATGGCTGCACTTCCCCATAGCTTCATGTTGTCAGTGAACTTTGTCAGTGTGCTTTTCACTCCCACATCCAGATCATTGATGAAGGTGTTGAAGTACGAAACCCTAGGGAACCCCACTGGCACCCTCCTCCAGGTTGACACAGTTCTGTCTATTAGTACTCTCTAGGTACAACCCCAGAGCCAGTTTCCCACCCATCTGACCATTGAATTGTTGAGCCCATATTCCCCTACTTTTGCCCTGAGATCCTCGTGGGACACTAAGTCAAAGGCCCTCCTAAAGTCCAAGTAAATGATGTCAACCTCCTCTCCCTTATCTAGGTGGTGAATAACCTGGTCATAGAAGGGTATGAGGTTAGTCAGACATGACCTACCCATGACAAAACCACACTGGCTGTTGTTCAGAATTTTGCCTTCTACTAGCTTATCGAGGATTTTTCCTGGGATTGAGTTCAGGCTACTTGGCCTGTAGTTCCCTGGGTTCTCTCTTCTCTCCTTCTTGAAGATGGGCATAACATTGGCCCTCTTCCCATCTTCTGGGACCTCTCCTAAGTGCCACAAATTCTCAAAGAGTTTTGCCAGTGGTCCTGCAATGACTTCAGTCAGTTCGTTCAGCACTCTTGGATTGAGGTCATCTGGTCCTGCTGACTTATAGGTATTCAGACTGTCTAGCTGTTCTTTCACCAGCTCTACATAGACTATTAGTAGATAAGTCATACTCTGACTATTTTGTGTCATATGTGCATTCAGCAGGCTATCATTCTTAGACTGGTGGAATATAGATGAGAAGTACTTGTTCAGGAGTTTTCTCCTTGGTGTTGCTGACTGGCATCCAGATGCATTAAGCAGTGGCCCCACATTTCCACTGATTTTCATCCTGTTACCTACATACCTATAGAAGGACTTCTCATTGCCCTTGATTTTGGTTGCTAACCTGCATTCAGTCACCACCTTTGCTTTTCTAATCTGCCCCCTACAGATGTGGATCAATCTTATGTAGTCCTCCATGGGGCCTATTCCCAACTTCCTTTGTTGCTAAGCCTCCCTTTTCTTTTTCTGAAGATCTGCAACTTCCTATTGAGCCAAGATGGCCTCCCAGCCCCTGTGCCACCTTTTTTGTATATAGGCATAGACAACTTCTGTGCACCAAGGATTATGTCCTTGAGAAACAACCACTTTTCATCCACACTCTTTCCCTGAAGCCCATGATCTTGTAGGGCATTAGTCACTAAAGTCCTTAGCTTATTGAAGTCAGGTTTTTAAGTCAAGAATTTGTACCTTACTGACAGATTTCCCAGCCCTATGACAGACAGTGGAAGTGACAGTGTTGTGGTCACTGTCGCCTAGGTTACCCTCTATCATCCGATCACTCACCAGGTTGTCCCCCTTGGCCAAAAATAAATCTAGGAGGGCATTTCCTCTGATTGGCCTGTATAGTTCCCAAGACTGGTAGAGCTTGTTGATACAGGTGAGGATACCCCAACCTGATTAGCTCCCCATACCTTGGCACCTTGAAAACTGCTGCAGGGATGCCCTCTACAGCTGACAGCTTGCTGATGGGGAGAAGCACATTGCCTGGTCTGTACCTTGTGACTGTCAAACAAACCCTGGCATGCAGCTGGCATCTGACAGCTTAGTATGGTTAGCTTGCCACACATTCAATTTAAAGATGTGGCTGAAACTAGCCACAAAAGTGTTGAACATGGTTTGTGGAACATTTTGGTAGCTGGCTTCTTATTTTGTCACACCATTAATTTCCTGAAAGTGTGGCAAGGTTACTATTATGGTGAGATTAACAGGTTAATCACATCAGAAATGTAATGTCTGCCAGGGCCCTCAGATCATTGCATTTTGGGATTATATACAACATTCGAAAATATAAATGACATTATAGTGCCATCGTGTACAAAAGTCTAATAAATTGGTTTTGCTAACTAAACAAATAATAGCCCAAGTCATTTTATTAAATGAGTTTTTCAACCTTTCTTCTTGCTATTTCAAAGAAATACATAGCATCATTTGAACAAGGCAGTCAGAGAATTCTAACGCAGTTAGGCACTTGACCCCCATTGCGGAAGCTCTTCTGGAAGTCCTGGCAATGACTATTAAGCTTCTGAAGCGTTGTCCATAAAATAGTAACATCAGCATCTTAATCTGCATTTCTTTATTTCATACATTTGCTTACAGCTTTGTGCTACACTTACATTGTGGTATTTAAGAACCTGACATTTTATTCCAAAACAGACATAGCACATTTAGGCCCAGATTATGATTGCCACTGTATGGATGTAAAGGGGGCCTTGAGGTCAGAGCTTCTCCCAGCACACCCATGCAAGAGACATTAACTCAATGTAAAGTCCTGGAAAATGCAAGGTGGAGGGAGAGGGATACTCTGTTCAGTACTGTCTAAAGCACTAAGGGAACTATCTTATTTTATATTTGTAAAACACTGTGCAACATTTATAGTGCTGTGTTTAATTATAATCAGCAGTAGCACCAAGATTTTTCCAGTACCCACCACTGGGAAAAAAAAAATCACATGCCAAAGATACCAATTAACAGATCAAAAAAATATTTAAGCTACTGTTAAGGTTGTAAATATATGTCAGTGATACAAGGGGAAGGGGGAAACAGAACAGAACATGTTAATGTATGTCCCAGACCTAGTAAGTGCAATAAGAAAAATTCTTTTCTTTACCCTATAAGAGAACAGGGGAGAGCTATGTCTGACAGGTTTCATTGACATATTTTATCATTTGGCCCCTATGCAGTCCTGTACTCTTCTGGATAGTGTACAGAATGTTCATTTTTGGAAGTGATACTAAATGCTGCATGTAGGTGTTTTTATGGAAAATGTGAAAATTCTGAATAGTACAGCCTGCAGCAAATAGGTCAGGCACAGCAGATCAGGAATGGATTAGATAGTGAACCCAAATGCAACTATTAGGCTAGAGACAGACATTCAAAAAGCCGGAGCCTGAACTGATTCAACCTTTGTAGATTAGTCTAACCTGCAGAGAGTGAACCGGTTTGTAACAGAACAAACATGCAGGCACATGCCTGCAGTTGCCCAGGACAGGCACCAGAGGCGCTAGAGCACC
This sequence comes from Caiman crocodilus, assembly GCA_030014935.1. NCBI lineage: Eukaryota > Metazoa > Chordata > Crocodylia > Alligatoridae > Caiman > Caiman crocodilus. The sequence goes on along the minus strand of JAGPOW010001918.1, from coordinate 35,905,951 downwards.
CCCTCAGCTGCAGGGAAGCTGTGCTGGAGAGGGCATGACCAGTCCGGGCTGAACTGGCCAGAGAGGGGTTTAATTCTCTCCTCCCTGTGTCACTGGCAGGCACTTGAGCCAGGTCTGCTTGGTGCTCCTGCCTCATCACTGCAGCAGGCACTGTGGCTCCTAAGGCAAGAGCTGGCGGGGAGGTAGTCTCCCCCCTATTCTTACTGGCAGTTGGGTCATCCCTCCCCCAGTTTCCGCCATGCTTGCTCCCTGCAGCAGAATAGGACCCTGCTGTTCCTCCCACAGGACAAGGGAGGGAGGGGGAATAACCCCCCATCCCTACCCCTCCCCCTGAAAAGGGCCTACGGGCTGGCTCTGCCCCTGCCAGGCCACTAGAGCTGGAGGGGACAGAGTCTTTGACAGGGCTAGCAGCCTGTCATAACGTCCGGTAGTGAGAGCCCCTTCCTGGTGGGGGGGCCGCTGTGGAGCAAGCAGAGCTGCAGAGGGCTGCATGCAGCAGCACTGGGGCCCAGAGGGGACCAGAGACCCTAACACTGCTACCGTGGCCACTTTCCTCATCCTGCAGTACATCCCCCACCTCCTCCACCTGAAAGGGGCTCCTGCCCCATCATGGTTGCTCCTCGCCACTCCAGTGGCCAGGTGGGGTCACGGCCAGATGCCATTAGCTGGGCACATCTGGCCCCTGGCAGGTCCCTCACTTCTGCCAAGCCGAGGTACCACTTCCTGGGCATGCAGCAGGTCTGGGGCTGTCCATGGAGGGACTGCCTTTCTTGGTACCCCAGCCACAGCAGTGCCTTTGCTGCTGCCACTGGCCCCAGTCCCATGGTACAGGCAAGAACCAGCATGCACAGCCCTGATCCTGCACACCCCGTGCTGGGTCTAGGCTCACTCATCTGGGCCAAGTGGTAATGGCAGGGGAGAAATGGCTGCTCAGCATGGGAGGAAAATAGCCTCCCCACTGTGCTGCCGGCACTTCCAGGTACAGCCACCGGTAGCTGGCAGTGGGCAGCTACAGCACACGCTGGCAGAGGGAGGGGAAAGGGGCACTTTTGCCCCAAACTAAGCAGCCAATTCTTCTCCACCACCTCTGCTAGGCCCAGGTGGGTGTGCCTGAAGCCAGCACAGGGCAAAACCAGCCCTACCCCCTCCCACTGCCAGCATCTGGGCTACTGGACCTGGAAGTGCCGGCAGCAGTGTGGGGAGGGACAGCTCTTGCAGTGCTCCCTGGCCAAGCCCAGCCATGGCACAGGAAGAGGCCTTAATGGAGATAGCTGCCAGGGATGGCCCCAGCCCCATTTTGGCTCCTCCTGGCCTGGCCTCACTCAGCCATAGGTAAGGCAGCCCCTAGGTGGAGCCAGGCCACCCCGTGGGTGCAGCTTGGTGATGGGGAGGTGAGCTGCTTCTCCTGTCAGTGAGTGCAGCCTGGCATGTGTGGCGAGTGGCTGGCCAGCCAGCGCTTATCTGGGCCCACTCAGAGGCACCGCAGGGGCTTGCAGAGCCTCAGTGAGCCTCCATGGTGGGCAGCTTCTGGGCTCCAGGCCCATGGTGCCTCCGAACAAGCCTGGATAAACAACTGCCTGGCCAGCTGCAAGCCAGGCAAGCCAGGCTGTGCTCACTGACAGGGGAAGCAGCTTGCCTCCCTATCACTAAGCTGCACCCCCCAGGGGTAGCCCCACCTCCATGGCCTGGTCTCACCAGCCCAGCCCCACCAAGGGGCTGCATTAGCCAGGGTTGAGCAAGGCCAGGCCAGCCAGAGACGAGTTGAGCCAGGCCATGAGTCCATCCAGGGCCACCTCTAGGAGCTGAGGCTCTGTTAAAGCCATTCTCTGTACCCTGGCTGGGCTGGGCCAGGAAGTGCTGCAAGAGCCACCCCTCCCCACCTGGTGGTGGGAGGGAGGAGGAGGAAGAGTTCCCCCCCAGCACTGAAAAGAGGCCCCTCAACCCGTGGGGGGGGGAAGTGTTCCCTTCCAGGGCTGTGGCAGGGGCCGGGCAGCCTGCACAGAACTCCCTCGCCCCCCTCCTTGGTGGTGGGGGTGGAGGCAAGGGCAGATGAAGAGAAGGAAGAGAAGGAAAGAATACTTTCTAGCCTGGAACACAGCCCCCCTCTCCACCCCACAGGGGGGTTGGGGAAAGAGTCCCCATCTGGGGCCAGCCAGCATTGCATGTAGCCCCCCCACTCCCCATCCCATGGTGCTGGGGAAGGAACAGGGGGAAGACGGAAAGGGAGCTCTATGCAAAGTTGCCTGGCCCAGCCCCAGAGGGGGACTCTTCCTCTTGCTCCCCGCACCCCCCTGCAGGGTGAGGTGGGGTTTGTGTGGCACAGCCCAGCCAGGGCAAAGGGAGCAGCTGTAACAGCTGCAGCCATAGCCCGTGAAGAGTAAGGGAAGAGTCCACCTCCAGGGCCGGGCAACCTTGCATAGAGGCCTCCCTCCCCAGCCCTGCAGAAGCGGAAGGGCCGGGAGGAAGGAAGAGTAGGCCCCCTCCAGCACCCAACAGAGCCCCAGTTCCCCACCCTGGGGGAAGAAGAGTCCCCCACAGCACAGAACGGAGCCCCACTCCCTGCCCCACAAGACAACCATCCTGGCATGGTGCCATTAAGGTGAAGGGGGCAGGGAAAAGGGTTAATTCCTCCCTCCATCCTTTTTGGTCACTTCTGCCCTGCAGCTGGGGTTTTCAGTCCCAGGGGGCACCACCACAGCCCTCTCCCCTCTGCTCCCTGGCTGACAGGCAGATCCTAGCTGCTGTGAGGGAAGAGGGGAAGAATTAATCCTCTCCCTGTCCATTTTGCCTTAGTGGAGCCACGCTGCCTGGTGTCCTGCCATGTTCTGTCCCTGCTCTGGCTAGGGAGCAGAGGGGAGGGACCAGCCCAGCTCTGGAGCAGAGCAGAACCCTACCCAGAGAGCATGCCGGGATGCTGGGGGTGTCTGGTTCATCTTAAATCAGCAAGGGGCCTGGGAAAGACATTGCATAAATTAGTTTGAGCTAAATCAGTTATTCAACCAGGTTTATCTCAAACTGGTTACAGCCATTTTCAAACTGTGCACTGAGTGTCTGTTCGGGTTACAAGTTTGAATGAATTTCTAATCACTTAAATCAGTTTGGGTGTACTGTCTGCCCCTAGCCTTAGGGATCTTGCTTTGCTCTGAGTTTCCTAGATAATGGTTCTGCATCTTGCATAGAGATGGACAACTGCATACAACCCACAGATTGTAAAGAATGTGTTCCCTGTTACTGCTGTGATACTTGCCTGGTAGATGAGCTCCATCACCTTAAAAATTAAAACAAACAAACCAGCTGAAGACTAGGAAATTCAGAAGTTAACGTTTCATCTTTTAAATAATGAAGCACTAGAAAGTACAGAAAGACTTAGCCAGTATATGTCATAACAACAAGCCTTGCCTTCCTACCCTTATCTAGCCTCCATAAAGTTATCACATAAAAAGTATACTTATTCACCATATATATTTAATATTGATTATTAATACTGACAATATAAGCCACATCACTCTTTATCCTATACCACAATCTGTATACAAACATATGCCTCTTAGATGCACACTACACAAATACCACCTATTTGACAAGCAGCAAATGATTACCAAATCATCTTCCCCAGATAAGACAATAAGATAAATGCTTTAAATTCCTGGGAAGAGGGACACACGCACACACTTCTTCCACTTTTGGTAGCAGACTGGAAGACAGTTCTTTTCTAATGTCTGTTACAAACTTAATGTGTGAACTTAGGTACACCACTTGATCTCAATGTACTTCCCTTTTATCTACAAAATTGAGATAACACTACTTTATGGTAATAACACTACTCAGATTGACTTTTATTAGTAGATGTTTAGGATTTGCAAAATCCCAGAAAAAAGATGACAAAGCCGAGAGGGAAATACAGAGCGCCCGGGCGAGGGACTAACAGTAGAAGGATGGGGGTAAGGTGGGGAACGCAACTAGGTTACGTAAAATACAAAGTTAGCCAACTAAGCCCAGGGGTAAGGGGAGGAGGGAGGGGTTTCACGATGCTGAGAGAAAAAGAGGATAGAAACACACAAACCCGTGACAATGGTCCACGATGATGAAGAAGTAGTCCAAATGGTAAAGAGTATCAGTCTATATACAGTCGATCGCAGGGGTCCTCTTCGGGTGGCATAGGGTCGTCGTCATCGTCATCGTCCGTGGTTGATGAGTTCTCTCAAAGTGAAGGTCCGTTTGGTGCGGGGGGAGTTCAGGTGGTCCCCTCTGGGTCCGGTCCAGCGGCTGTTCTCCTGCTGGGGTCCGTGTACTGGCAGTGGCCCATGATATGCTCCACACGGATGTCGCGGGACCACCAGATGGTGTCGGACACCATGAGGCAGCGCGTCAGTTTGGCATAGTGGCGGAGATGCAGCAGGCGTACAGGACGTTCTCGTTGCCGGAGTCCCAGCCTCCAAGTATTCCCACGATAAGCGCGTCAACCATCACGTCGTACCCGCGGCTCCTCAGGGTGTCGGCCAGCGGAGTGTACTTCTCCCACTTGCGAGCCCAGGCGTCGGTGAAGGCTTGGCACCGGTTCTCAAATGAGATGGTGACGTCCACGATGACAATCTTCTTGGCCTCCTCGTCGGTCACCATGATGTCGGGGCGCATCTGGCTCTCGCAGCCCGGGATGGTGCGGTTGACGGAGACCTGCCCTGCTGCGGCCGGGATGGCTCTCACCAGCCGGTCCTGGACAACGTTGTGGCGGAGATGCCAGGCCCTGGCGTGCAGCTTGCAGCTGCAGAGCACGTAGGGGAGGGTCTCGGTCATGTAGCCGCACCGCCGGCACCTCTTGTCATGGTGGCCGAAGCAGACGGCCCCGTTGAGAGGCAGGCAGTTGAGGCGGGCACGGTGGAGTAAGCACCAGTCCGCGAAGCGTGTGAAGCTCCCGCTTTGCATGAACTGGTTGCTGGCGTCCCACTTGGAGGTGACGTCGAAGACCTTGCCCTGGTCGGATCTGGCCCTCAGGTCACTGGCGTACTTGTTCCGAACAGCGTCCTTCAGGAACCTCTCCAGGAAGGTCCTCATGCGGGGCATCACGGTCACAGAGTCGGCGTGCGGGGCTGGCTGCAGGGAGACTACCAGCTCCCAGCGCTCCTCAGTCCACGTCCAGGCGCAGCCGATGAGGTTCCCAAGGCGGCGCATGGTTTTGCGGGCTCTACTACAGTCATGTTGGCTGGGAAGCCAACAAGGAGATTTAGGCCTTGTCACCGGTTGACTCTTAACAGATGCAAACATGTCACAGCATTCAAATGGTTTAAGTTAATATTAGGAGATAACCATCACCTGAACAGGAACAACTATGTAATGCCAGGAGGGCACTTAACACATGTTAAATGGCTCCAATGCATTTCTGTTTGCATTTTAACTGAACTTAGCATGTACTAAGAGTAACATGCAACAATACTCTTACTAACTGCATTTACAATGCTCATATCTGAGCTTTCAAGCAGTAAGGCACATGCCAAATACCATCATAGAATAATTTTTCCAGTGAGCAATACTTCCAGAATGTGTTATTGAACATGTGATGATGATAACCTTCACCTGCTCCACAGAGGTAATCAGGGGAATCTGGTGCAGTGTGGGAAGGTACAGCTTTGTCAGCCTTCCCACCACCACTAACTACATTGAGGCCTTGAGGGTTCAAGGCTCTGGCGCATTAAGGAGGCTCCAACCTACCTCACTGATAGAGCCCTAGCAGCTCAAGCTCTGAACCAGCTCCAGAGCAGTGTGGGGATTGAGACTGGTTCCTGTGCCATTCCAGTGTTGCTTCTGGCTCTCATGCAGTGCAGTTTAAACGGTCTAATACAGTGCAGGGACTGGGTGCTGGTGTCACTTTTAGCCCCACACTGGAGCCCTGAACCAGCTCTGTTGCAATCCCAGGGCTGAAACCAAAAGTCAGCTGATTTTTCTACCTCAGCCCTGAGATTGCACCAGAGCTAGTTTAAGACTGGTGTGGTACTATAATCTTTATTTAGATCATAGTAAACATTAACATGCAACTTCTCCAAAAACTTTCTAAAGTTACCTTAACTCAGAAATAAATATATATAACTAGGGACCTACCAAATTCATGGGCCTCAGCAGCCAATTACATGGCTGTATCACAGCTGGGATCCCCAGTTTCACAGTCATATCACAGCCAGGGCTGTCATTTCAAGGCAGAATAAAGTGCCCCCTCCTTTCCCCCCAGCCTCTGATTGGCTAAGGGGCGCTGCAAGTCCCACCCCTCCCACACACTAATTGAAAGCCCTAGCTGAAACTGCTTAGCTTGTTAATTCAGTAATTATCACTCTCGTCAAGGGGCAGAGGATAATAATTAGGGGTGTGCAAAGCAGGCTGTATTTGAATCGGATCCCCCAATTTGGGGGACATTGATTCGATTAGCTGATTCAGAAGACTGTTCTGATTAGATTTGGCCAAATCTGAAGATTCGATGATGATTCAGAGAATCAGTGATTTGGCTGCACACACAGCTTTATATGTTTTTTCTACATACATCAAGGTACTAGGCACAGCTTGTGAATGCTGAGATGGTGGGGCATATGGAGCATCCCACAGGAGCATGAGGGGCCCCCATCACGTGCTCAGCAGAGGACACTCCCGCACCCCCAGATCAGTGACTGGCTGTGGATGGACCCCAGGTGTCCCTCCAGACCTAGGAGGCACCAGTCGCTGAGCCAAGAGGCAGGTGGGGGGAGGATGGTCCCCTGTGCACTCTGTGGCAGACCTGGAAGTGGACCAGAGTACTTCTGTTCCAATTTGGGTCCACCGCTGAGCACGCAGGGAACATTCCCACGCTCCCATGGGACCCTCCATCTGTCCCACCATCTCAGCGTTCACCGGCCATGCCTGGTACCTTGAGGTATATAGGAAAAAAACATACAAAGCTGTGTCTATGGCTGAATTGTTGAATCTCTCCAAATCAATTTAGAGACTTGATTCAATTTGGAGAAATTGATGGGTTTCCTCATTCAATTTGGATTCGGAGATTCAGCTACTGAAAATCGGGCCAAATCTCCTCTGAATCAAATCAGCGACCAAAGCTTTGCATAGCCCTATGGATAATTACTGAATTAACAAACAGTTTAAATGGGGCAATTAAACAGGCTGTCATCCTGCCCCCCCCTTTCAGGAAAAGGGGGGCTTTTTCCCTGCTCCCTCCCACCTCTCCCCCACCCCACCTGCACACTGCTTCAGGAGATGGGCAGTCTGCCTTTTTTTCTTTTTGCTCCCTTTCTCCATCCTAGGAGATAGCTTTTTGCCAACCCTTTGCCAGCTTTTTGAAAATGGCCGGTTCCCTGCAGTTTTTCACAGGAGCCTGCCAATTACATGATTTCCATGCAATCATGTATTTGGTAGGTCCCTATATATAACACATGCTAATTGTAATGTGTAACAATATCCAAAGTGTTCAGTTATACGTGTGATATCACCCTTATGTAACTTCACAGAAATACTGTAGGCAAAATCAATTGCTCTTCATAAAACAGATGGCAAACCTTAGATGAACATGCTATGGAAGTTCATAGGTTCATACACAAAACAGAGACCTATTCAACTTCCATCTTGCCTTCCTACTTCATAACCTTTATAATCCACTCTTAAACTTAACAACAGTTTTGTTTATAATTTTGGGAAACAACAGAGTATCCTGTCAAAATCTGTTGCTGCACCAACCCTTTTTCTCCTTCCTCAACCTTTCTCCTGTGAAGCTGACAAAGTAGTCAGCTAAGATCACCCTCCTCAACTTCACGCTGAACAGTCTGCCACTTACACTTTTCTGTGCCCCAGATCTGGAGTCTGGTAGCAGTGGAAATCAGAGAAAGAAGCCCATGTGGGTTCTCCTATCAAGTTAATTAGTTTTTTTAATTAGAATTTGAATTAATCCCATGATTTTACAGTCGTGCTTTATTTTAAATACTCATACTTGCTAAATTAATTCTATTTTTAAATCAAAATGATGACATTATCACTGTCTGGCAAAGATCAGAATACAGACTCCAAAAACTTAAGGACATGGTTTGTATTAGTTACTAACCAACCTGACCAATTTTTGTTGCAGCTCTCTTTGTTGCTTTCCATCTTTTCAGCTTCTTCTGTCCTTCTTTTCTGACAGAGTCTTTTCTTTTTCCCCCCATGTCTGTATAGGTTTCTCCTTTTTCTGAATCTCTCCCCCCTTCTGGCTTTCTTTTCTTATCTCCTCCTCTTTTCTCTCTGTGCTGATTTAATCCCTATTGTAAATGACCGAGTTCAGTAGATTTACACACATAAAGAATTTGGCCCTTTTTGTCTGTCTGTAGAGGGGGAGTCAAACAGCTGGAGAATTTGCAAGCACTGCACTCTTTTCTATGCCCTTTCCTTGGCTGCTCTTACATCACAGCTGCAGCAACTACTTGAAAGTGACCAGGATCATATGATTCTAGCCACTTTCATACCATTGTCTGCACCCTTGTGAAATCTCATTTGAAAAGAACAAGTATGAAATGGTCTCCTGAAAACCTGCTGAGGTGCCTCTAGAGATACCAGTGACATCACTTATAAACAGCATGCAACTCTACTGTTTGAACAAAACAGGGGTAGGATTAAGGATTTCCATCAACATGCTCCTTAGAGCCTATAACTTTACTTAAGGACTGTCTAGTCAAGTGGTTAGTGCTATAGTTAAACTACAAATGCAAGCATTTATCCCCAGGGGTGGATCCAGGATTTTTCCTGAAGGGGAGGTGTGGGAAGAAAAACTCACACTGCAGGGGTTTCAGCCTCCTTTGCCTCCACGAGGGCAGGCAGTGAGAGTCACAGTAGCCTCTGGGAACTAAGTCCCTAAAGTGTGAAAATCACACCTTTCGTCTGCTTCCTACTCAGAGGCATGGCCTCTCCTCGCCTCTTCATCTCCCCTCCCCCAACCCCCCTGACTGCCACTGCTGGCTTCTCCACTGTGGTGGGGTGGGGGAGCTCCAGAGCCATTCAGATGAGCAGGGACTTGGTTTAGCTGGGGAGGGGAGAGCAACAGGGTGACTGAAGAGTAGAGTCCCCCTCCTCCCCCCGCCTGGTAACTCTGTTGCCATTGTCCCCAATCCTAGCTGAGCCCAACCACCACTAAGCAGGCAGGAAGGCTCTGGTGCTTCCCCTCTCCCAGGAGTAAAAGATAGGCTCACAGGCAGAAGACTGGGGGGGCAGGAGGGGAAAGAGGCAGGGAGGAGGGTGTGCTTGAGTAGGGAGAGAAAGGGAGGAAGGATTTTCACCACCTTCAGAGATGTTAGAAAATCCCCATAGGCTCCTGTGGTATGCTCCAATCCAAAAAGGAGAGTGGGAATACAGCTGTGCCACTGCACTCTCTCTGGATCCACCCTTGTTTATCCATGGTTTTTATGGAGCACTGTAAGTAAATTACTAAATTCTTAGATCTACTACACAGAGGAACCGCCACTGACCTCAGCTGTAGAGATACAAAAAACAGACAGGTCACATTCACAGTGCTATACTGTGGTTAAATACTAGAAAATAATAGGTGAAATCCTGCCTCACAATGAAATCAACACAAAACTTCTACTGACTATAACCGGGTTTAGGATTCCACTTAGCAAGAGTTTGGTTTTCATCTTTGTTTGCTTTTGAGTTTGTCACAAAGATGACACTGTAAATACACTGAGCTACACAATGTATTCTACATATTCAAGGCAATACAATTAGCATATTTTACCCATTAGAAGCACAGCAAAAAAACAGTCTCAAAAAATTTATAATCTTGTATATTTCAATTCATGCAAGATGCAAAAAAGGACATTACTGTTATCAGAAAGGGAAAGGCCCATTCACAGCTCTGTTCCATACTAACCTCTACATGCAAAATTGTTTTAATTAATATTGCAGGGGGTAGGAATTTTCTTTGGTAATATCTTTTACTAAACCAACTGTATAAATGGGAGGAAGTCGCACAAGCTTTCAAATGCAAGACATTCTTCTTCATGACTCACCTGATATAAAGTTTGTAAATGGTTTCAGTTCTGAAAATAAGGAGACAGTATGAAGATTTTATGCATTTGGCTAGTATGCTAGAAATATAATTGTCAATGGCATAAAGACCTGAATGTGTGTGTCACATATCCAATCCATGGAAGTATTACTGTAACCATACATACAAATTAAATAACAAATGACTGAGATTTCCATTTGTATGTACAACTACTTAGTTGGACAGTTATAGTTAACATCTGCTTACTGATTTAAAAAAAAGCCCCTAGTGTATAAAACATGACAATATGACAATCCTGGCCATTTATTTTAAGCTGCAATTAGTTGAAATATTACATAGCTGTGGACTCCATTAAATTTTCTTTTTAGTTTTGAAAACTGTATTTTGTAATTATAAAGATAGTAACCTTTACAGAAAATAACTAAGCAACTTGCAATGCTTGGCAGTCTGGGAAATACTACACTGCTTTCTGATAGAATTAGTCTTTGGGGAAGAGTGGGGAAGTTTATGCAATTAATGCCGGATACATTAGTAATGGTGAAATACACGGTGTCTAAACTTTCCTGAGATATGGGGCACATCCACATGTCCTTTAATTTCTTCTTCTTCCTTCTAGGGCACTAGAGAAGTCCCTCGCTTAGAGTACAACTTCAGCTAATAAACATAGATTCCCATTCCTAGCATTTTCTCCCAGCTTACTCTTAGGCACTTTTTTCTGCCTATAGTATATGATTAGAATATTGTGCTGAGTTTTAAACAGCCAGAGTTTTTTAAGGTAGAAGCAGTAAAAGCAGATTATGAATAAAAGTAAACTAGGTCATCTAGGAAGCAGCACAAAACATTTGAGGTAAGGCAAGAATTGAGGACAGGGGTCAAATCCTCTGCCAGTATAAAAGGTCCATTGCTTTTGATGATGCTACAAGTGTTTACACTAGTTGATGAATGCGCCACAGGGTTCATATCCCACCAGCAAGGCCCTGATTCAGCAAAACACTAAAAGCACCTGCTGTGTTAAGCCACAGCAACAAAGGATTTTTTGGGTCAGCCAGATGTCTGCCCAACATCTGGTATAAGTTACACCAGCTTCAAGGATGCTCTAATATTGACTCTGTTGCCCACAGACCCAAGGGGGGTAATACAGGGGACAAAATTAGACAAAGGATCTATCTGCCAACACTTTCTTCCCTGCACTGTGACAGACAATGCAATACATTACTGTGAATGACATATGATTGTGATTATCATGATGCAATAAGTAAGGGCACAACCTGCATGAGTTAGAAGTAAAGAAAAACCAAAACCAAGATTAAAATTACACAATAAAAAAGTGCTGTAAGAAAGTAACCTTTCCTCTACCACTCCAGAAAGAAGATACAATCTTTACTCCTTCTTGACAGACAAACATATATATACACAAATCAAATCTTCCTGGATAAAAAACAAAACAGCTGTCTTAATTCCTTACTCAATATACTTACCAATTTCTTTTTTTTTTTCTAGCCTTATATACATTAAGAAGGTGGAATCCAGTACCAAAGTATTCATAATGCTCAGGCCCCATATTGCAGCTGCAGAGGCCACACAGCTATCCTATGTAACCCTTGAGCACTGTAGAAGGGGACTTCATATCATTCCTGCAGAGAAGACACTGGGGAGAGGGCAAGGAAGATTTCAGGGGAAAATATCTAAACTGGTCCAGTCCCCTTCAGCACTGCACAACCATTAAAGAGACTATGATTGCTATTTCAGCAATAGTTTTCCAGCCCTGTGCTATGAACTTGAAAGATCAGCATGGATTATACCTATTTTTGCTCCCTGCCTTCATGCTGTACCCACACAGAGCCAGCCGTATTACTGAGGGCTGATGTGATAAGTGTATTTCACCCTCAAAAGAATAATCTTGCACCCCAGTTTGGGTTTCTAAGAACAAACAGTGATATATAATTTGGTTTTCACAGACAGTATTGGTGGAAATGCAAAAACTATAAAATAATGTTAGGTCTATCAAGGGCTCCTACAGACATGGAGGGAACCTGCTCAGATGCTCTGGAAAAACAACATGTCGGAGCAGATTTGATTAATCGAACCTGCTGGAACAAAGAAGTCAACTCATTCTGGCAGCCTTCCGCATCGCGTGTATCAGCGTCCCCGTGCACCCTGGAGCTGATAAATGGCAGTGGGGCACTTTGAAATAAAACATGTTCAAGAGCTTTAGTTCAAAGTGCCCTGCCACCATGTTTTCAGCATGCGGACACTGGTAAATGTGACGTGTGGGCTTCTAATTAATGCAATTCGCTAATTAAAGCATTCAGTGTCACGTCCCCGAGCACACATAAAATGTCCTAAGATACTCCAGTGTATACAGATGCAATATAACCATGCCTTTAGAACCATTGTTCCTTCTGGTGCTGAATGAAGGGCTACATCTGGAAGTCTCTAAATGACTGATAAGTCTAACTGAAACACTTTTTAGTATGTTAGTCTGAAGTTAAGTAAAAGGCAGGATAGATTTGCACCTAACAAACTAACCAAAGTAGATATATATATCTATGTATGCATAGAAGCTTGTGCTACACCCCCCTTCCCCACCCTTAAGGTGCAACTGCAAGTGAAACCAGTACTTGACTGGCATCTACAATTCCCAAGTTTAATATCCCAAATTTAATATCTTGTAGTGTTTGATGATCTTGCTGTATCTGCCTTATAAACAAAACAGTAAAATCCACCCAGGTTATGTTCCATCAGTCAAGAGGAAGAGGCTGATAAAAATGATGATAGTGCTGACTGCCATTTGAGTTTAACAGTTCAATGAGAACTTGTTAACATTAAAAACAGAAAAAAAAAGAAATCACATAATGAAGTTTTTTAGTGTTTGCATCCTTGATATACCGTGTATAATTAATAAAAACAATTTTATTAACACAATGGATGCATCTGAGTTACTGGCCTCCAATGAAACTAGACTGTTCAATTTTCCTTGTCTTACTTTTTCAGTTTCATTTCCTAGCTCTCATTAATGTAATGGGGGGGGGGGTGAGAGGGGGGTTGTCATGGCACAATACAGAAGACACCATTTCTAAAATGCAGTCATGTTTTTTAAATCTATGCTGTAAACTAATATATAACTGATTGCTAGTTTTTTCACACTCATTTCAAATTAATTCCCCTTAAATGATGCAAAGATCGTCGATCACTGCACGCAAGCAGTACTTTAAAATGTGTGTTATGGTTCCTAGCAAGTTTTTCAGTTTCAAAAGTTTACCAGACACTACATATATGAACAATGCATGCATGGAGATTTGGACCATTTGGAAACAGGGTCTACCCAGTTTCAGCTTTCCTACCCTAACTATATGCCCATGGACAGCAACCTATATCTTCTTGTTGTGGTGTTTGGGTAGTGGAACTCTTTTGGGAAGGCAGCTTAGCTCTTACAAAAATTAACACCTGGCCCAAGATCAGAACCTATGAATCAATTCCTAGAGATGCCAAATTGAACGCATTACCAATTCAAAATGCAGCGAGACAGAGAGAAGGTAACTGTGACACCAAACTGGCTATTTACTTAATGGACAACCTATTTCCAGGGCTGTCCACCAGGACTGGAGCTTAGGGTCTAGAAACAAGAGAAATGGCTCACCAGGCCACAGAGACCTAGTTATTTCATTTGTTTCCTATGCTGAAGAAAAATAAAAATTTACACTCTAGTGTGTAGCAATAGCTGACAAAGTCTGGCATTAAAAAACAAAAAAAACAAAAACAACCACTGTAAATGCTTGTTTTTGTTCCTTCAAACTCTTTCCTTCTGGAAACTCTTTACCCTACTGGAGTGAACTATCTTGTCCTTAAAACTGGAAAGGAAAATATTGAGTAGTATGAATTTGATGATTCATGTAAATCATAGTATGGTTATTCATCCTAGAGGGACTTACTTATCCTTTACACCATATTTTTAAAGTAAAATAAAAAGGGTTCTAGATGTTCCAAAATGCTAACAGGTCTTGCAAGACATGCTAAGGTAGACAGACTTTTCCTCCTGCAACTTTCTACAGTTACTTAAAGCAGTGCAAGGTGCATGTACTAGCATTGTGGTAGTGTTTTACAGCAGTGTACCTGTGTTTTACACCCCTTTGCACCAGTGTAATGACTAGTTAAGGTGCAGAGAAATGGGCAATCAGCCCTTGTGTCTGAGTCTTATGATTTACAGGAATGTAGTAACATAGTCTGTCATAGTCGGTGGGTGGGTGGGTACACAGGGGTCTAACTTTTTGCCCAAGTGATTTCTTGTCAGTGTCAGTGGTGTTTGTGTACACACACACACACACACACACACACACACACACACACACACACACACACACACACACACACATCTAACTCTTTGCCCAAGGGATTTCCACTGGAAATCACCAAGGCCTTGCAGGCAATTTTGACAACAGAATATGTATATATAAAAAAGTCACAATATTCTGTGAAGCACCTAAAAGCACATGCTCATACTGAGACTGCTAACTCAAACAGTTTGGGTTTTTTAAAAAAATTCATACCAGGAATCTCTCAGTATAGTGATCTTAAGAGGTTTTCACACTTCATCTCTAAGTTCCTGTGTAGCAAATCCCCCACAGCCAAGTGCTAACTTTGTCTCTCAAACAGAAACCTGAAGTTTTAATTTAAACTTTCTTGCTGTACGTCCTGCTCACAGCTGTTAACTCATGTAGTTTAACTTCAGTGACAGGCATTACATCTTGGTGCACCAGCTATCTAGTAAACGGGAGGCAGGGACCTCTTCCATGAGGCAAGTTCACATTGCAGTCTGTCCCCTCCAGTAACTGGGCTTCTCCGAGCGTGGACAGCCAACGCCTCTGCCACATCTGGCTACAGGTGCACGGCAGCAAAACCAAACAGGCCTAGACAACAGCGGCAAACACTTTTCTCCCCCTGGATCACCGGCGCCGGTCCCTGGCCTGATAAGTCCGACTGCGTGGGAAGCAGGGTCCCTCCGGGCAGGGCTGACGGGACTTCGTCACTTGCAGAAGCGCCAAACAAGGAGCCTCCAAGTGCGCGCCCCATTCACTGCACCGCACGACGGAGTCCCGACCCTGGCCGGGGGCAGCAGGCGGCAAACGCCCTCCCGCGCCAGCGGCCCCCAGCCCCAGAGCCGGGCTGCCGGCGGGGCCGCAGACCCTGCCAGGCTGCGCCGCCGCGTTTGCAGACCGGAGGCAGGCTCCCTGCAGTCTCCGCAGGGAAAGGCAGCTCCGCTGCTTTTGCGGGAGCTGAGCGCGAGCGGAGTACTCCGCGGGGCTGAGCCCGCCGCGGGGCGGGGCGGGGCCGGCGGCAGGGGGGACACCTGCGCCGGCGGGCCGGGGTCGCTGCGCGCTGAGCCGCGCGCTGGCGCTCGCACTCACCCGCAGCTGGTGACGGTTGGCGCGGGCGGCGGCCACACTGTGCCGGAGCTCGGCCGCGGCGCCCGGTCTCAGCAGGCTCCGCGTGAAGCGCCGCGTCCGCTCCCCCGCCATGGGCTGTGCACCCCGGAGCGCGGCCGCTGGAGCCGGCCCCTCCGGCTCTGGCTTGGCCCCGGCTGCGGCGCCTTCAGGAAGCGGAACTCGGGACTTTTTTTCTCGTCCAGCGGCGAGCAGGCGGGCGGGTCCCCCCTCGGCGCGCGCGCGCGTGTGCGTGTGTGTGTATGTGTATACACGTGTGTGTGTGTGCACGTGTGCGCGGAACCCGTTCGAAGCGTCGCGCCGCGCGGCCGCACGTGACCGCGCTGAGCCGTGCCTGGCCGGGAGCGGGCGCTGCCACGTCCTTTCCCAGTGCCCACGGGTGACGGCTCCGTCCGTCCTGCCTAGCCCACCGGGCAGCTCCAGGTTATGCCGCTTCCCGAGAGGGTGAAGTGCGGCTCTACGCAACTGCTGTTAGGGCAACTTCAGGCGGCCCCACTTACGTTGAAGGAGCACTTTGTAGTCCTCCAGCATCCCGAGCTGCACAGCTCCCAGCTCCTTTCCCTCCTAGCAGGGCCAGAGCCTAATAGGGATCGTGGCTCGTTGCAGTACTGCCTGCTAGCCTCCTTGTGCCAGGTCAGAGTCCCCCTGGCAAGAACCAGTGTTACCCTTAACATAAGCCTGCTAACAGCACAGTCTAACCTTAACTCTACTGCACCCTCCCCAGATTTCATATAGGCTGAGTGTAATGTGTGGCTTCCCTTAGCCACAAGGTAAAAGCATGTATCCAACATGGAGAGGCTGACACTGTGACAGCAACCAAGGAGAATGGTCCTCTGCATCTTTATGTGTTAGAGAGAAATGGGAACTTCTCTTCCAAATATTTTACATTATATTTTTTACATAAATAATGAAGTTTCAGTCACTTGCTTTCCAAACTCCTTTTACCTTTGAAAGCCAAACCTGAAGGCTGTGGTCTTGGTTTCTGCACTTGTGTATTTCGCTGGGCCAGCACCTGATGGAAAATGTCATGTAGCAGAACAAGTTGTCATCCACAATGCTCACTGAACATCTGTGGCCCTGTGTACCTGCTGCACACTCTAAACCAGGCATGAGCAAAATACAGCCTGGGGGCCAGATCTAGCCAAAGGAGGGACTTTGTCTGGCCTGTGGTGGGTCCCTTGGTCCTGCCTGGCCCAGCTGCTGTCTGGCCCGTGGTGCATCCTGCCACCACCTGAGCAAGCAACAGGGCTGGGGCAGGTCCGCAGCTGGACTGCCTTTCTAAGCAGCCCAAGTGGTGGCAGCTCGTGGCTGCTGCCACAGTTGGCCCCGGCCCCATGGTACTGGTAGGGACTCGTGCACACTGCCCCAACCCCAGCCCATTTCACACCCCAGACCAGCTCCAGACCAGTCAGAACCCACGTGCACAGCCCCAGCTTAGGCCACCCCATGCCTGCTTCCAACTCGCCTGCCCTCACTGAGCAGTGGCAGCGGCTGGGCAGAACCTGCTGCTCAGCATGGGGAAAAAGTGGTCCCTCCGCTTTACTGGTGCTGTGCCCTTCTTGCTGCAGCCATCCAGAGCCTGCATCTGGGCTGCCCTGCAGCTCCTCTGCACTGTCACATCTGCCCTGCTGGGTGGCCTGGGGACACCAGCAATGGTGGCAGGGCAGTTTTGGGCAGCTGCAGCAAGTGGCAGGGTGGAAGGGGTACACTTTCCACCCAGGCCCAGCAGCATCTTCTGCCCTACTGCTGCTGCTCAGCATGGGTGGGCAATCTGGAGCAGGCATGAGATGTGGCCAGCCAGGATCAGGGCTGTATGGGTGGGTCCCCACCAGTAGCCATGGGGCTCTTTCTGGCTGCCACCACCTCGATCTGGGCTGCCTAGAAAGGCAGGGTGGGCTGGAGCTGTGTGCCGTTGGCAGTGGTCCTGAGGAGTCACAGGGCATGTGGGCTCTGGGCTGCTGTTGGGGGGCTGGGAGGATGCTGACTAGCCCGCACCAACACCTCAAAACTGCCTGTGTGGCCCATGGGCCCAAATAATTGCCTGCCTCTGCTGTAAACTCATCCTCAAATGTAATCACCAGTATCTGGCCTTAACTTTCATACACACCCACCAGATTCATCAGGGTAGTTTGTAAGTAGGAAACTAGCATGCAATAATGATGCCAAGCTCTGGAGAATGGGGGTCAGGGTAGGAGAGGTACAGAATGCTTATCCTCCCACACGTGAGCTGCTGCAGCACTGTGGACTCCGCTTCTAAATCAGCACTGCTGCAGGTAAGTAGAAGTAATTGGTTCAGGCTCTGGATATACTGTAACCCAGAGGCTGGGGGCTTTCAAGTCATAAAGATAAGAAGCATTTGTAAAAGGCAGGCTTAATTTTAATCCCTAAAACACTGCTTGGTGTAGTGCTCACTGCTGTTAATAGTACAACTGACAAAGCAGAAACATTTTAATAGTGCTCAATACACCCATCAATACCGGTATGAAGGGTTTAATTTGGAGTTCAGATATGGATGGCAGTGGAGGGGAGGAGAGAAGTTGTTATATCCTAAATAGAAAGGGAGGTAGCCAGTGTTGAAACAAGGCGTTCCTTGAAAAGCAACTCCATTCTTTGTTACTACAGGAGGCTCCTGCAGGAGTGCAGAATGAGCTGTCCCTAGGCTGCTTTAAATCACACACAGCATGATATAGCCAGTGCTGTCCAGTGGTTCAGAGAGTATTTACCTTCATCAATTTTCCCTACCCACATGTGAATGAATATCAGCAGCATCAATGGATTTATGAACTTTTTATAGCTATTGCCTAGACTACCTGGAAGCCTCTATACCTAACTGCTATTAATTATTCATCAGCACTTTCATCCATAATTGTTAGCTTGGCAATTAATGTTTCTGTTCTGAACTGATAAATAAATAAATAACACTTAATAAATAAAAATAAAGCAATTTGTATTGCATCACTAAAATTTTTGGAGTAAGTTTAATTACTTTTTCCTAAATTCGTTAATTAGTTTCACAGTATTTTCATTGTGGGAACTCGTCTTTGTGCAAGTCTGTAGGTAACAGTTTAAGCAGACAAGACTTAATACAGAATTATAGCTCTTGCATCAAACTATTAGTTTTCTAAGTAATATAGGAAATGCTATACTATGTTATTGTACAGCTGCAGTATGACTGAGTGGCCATCTGTTTGAATTTTTACACAAGAAATACCTAAGTCCTAGTCAGTAATGTTTAATTATCATACTTAGATTAGAATTGAATTGCACTGGAAAAGAAGAAAATTGGAAGTGATCGCATGTTCAAATATATAGTCAATGGTCTAACACAATATTGAAATGAATGCTATATGCCATCCAATACACCCACATAAACACCAGTGAAAACAATAATGCTGAACATGTGTAACTGAGGTAAGAACTTGAAGCAATAAGCAGTGGCAACAGTGCTGGAGCACACAAAATAATAGAATTACTTTGCATCTTGTTATTTGACTATGTTTTTAAAAAACAAACTTAAACATTGCAAAATATCCTGGCCTACCACCCTTACCCCAATCATGGAAAGTTTGTTGTTGGTTTTAGGCTAATTGATTTTTTCCATGTGGTGCAACATAAGGCAGATTGTCAGTGAGTATAAACCACCAGATGAAGAACCTGGCTCCATATTTCTGGAAAATAATGGAATATATGCACAGATATGCCAGTACATGATTTTGTGACATCTGTACCTTGGGTATTTCTAATACAAATATTTTTTATTGATAAGGTGTAAGCCTTATTGGATACATGCACAATTTCTTTAGCTGCATAACCCAATGCCAGTCCCAATTTGTCACCTATTGCTTCTGTTATAACAAACTCCTGATTTGTTATCAAACAACTTAACTGCATAAGAACTCTTTGTCCTTACTGTGTACTAATGGATAATTGGGGAAGGTGCCTAGGAGCTGTCAATTTCCAGTCTCCTAAAGCAGCCTGGAATTGATAAGGTCCTGTCAATTTCAGAGCTCTCAGAGACAGAGGTGCTCTAGGAAACAAAATAAGGAACCATAATGAGGTGTTAAAAACAGGATGTTCCAGTAGTTAATCAGCAATATTTAAACTGATTTTCAGGAAACACACAACCTTTTCTCAGTCATAAGAACATAAAATTGCCATTTAATGGGTCAGACCATAGGTCCATCTTCTGGTGTACTCTGTTTGTTGTCTACTTCCAATATACTAGTTATTAACCTATAACCTCACCCTGTTCCTGTTGTTTTTTTTTGTTGTCCCACATATTTAGTCATGTCCTCAGTGTCCTCCCTTCTTAAGGAAGCCTTATAGTTCCCCATGATGGGCCCAGACCCATGAGTTTTCTTTGGCACATCATATAGGCCTGTGTCACAACACCTGATGTGACCGGCAGCTCTTCTACTTGCAAGGGCTCCCCAGTCAGGACCTGGAGGAGCTGCTGGATTTTTACCAAGACCTCCTCAGGGCCTGGAGGCTCGTCTCCACCTCCAGGTCCCCACACATGATTGTCCAGGGCTCTGACCTTCTTGCTGACCCCTGCTGAAAAACCCACAGCTGATGGTACCAATGATGGAGGTATCCTGGATGAGGATGGTCCTGGCCCACATCACTCAATCACTCAAGTCAGAGATCTCCTGTACTATGCTAGGCAGAGGTGAATGGATCCCTCTATGTTGGCCCAGTGCATGGAGCCCATACTACATGCTCCATGCTGCATACTCTGGGAAGTAAAGGCTGCCCTGCCACCCACTGCCATTGCCTACGTCAATCTGTAGCAAAACCCACAGTTTTTCTTTTTTTAATTTGTTTTAAAATGCATTCCCTCCCCTTCCCCAATCATTTCTCACTTTTTCTCTCCCTCTCTATTCCCTAGATAAGTATAAGTAAGGTAAGATGTAGGATAAGTTTTAACATTTTATTTTAGGTAGTAAGTTTTATTTTTCTCTCCCTACTTTGCAAATAAGTGCCCTACTATTTTGATATCAATACCCACTGTTTTATAAGTGATCATTATTATGTTTGTACTGCTTTTATATTGTGCAATTACTGTTTTAAGCCTATATATGTAAGTTAGAGTAAGTCATGTCAAGTTCCATTTTGTATGTCCTCTGTATGTATGTATGTATGTTTGTATGTCTCCATCTTGTGTCCTCTGCCCAGGCATCCCCTGTGTTGCAACTGTATGATTCATGTACCCCTCCCATGTAAATTGGTTCCTGGATGAATGAGAGTGATTGGGAATGATTGAAATACAATGG
>JAGPOW010001918.1:35864851-35885134 GCA_030014935.1 Caiman crocodilus | reverse complement strand
ACACCACCTATCCACCCAGAGGCCCTGCCAGTGACCCCCCTCTGGACAACACCTACTGGACAAGGACCCCTTTCCAGCCTGGATAGGTAGCTATCACCCTCCACCCCCTCTTCAACCAAGGACTTGGACTCTGCTTCTCTTCCCTACCTGGACTCCAGCCCTTCCACTGAGTCTCTTTGTCCAGCTGCCAGCGTGTGTGTGTGTGTGTGCGCGCGCACGCACACGAATCAAAAACTTTGTGGGGCTGTGTATTATGTTGTCTGTTTAATAAAACTGTTATTTGGACCCCCAAATTGGATTTTGCTTTACTATGGTTTGGTTGTAGCTGTATGAACTGGTGAGTGTGAGAGAGAGTGTGTGTGTGTGTGTGCACGCGCGCGCGCGTGTCATTGTGTGCATGATATACAAATTAGTGATCTGTGTCTAACTTTTGTGGTGTATAGTGTATGTGCTTGGATTGGTGATAGGTATGCATGTGCCTAGGCTGGTTTGGATGTGTATGTGCCTGAGCTAGTCGTGTGTGTGTGTGAGTAAGTACCTAATTGATTTGTGTGTTTGTATATGTGCAATTGTGTCATGCCCTCCTGTCTAACGGTGTAATATTGAGATCCTGAGAGTTGGCCTGACCCCACAGGGCAACGAATCAGGTCTTGCACAAGGGCAGTCCCCCAGTCATTTGGAGCTCACTGTGGGGCTTCTACCTCAGCAGGCCACATGGTACTCCCTGCCCCACCATCTCAGGAGGCTGGGGAGCATCAAGCCAGTCTGCCTCTGAACAGGCCACCCCCACCAGTTCTACATTCGCATGCTCCACATCATCCCATCCTTGTGTCTAACCCAGACAACAAGTGGTGGGACACCCTAGGTGAGGGTGGAGGCGAGGGTCCCTGGTGGACAAGTCTGTGTTCCACCTTGATCCCATGAGCCACCAGGGACTTCAGCTGATGGCTCCTCCATTAAGCTGTTTCCATAGCCATGCATCTGGTGCACTTTATGGACACCCCTGACACCTGCCTCTTTTGCCTGCAGTAGGAAACCCTAGCACATGCCTACTTCGAGTGCGCCAGGTTGTAACCCCTCTTCTGTCTCCTCCAGAACCTCCTGCTGAGGTTTTGGCTCTACTTCTCCACACACCATTTTTGTTATGCACTTCCGGTCTGTGGCCCCACCAAGCCCTGGGATCTCCTGGTCAACTTTCTCTCAGATCTGGCCAAGCTGGCCATTTATAAGGCCAGGGAGGAGGCTCTGTATGAGATGAACCTGGGTGAGTGTGGGGCTGCTTTTCTGCACTCCTCCGCTCATGTCTCCAGTCAGAGTTTCACTGGTCGGCATCCAGAAGTTCCCCCAACTCCTTTAGGGGGCAGTGGGCACTGGCCAGTGTGCTCTGTTTGGTGTCTACTTCCAATGCCCTAGTTAACCCATGACCTTACTCCAATTCCTGGGGTTCTTTTGTTGTCCCAAGAAATTTACTGATGTGTTCCCACTGGCCTCCCTCATTAAGAGAGGCTTATAGGTTTTGTGATGGGCAACAGCCCATGAGCTTTTTTTTGGCACATCAAACAGGCCCATGTCAGACCAATGCAAAGAGTGGATGCTAAAAGGGAGAGTGAACTGGGAATAACCAGGGTTTTTTCCCTCTGTTCCTTTCTCACTTACAGCTTCCAGTATTCAAAGTCTAGGTAGTTCTAATACAGAGTCTGTAGCCCCAACTCCTCTGCTCAATAGTTTCTAATGCCTTTGTCCTCCTAGAATTTGTCCAATCCCTTTTTGAATTTAGCTAATCTGTTAGCTTCCACAACATCTGGTGGCAATGAGTTCTATACTTAAATTACACACTGTATGAAAAATTACTTCCTTGTGTTTGTCTCAAGTTTATGCACTAAAGCAGAGTACACTGTACCAAAGAAACTTATAAAGATTTAAAAAAATAAAGATAAAAGAAATTAAATTATTGAAAAGTAAGTAATTTACTTTTCCATATTTAAAAAATAAAGAGGAAAGAAACCAGATTTCTCTCAAACGATACGAAACTGAAAAGCACAGTTGTAGAATACCGGACACAAATTCCATGCATGAGCTGGAGTGCAGTTAGAGGAGGGTGGGAAATTCAGCTGAGAGGATTTGACATTTTTAAATACCTGAGAACCAATTTTTACTAGAAGAACTCACTGCAGAAAAATTGATGCAGTACAAACAGTTCAAAAAGTCCAGGACTGATTTATAACACAGACTAAAGCCCACAACATGAAGGAAATAGCAGCCTGTCATTTTTTAATTTGAATGTTTCTCTTTAGGCACTAGACATTACCTTGTGATATTTAGCAGCCCTGCATTTATTTCTTCAGTCCCAGAGACCCAGCATTCCTTAACCTCACTCAGCAGGAAAGTGTCATATTTATGCTGGAATTATTTTCCTCACCATTATTGCATGCCAGTGTCATTACAGAGAACTGCAGATAAACATTGTGATCTGCTAGAGAAAGGGGTAGAAGAAACCTTTAAAGTATAAGTGTTCTTCTAATTAAATATGTGTCATTTTTCCTTAATTTGACTGGTCTTTGGTGCAGACTGTAAAGAACATTCCAACTACATTTGTCAGAGAGAATCATGGAGAAAAGTCAAGCGCTCATCCATTTGGCATGCATACTTGCATTCTAGAAACTGAAGTTCACAGGGGAATCGGCACTGTCCAGGTCAAAAGTCTGTTGCCATTCCTGCTGTAATGCTGCTCCTGTGGCCAGCTGTGTGGTCATGCAGAAGCAACCTATAATACATACTACCAGTACTTCAGACTGTAACTCTACATGTGCAAGCCAGTGGTCAAGTGAATAAGCTTATAGGCATACATTTCTCAGCCAGCAATTGACTGACTAACTCAGTAGACTTTGGGGAATCAAATGGCCAGCTGTTCATGTATTTTAACAAACTTTTCAGAGAAGCAGGAAAGAAGGAAATAACAGCCAATGAATAAGGGGATAACAAGACAAATAGAAATTAGGATTAAACCTCACATTACAATATTATCTTCAACATACTCATCCAAATAGGGTCTAAAATATTTTTCAGCTCAGTGGTGTGTCTTTTTTCTTTCTGGGCCCTCTTGTAAAGACATGCACTGATAGTCTTTCCAAATTGCTGCCTGTTATTCAATTAACACTGCAGTAGAAATCCATAGTTTGAAAATGCCATCATTAGCATTGTAAGTACAGTGATCCTAACTAAACTATATGCAATGTGACAAGCATAAATACCTTCAGGTGTTTTTTTGCTCTCCTGTGAAATATGAATTTTCATTTCCACCTATGAGAAATTTTACAATGTTTTCTTTGAGGAAGGGCGAACGTGTCCGAAAGCTTGCAAAAAATAATTTTTTTTTTGCAGACATCTAGTTGGTCTAATAAAAGATATCACATCTGTCGAGAGTGCTGATTCCTTCAGGTTTCTTTGTGAGGTGGTATTCATTTTGCATTACAGAACCTGTAAATGAATGGAATGATAAAACGGGTTGATAAGTAAATTTACCCAAAGTGTGATTATGCCTGTAAATATATTTGAAAACATATTCTTTAACTCAGGCATTCTTTATCAGACATATTCATAGTTTACAGATTTTACACAAATCAGAAGTATTAGGCCTGAAACAATGCCCACAGAAGGCAGTGAAAATCTTTGGGCACAAAGCAGCTACAGAGTGCTGTTTTAGCATGCAATTCATGTAAAAACATTATTCTGCTACTGAAATAAATGCCTGGTTTCCAAATCGTGTAATATTATTCCTCTTTCAGTATCACTATTAATGAGGCTCAGTTCTTCTAGTGTCACTCCACTGACTTCTATCAGTAAGTTTCATCAGAAATCATTTACCCAATAAGCAGAAGAATGGACCATAAAGGAATGCAACATAAAGGAAGTCAAGAAATGTCACCACAATGGAGAAACTACCAAAAGTGAGGAACTTACTGAGCTCCCTCAAAAAACAAATAACGCCCCCAGAAATTTGTAAAAAGAAAAATTCTGCACATCTATTTTCTTAATGCTAATTTCTCAACCCTCAAAAGTAGAGGTTGTGTGCCAAACAGGAAGTGTGTGTAAGTTGAAGTAATGGATTCAGGCTCTAGATGTACAACTCATAAGCTATAAGCATTGAAATATGAGGTTATAAAGGTATGACGCATTTGTAACATGTAGGGTCTGATTCTTCAAACACTTACCAGTTCCCTGCTGTGAATAGTGAAATTGAAATTAAGTCGACCATTTTTAATAACAGGTAAGTATTATGTCCACAGGTTAGAGTATGAAGGATTTTATTTGGCGTTTATATTTGAATCCCAAGTTTGGATTCTGAATTGTTTCCCTCAAAGTTGGATTTTTAAAGCTGAGCTTTTGGTTTAGACCCCTTACTAATTAGAAACAAACCCTTCAATGTGCAGTTGTATTAAGTAGTAAGAGCATGTAAATTAAGTTTATTTTTAGCTGCAGCCTGTCAATTGTTTCCATCCACAGATGTACGGTGGATAAAACAGAACACTTGCACTCTCAGAAGTGAATAAAGCTCTCATTCCTCAATGGAAAAAAAGCTGGAGGGGGGAGGGACAAAAAAAGGAAACCCAAAAACCCAAAGCAAACCTAAAACAAACAAAACTCAGGTTTGTTTAGGTTTCAAAATATTAAGATGTGAGATCTTTCAGATCTCCTAATCTATTTGGTAGCTCACAGGAATACAGTGCTTTCTACTTTTCTGCTTAAAATCACACCAAAATCAGTGCTTTTGACTTCTGTAGGGCTCTGCCCTTGATATCCACACGTAATCAGAGAGTGATCTAGGGTGCTTAAGAGTAGTTTTTTTCTTTGTTGCCATCTTTAATTTTATAGGATATTTGAAATGAAATCGTTAGGTTTTTTTCATCTCATTTTAAAAAAAATAAATCAGTGACAATAATCTCCCCCTTCCCCTCCCAGGAAATTTAAACAGTTCCCTGCAGCATTTGCAACCAAAGCTTTGTAGCTTTCTCACTGTGAACAGAAACAGGAAAATGAAAATGGTGTGTGGGGTTTTAATTCTCTGAGCTACTAATTGCCAACATTTTTTTCAGTTTTAGATCCCAGGCCTGCAAATAACTTAAATGACCTGAACCCCTCCTCACCCCCACCCCCACCCCCAACACATGGAGTCCCATTGACTTCAGTAAAACCCTATTTCAGCCCTCCATTCAGATGTACTAGTTTGCAAAAATTATATCATTGATGGCACAAGAAATTCATTCTTAAACACAATTTCTTGACTCAAGTGTCCTTTTCATCCGGCTCATCAGTTCAGGATCTTGCAAGACCATATTACTCAACTGCTAGCAAGTTAACACCATCCTATCTGCTATCATCTGATTTATTACAAATGATGCCATTGCACAATGCATAACGGTTATGTTACCTACAGTACATTACACTTGGCTAGCCCTTAGGCACTCATTCTTTACATGAAGATTAAAGCTATTCTTGAACACAGTTCACGTGCATCAAAGTTGAGTGCATCCTCAGAACAGCTGTGATTGCTTTCTCTGTATGTAGCCAGTTGCAATGCACTTGGGTTTACTTGAAAAAACTTGGACACTTCACTTGGCAGTTCTTGGACCTATCAAGTTCTGATCGACAAATACACTTGAAGCGTCCAAGTATTGAAAAATAAAATAAAAATATCCAAACATAAAAAACCTAGCTCTCAAGTGATACATTTACATAGGCAGAAATCTTCCTGGAAATATCCCTTTAATGCACGGTCATCAAAGATACAGCCTATAGAGTCCTGTTGTCCAATCTCCAATGCTTCCCTGGGTCTGAGCTGACCCACACATTGCTGGACTAGCCCAAGGTACAAGGCTTGCAATGCATGCTGCACACAGCACCCACTCCAGGACCTGTGCTATATGTGGTGCCCACTCTGGGATGCATGCCACAAATGGTACCTACCTCAACTGGCCCAGGATCCATGTAACATGAAGAACAGAATGAATTGTTGCCCTGGATTTGGCATGGGGAACAGTGGGAGCAGGGGGGTCTGTGGATCCAATTGGGCCTGTAAACCAATCTGGTGCTACTCATCTGGCCCACAGGGTCTGACAACCCTGCCTGTCCCTAACTTCTAAAATGGTCAGTCTACTGACAGATTGAGTACCACCAATTTAAAATGATACAGCCTTAAGTATCACCAGCAAACTTCTCATACATGTAGGGAAGGTAACAGACTATGTATTAAAACAACATAAAAACATTTAGTAATCATAAAGCATTATTTTATCAGTTATGGTAGCCATATAAAACAATTGAAAACTGGGGGGGAAAAAGAGTGTAAACCAGAGGTAGGCAACAGTTTTGGCCAGAGTACTGAAGAAACTGCAATGTATATGTGCACCCTGTAAGGATCTGGAGTATGGGTACACCAGAAAAACAATACTGGGGCTGAAGACACATGGCAGGATGCACTGCATATTAACATAGTGAATAATTATAAATGTTGCTTCTTTTTTTTTTATAGTAAATACCAGGTTTCTAAAAATTCTAAATTTGGAGACAATGAATAAAACTGCATATACTACCTTTGTTCTTGTGTATTCTTTTTTTGTTAAGCATGTTGTGATGTGGGGAGAGAGAGAGAAGAGAAAAGAGAGAAGAAAGAGAGAGGAGAGAGAGACAAAATAGACAAGAGAGAGAAAGAGGGAGAAGAAAGTTGTGGGGAGAAGCAGACACACAGGATTGAACGTGGGCAGGTTGGCCTGGCCAGGCTCTTGGGAAGCGGCAGCTGGAGGACAGCAGTGGCTGGGTGAGGAACAGTGGCTGCCCCGGGGCTCCACATACTTGGGCACAGCAGGGGTACTCAGCTGTACTGGAGGTGGGGCCCGGGCCGGGCCACAGAGCACTATGGGTTTTGGGCGCAGCCACCCTGCCGACAGGGGATGCTGCCTAGATCCCCTCCAAGCCCTCCCCACAAATTCCCTCATTTTCACAGTCTGATCCCTTACACTGGAGAGACTCACTGAAGTCAGTGGAATTACATATGGGATAAAACAGCAAATTCTGATTCTAAAAGAAGCACTTTCTAGATTGTTATGTGATGGCATGTCCAAGTTGCAGTTAACTGATTTCGCTGGAACCACTCCATGCATACAATTGAAGATGTGCAAATCTTTACAGGGAAAGGACCTGTAAGCATGATCAGTTATCAATCTCAAATACCATACTACCACATACCCTTTTTACAAAAAGACTTACTACAATAAACGGTATAGTATTCTTAATGGGACATGTTGCATACGTAGACCCATCATCGAATCAATAGTACTTTTTATTTACATAAGAAGGACAGGATATAACTAGTCTCTTGGAATATTAATCATAAGAGGTTCAAGAAGAAGAAAGTATCAGATGAAAAAAAACTGAACCAGCTTAGAAAAAGCATGCTTTTTGGTACTTTGATCCCTCAAACTACATAAGCACATGATTTCAATGGATTGCTCACTAAAGTAAAGTTGACCACATGTTTAAGTGTTTTACAAACGAAGACATAAATCAGCTGTGTGGACTGGAGTATGAGAATGCATATGAAAACTTTTTTTTCATCACCCTCACTTCTTCACATCAGGAATGAAATCTACAACAAGGAAGGTTAATTTATTCAAACCAGTATCCTTTGGATAATTCTGCTGCATTGTAGATAGAGTGAAGAAAGGTCAGGAGACAAATCTTTTTTCTTCCTCCATTAAGTGAAGAGCAGGTATCTCCCTGGAAGGGAACAAGTTATTCAAGTAATGAGCATATGCTCTTGTCAGAAGAAGCCAAGCAAAATTACCAGATCTTTAAAGACACAGCCATAATTCAATAATTTGCTTATGAATTATAGATCAATTAAAATTACTACCATAGAAGCTTAATCTATCATCAGCACAAAAGATGACAAAGAACGCAAAGTATTATGGATGGGGGCAGAGGCAATTATTTCAGCTTGAGGGCCACTTACTGAGTTTTGGTGAGTTGTTGAGGGCTGCTTGGGTAACCCTGACTCTTGACGGTTGCCCTGCCTCCAGTTGCCGTAGTGGAGCTGGAAATCCCTCCCCCTACCCCCTGACCTTTGCCACCGGATGTCCCTCCCTTTATCCTGGAAGCAGTCCTTTAGGGAGGAAGGGTGCTACAAACTTGAAACCAGAAAAAAAACCAAATAAATATAAAACATCTACTATAACTTATTTTATTTTTATATAAAACTTTTTTGTACTGATTTATGTGTTTGCAAAGTGTATCTAGAGGTGATTGCATAATAACTCAAAATACAGTCCTAGTGTATATTGTGTGTGGGTGGTAATGGAGTGTATGTGAGGAGGTGTGGTTGAGGAATGGGGTTGTATGTGTGGTGCAGCATTCCCTCTAAGCTGCACAACATGTGTGGCCATGCAGGCGTGCTCATGCCATGATCATGCCATACTTCCAGATGCACCTGTGAGGCCATGCATGCCGCACAGCATGGAGGGAATACTGATGTAGTGGGGTGTGAGTATAGTGGGTAGGCATGGATGGGTGTTGGGTATGTGGTTGGGATGGGGACTATGGGCGGGTGGGGGTTAGGCTGGGGGGGAGAGACAGAGAGCGAGATGATGCTGAGCCACTGGCTCCATCACATGCTGGTCTCATGGACTGCGTGTGAGTCTCACACAATGCAGCCAGGCAGACCCTGCACCCAGGCTCCATGCTCCTGCCAACCCACACTCGGTCCCCACTGACCCTAGGGCACTGGCATGGGCTCCATGCTCCCACGTGCCACCATCACTCCCCTGTTGTTTCCCTGCTTTCCCTCCTGTACACTCACCCACAACTGCAGCAACTGCTTCCCAGCTGCCACCACTGGTGCTCCCCCCACTGCTGCCACTCCTGTGGCCCCAGCCCCTGCAGCTCTCTGCACCACCGCTGCTTTCTGAGGCCCCCCTGCCACTTTGCACAGCCCCACTGTTTTCCATGATACCTCCTGGCATTCCTCACACTGCTGTTGCTTTCCATGGCCCTCCTCCCGCTGCTCCCCCCACACTTCCAACCCCCCTTCCCCCCCACACTTTATGCTCTGGCTTCAGCCTGGCCTGGCAAGCACCATGTGGTTCCTGGCTGCTGGCTGGATCGCAGTGGTTTTCCTTTTCCCTCTCTCCAATCTTATCTGACTTTTCACTTGGATGGAGGGAGGTTGGGGAACAGCCAAAGGGTCAGCAGGCCAGAAGCTACAGAGGCTTCTGGTTGGTGGCTGAGAGTGGGGTGGGGTGGATCTGGGTGAGTCTTGCTGTTCAGCTGCTGGGTCCTGCTGCTGGCTCCCCCTGGGTCCTTCTGCTGCCAGCACTGGTTATCTTTGATAGGCAGCCGGGGCAGATAAAAATTAATTTTCTAAAATTTTTAGGGGCCCTGCAGTCCAGATAAAATGGTCTGGAAGGCAGGATGCAACCTGCAGACTGTATATTGACTGCCCCTGTATTAAGGCAAAATGAAAGCCCAGTTAATTAAGTCTTGTGAGGGAATTCTGTAGGGGCTGGGTACATATTGTGAAGTACGTCACAGTCCATGTATGACAGCTATTGCAACATATCCATATGGATGCCACAATTCATCAATACCTCCCTACAGCTTTCCCCAATGGCTTTAGTGTTAAGATGTAATCACCAACCAAGTTAAAATTTATCAAAGAATATTACACGGTAGCACTTTACTACTACTCAGAGATGTTGGGAAGCTAAAATCTATTTACAATTAGGAGGTTAAACAGATACTATGTTAAAAAGCATAGATACAACTTTCTATCTTTTAACAAAATTAATAATAACTGTTAATTAATTTTAGCAGCCATCCAATTCTATCCAAGCTTGAGTTTTTAAGGAAGGAAAAGCTATCCAAACACTGGCTCCCTGAGATCTGATTCCACTTCCTAAGCAAATCACAGTTTTCTGTACATATTTGTGGAAGCCTTTTAATCTGTCCTTCATTTCTGTTTCTTTTCTGGCCATGTCATGTCCCACTTCACAGTGGTGATGTGAGAGTAAAATCTGTTAATGACCAAAGTGTCCATGTCACATAGCATCAAAGTTCATAATCATTATTTAGATAGAACACAAGTGCCTTTAACTCCAGTAGTGCAAGAATGAATCCCTAAATATGTAACATCTGCCTGTCTCATTGATTTTATTTTGTTGGGATATTCAACACATTGCAGAAATATCTATAAAAATACTAAATTGTAACCTAGCAGGAAAATATATCTCAATCATTTTTGCATGTTTAAATTTACCTCATTCATCAGAATAACTGAAGTATTGTAGTTTCAATTTTTTTCCTTCATTACCAACATTCAGGATGCACTACTGAAAGGAAAAACTGAGCTGATTGCTAGACATAATTTTGTTTGTACTGAAGATAGACTGAATTTTCCTAAACAGTTTTTGGTTTTTGTTGTTTTGAAAATTGTGTAGGTAAAATATCTCAATGAAGCTGATGCTCAATCACCACACTGAAGAAGCAATATAATCTAGGTAGCTCAATGGGATAGGAATAACGCTTACATAGTTACAACAGTTTGATTTGAATTTAGCCAAGATTTATAAACTAAGACAAATAAGATTCATAGACTAAAACATTCAACATACATATCTATTTGCAAGTCCCATATACTGTAGAACTTCACTAATTTGTACTTTGCCTTCTATAGTATTTCATAAAAAATATGGAGGTTTATTATTATAGCAGACATTTTACAGTAGCAGCTTACTTGATTGAGGTCTCATATGAAACTGCCTCTAAAAAATACATAGTGGAAATTCAGAGGTGGATAAGAAAAATGAGTAATGGAAACATCTTCATATGAAGAAAGACTGAAAAGGCTGGGACAGTTTAGCTCAGAATGGAAATAAATAAGTAGATAATAGAGCTATATAACATTTGAAAGTACAGTGAAAATAAAGTCATCCTATTAACTTCATAATATAAAACACAGGGGGATATTTAGGGAAGGATTCAAAAAAGAAAGCTTTGATATTAAGATGGATTTTGAGACTATCAAAGGTCATACTAGATAGATTTAAAACATGCATACTTCAGGGCACAAACCAAGCACTTTCCGAATGTGGTTAAGAAGAAGAAACTTCCTCCAGGACAAGTTACTTTATAATAGTTTATTTCGGTTCCTTACATCTTTTTGTTCAGAGCATAGGAATAACTACTGTCAAAGTAAGGATACTGAACAGGATAGACATTGTCTGATTCGTCCTTATAACAAGCTATTCTTTATATAACCATAGGATGAACATCGGTTCTCTTTATTTTAGTGTATAATGTCGGCATTTTTATGATGAATACTGTATTATTAATGTTAACATAACAATTATTAATATAACAACAACAACAGTATTAATAATAACAAGTTTTAAGTGTTCCATGTTTATTGAACTCTGTTTCCCTTGAAGCCAGTGGTAAAACTCCTCTGGAGCAATAATAAGCCAGTATGGATCCCTTCTGGAAAAAAACATATCTTTTGAATAACACTGTAATACGGTTGTAGCAGTCATGATCATCAAAAAATATGCAAAGAAGCAGGGTTGTTTTGGTAATAACTTTTACTGGACCAATTTTATTGTTGAGAAAGACGTTAGATGAGCTTTTTGAATGCAAGGAGGACATTTTGTGCTCAAACGCTTGTCTATCATCTCTCCCAATTATGTAGCTTGTCCAACAAAAGCCATCCTTCTTGAACAACATTATAGACATTTTACTTTTTCAAGAAAATGAAGATATTATTCTCCATTCATCTGTAACCAATTTAAAACTACATTTTGAAAATAAAGGCAAATTAAAATTAGGATAAAAGTCTTAGGAGCCATACTATGTCTACTATGTACAACACCTAAAGGCACACCTATAATAACAGGTGTATTACAAAGGAGAGACTGCAAAGTTAAAGCAACAACAGAGAGTGAGAATTCCATAGGATCACAGTCTTAATTTAGGAACATTAATAGTATGATGAAAATTAAAGTAGCATACAATCTACCTATTCATTTGTCATCCTACTTATTCCCAAAAGTAGTAAAGGCAAGACCATTTGTCATCATACTAGTGGACTTCAGTTCTATGCTCCCTGCCTCTGTGGCATACATTCTTCTTCCATAGTAAGCAAATTTTGCCATTTGTAGAAGCCAATCGGGTCAAGGTCTTCTGACCTTTCCATTTTTTACTGTTATTTTTCTACAGTACTCTACACAAAGTGTACTTGGCATAAAGGATTGCATTCCAAAAGTCTTCATTTTTTTCTTTTAAATACACAAAGTCTTTTTAAAGTCTGGTTTTTTTTCCAGTGTCAGAGATGATTAGTAGGGAGATTCTTATTAACTATAAAATCTGTTTTGAACTGTATGTGACTCAAGTCATCTTTGGGATAAATCCATCAGTGCCAGGATTTAAAATGGGATGAGCTGGGAACAATGTTGAATACTGCCATTATAGTTCAAATGTATAATTCTTTTTGCTAAAAGACAGACAATGGATCATATTTTCCTTTTTAATAGACAGATATGCACAACGATTTTTCTTTGTGAAGGTCCCTACCATGTAGACTTGCTATACATAATGGTTCATTCAAAAGGCAGGGTAGGATACCACTTGAAGACTAACTTGCTCGTTGTGTTAATATTTATTAAATAGTGAAACCAGCCAATTTCAACCTTTCTCTACTCCCCAGTCCTTGCCAAAACCTTATGGAGAATAGGAACCTCTGAAATGACATCCACATCTCAAGCTGCAGGTGAGGCCAGGCCAATCCTACAGCTCCTCTGTAATTGCTACTCCAATGTCCGTGCTGGAAAATGAGCTGAGATTCACTTCACTAATCTAAGTCAGCCAGAATACTT
Source organism: Caiman crocodilus (assembly GCA_030014935.1). NCBI lineage: Eukaryota > Metazoa > Chordata > Crocodylia > Alligatoridae > Caiman > Caiman crocodilus. The sequence continues at coordinate 35,872,217 of JAGPOW010001918.1, read as the reverse complement.
ACTGAGGCCCCCGCTTGCTGCAAAGTACTTCCTTTGCATTTGCACAGCAGAGCTGTGCTTCCGCTCATTTGAACCAGAACCATTAAGGCTGGAACATAAACCACAGTATCATCACATGATTTTGGCCAGCCTTACCCTCATTGCCTCTAACCCATTGTTTGTCAGCAGTACTTGTTTTTTTAAGCGTAAAACACTTTTATAGACTGATGTGCTAGACTAAACTACTCCTTGTTAAAGTTGGCCATGAAACTGAAAAAGGGTTAAGGTGGTTCTCCTGTTTCCAACCCCTTTCTGGAATCCAGACGCTGGACACTGCAAAAATCACTGTTGCCATATATGACTTATCCCTGGCTGCGGCTCAGAATTCTTTTGAAGAGCAAATTGATATAAATCTGGTATGCTGCAAAACATCAAGAGACCTGTATTTTCACTAGCTTGTTTGGGGATTAAAAAAAATTCAGGGCCTTCATCCTCTTTCAGGTTACAGACGGATTGAACAATAGACTACAGTATAAACATTGTTCAGGGAGAAGATATAAACATGCCTAATGGTTTGTATTTAGTCAAAGTTTTGTTTGCTTCATATTTCTTCTCATTAAAGGGAAAATGTATTTAAATGGTAAAAAAATGCATATAATCTTAAAATCCCTTACAAAAAACCCTCCGCAGGAAACACACACACCTTTATTCTTGAGGTTTATTCACATGTGAAAGGAGAAAAAAATGGGAGTTCCTTGTAAAAAGCCTGGCATCACATCATATGCTACAAAACCCACAAAAACTTGATGTCTGAATAGACTTAGTGAAATGCAGTTATCCATGTAAATATAAATAAGCATTTACAGGGGAAGGGCCTTTAAACTCCTTGTAACAGGGCTTATGGCCTGAGTCCAACTGATTGATACCAGTGAAAATGTGGAATAGCTCTGCTATTCCAGACTAGAATCAGACTCTGTGTTTAATATATCTGCAGAGTATTTATTTCACTATACAAAAATCCAGTATGGCTTAAGCAAGCACTTGCTAGATACAAAGAACAGTATGGGGTAGGCAAGTATGTTATAAATTGGCAGGGCATTGATTTCAAAACAGTTCTGGATATGTATAAATTAATAACCCACTCTATTCCTTGGCAGAAAAATTGTATTTAAAGAAAAAAACCTATCTTAGCCACCCAACATCAGAGTCAGCTTGAGGTCAAGCTCAGACTGTTAACTCCTATGATGTAAATTAAAGTGGCAGACAGTGTGAGCAGATTATACATGGCAGAGACAATCAGATGTCTCTTCTTCCTGAGGGATTTCTTGAATCTTTTAGGGGTATGAAAACATCTATTAATAGAAGTACAAATAAAGTAATAGGGCACAAAATATTTTAGTAATGTTAGGAGGCAATTTATTATAAGATGAAAGGACAGATGGGAGTGATATCTGCATAGCTTTTAAAGAGAAAGCTATAAAAGGAAAACAACTGAAAAGCTAAAACTGAACTCGTGCTATGATCAGCTGACTTTAAATAGTTCTGTTCTAATGGCTTTGACGTTAACAAATACTGACATCTCTCTCATTTTACTGTATTCTGAAATAAACCAAGATAGATTTAGAAACATAGGCTTGAGGACATTTCAGTGCATTTAATCAAAAAGAGTAACTGAAGGAAGAAGAGTTACAAAATAACATACGGTCCATCTCTGGTCCTGTCGTAAGATGTACACATGTAATTTCAAAACAGAACTATTTCTTGCCAAAGACAGCAGTGTGTGCATAACTGAGGGAAGAATTAGGATCTTAGGCAGGTGGACTGGGATTTCTGTACATTAGCAAACTAGTGATTTTCATAGAAATGCATGATATAAAATACTATGGAAAGTAACAAAACTTGATAAACATTAATGGGAATTAAAATTGATCTCAATGAACCTTAGATCTAGCCCTCATAAACAAGTAAAACAAAATCTATTATTATAAAAGTGTATTTTAAGTAAGGACCAAATTTAATCCATGAAACCCCCAGTGATTTTAGTTGGACCCACATAAACACAGATCAGAATTTGTCTACACAGTTTGATAGTAATATTACAAAAAGCAACATATCAGATACCTATCCATCTTTACCCTTGCCATGGAAAATAAAGAAAATCAAAATACAGAAAAAGTTAGTTAAAAATGGTTTGCCTCCTCTAGTGAAAACATCCAGGTAGCATGCATCTTGTCTAGTCTTTGTCCTCAGCACCTATGATTCTAAACCAGAGATTTCCTACTGATGCAACTTAAGAATGGTTCCCAAATCCCACCAAATTCTTTAATTTGTTTTCTAATCCATAAATAACCTCTCTTTTTCATATGCAGCTGTTTGCACTAGCTCTCTAACATACTTCTACTTTGAAGGCCATGTATGAGTTTCCAGTAAATTATTCTTTGTAGACAATTTTGTTTTAAACCATTCTATTTTTACTCCTATAGGGCCCCATCATATCTTGCCCTCATGTGCAGGTTTATAACCAGAAGCATAAAGTGTAAGAACATTCTTTTTCCTGCAGTTTTCCCACCCACTGAGTACAGTCTTCTTCATCTCCCAGAAGTACCAATCAACCTTTCCTTCCCATCAAGTGCCTGCAGAGCTAGGAAAACATAATGCTGTCATCAGGCTGCTTAAAGTATCATAGAATCATGGGGGATGGAAGGGACCCCTAGAGATCATTTAGTCCAAGGATGGGTGCTTATTTTGTCTCGAGAGCCACTTAATCAGTTTTGGTAAGTTGTCAAGGGCCTCAAGGGTAGCTCCCCCCTTTGACAGTTGCCCCATGCCCTGGTCACCCTCTTGTGAGCAGAAGTCCTGCCCCCTAACGCCTGACCTTTGTCACCAGAAGTCTCTCTCCTTGCCCAGGAAGTACTCCTCTTGGGAGGAGGGCTGGGGTTTCCTTGTATATTGTGTATGGAGGGGTAGAGGGAGGTGTGGTTTGGGGAGAATGTGATTGGAGGGTGTGGGATGTGGGAATGGTGCAGGTGGGGTTTTATAGATTCATAGGTGTTTGGGTCAGAAAGGACCTTAGCAGATCATCAAGTCTGACCCCCTGCCCTGGGCAGGAAAAAGGGCTGGGGTCAGATGCCAGGTGCATGCCCAGCCTTCTCTTAAAGACCCCCAAGGGAGGGGAGAGCACCACTTCCCTTGAAAGCCCATTCCAGATTTTGGCAACCTTTACCATAAAGAAGTTCTTTTTGATGTCCAGCCTAAATCTTTTGTCTGTCAGTTTGCGGCTGTTGTTCCTAGTTACTCCAAGGGGTGCTCTGGTAAATAGAGAATCTCCTATTCCTTGCTTTCCCTGCTGATGAATTTGCAAGTGGCCACAAGATCACCTATCAGGCTTCTCTTGGGAAGGCTGAAGAGATCCAGGGCCCTCAATCTCTCCTTATAGGGCTTTGCCCGCAGGCCTCTAACCATACAAGTGGTCTTCATCTGAACCTACTTGAGGTTGTCCACATCCCTCTTGAAGTGTGGCGCCCAAAACTGGATGCAGTCCTCCAACTGTGGCCTGACCAATGCCACATAAAGAAGAAGTATCACCTCCTTAGACCTGTTTGCCATGCACCTGCTAATGCATGATAAAGTCTTGCAGTGACTCCAAGATCCCTTTCTGCTGCTGTGCTGCTGAGAAGGTCCTCCTCCAGCCTGTAAGTGTGCTGGTGATTCCTTCTCCCTAGATGCAGCACCTCACATTTGTCCTTATTGAACTGCATCCTATTCTGTTCTGCCCATTTTTACAACCTGACCAGATCTGCCTGGATTCATTCCTTACCCTTTGGTCTGTTAACTTTACCCCATAATTTGGTATCATCTGTGAATTAGGACAAAGTGCTTTTCATGCCCTTGTCACTGATGAAGATATTGAACAGCACCAGTCCCAGGATTGAGCCTTGTTGGACTCCACATCCTACATCTTTCCAGGTTGATACCGACCTATCCACCACCACTCTCTGGGTGTGAACCCTAGCCAATCTGCCCTAGACAATTTATCCTGTTTTGCACCTAATGATTTTATTGATGTATTCCAAAACAGCATTTGCATTTTGTGAAGCTGCATCACACTGCAGACTCATAGGCTAGGTAAAGACATTTGGGGAGGTTTGGGGGAAGTTAGAGCATGTTAAAAATGGCTACCTGATCTTACTTCCTTATGCTAGTTCAGTGGATCTAAAAGAACTGTACAGGAGTTTAGGACAGTTAAATTATACTAAAAATGAGTGACCAGATCTAAGTTAACCCTGCCTCTGAGGTTCACCTTAGACAGGGTTGGCTATAATTTAAATTGAGTTGGCCATTTTTAGACTGATCTAGCTGTCTTGAACTTCTGTACAGATCCCACCATAGACCCTTGGGCCTGAGCTATCCATTCCTGGGCACTGAGTTATTTTTAGCCTCCTGGCCCTTCCACCCACCCCCAGACAAACAACGTCCCCTCTCCACAGACTAGCCACTCCCTCCCCAGCCCTGAGCCTGCTAAACCATTCATCCTGCAAGCTGCTCCTGGTGCCAGTTTTACCAGTGTTTACCATTGTTGGGAGTTAAGCAAGTAAGTTGCAGTGGGGGAAGGGCTGGGTGAGATGGGGGGGTTGTTTGTCTGGGAGTGGGTTAGGGGACAAAATATAGCCCCATGTTCCACAGGGTAGAGAGCTACCCCCCTCCACCCCCAGCCTCTCCACAGATCCTACAAGACCCCCCTGATCCTTTCAAACCCAGTCAGACCCCATCAATCCCTCTGCAGACCCTACTAACTCCCCTGCTCCCCACCCACAGACCACATCTGTCCCCAATCCCCCAACCCCTCCTGTGGACCCCACTTGTCCCCCTAATTCCCCTCTATGAACCTCAACCTGATTTTCTGTTTACAAAATGTTCTGGACATAAAAATACTCCAGACAGCTTAATGTGGTTTATGCATTTCTTGCACTTTGCTAATCATTAGGGCCACAGTGGCTTTGGGCATTTGACTCCATGGAGATGGACCTAAAGTGACTGTCGGAATACCAAGGGTAATAGGGCATGATGCCCCAGAATTTTGTTATTACAGCTGTGCTGAGGGCTCCATCCACTATCATCAGAACCCTCTGCCAGTTTGAATAAAGATATCCTTTTGGGGAAGTTTGGTTTAGTGTACAGAACCCCAAAAGTGATGACTGGAGTGGTGGGGGACATGGGGGGAGAGAGGGGGAAGGAGATGCAAAGTAGAAGGAAACAGTGAAATGATAATGCCCCATGCAGTAAGTAATAGCTGCAGTTACATGGCTGGACCTGGGAATGAAAATAAGGCTACATGTTCAGGCTAGTGTTAGGCTAGCGGGTGCCTTAGAGTCATTTCAGTGTTAACATAGTCTTTTCCCCCCTGAGAGAAGTATTTTCTTTTGCATCATTTCCCCACCCTGCAACATTTTTTCCACTGACAGTTTCCCAATTTATTGCCTTGAAATTCTATATATTGTCCTGACAATGTTAGCACAGATTTACAATAGAAATACATTCAGGGTATCAAGGAGCAGGCCCCAAGGTTATACCTTGCAACCTTATTGTCTCTAGTGCAGCAGTTTTCAACCTTTTTCATGTGTGGGTCCCTAAAAAAAATTGAAATGGAGGTGCAAACCTCTTTGGAAATTTTGAATGGAGGTGTGGGCCTCTTTGAATTGTAAGTGTGGAGGCAGACCTATACAGGCAGTCCTAGATGATTCTGGACACAGCTGCCTCCAACTGCTAAGTCTGTTGTAGTGGGCAGAGGGGGGAGGCTCCTCCAGCCCCGCAGAGCATAGCCTGGCAGCAGGGGCTTGCCACCTGGAGAGGAACCCTGGCTCTACCCACCCCATGAAGTGCAGCCCAGTGGTGGGCGACTGGGGCTAGCTTCCCAGAGCACAGTCCTGGTTTCGCCAAACCCACAGAGTGCAGCCTGGCAGTGGGGGCTTGCCACTCAGAGTGCAGCCCTGGCTCCACCTGCCCCATGGAGCACAGCCTGATGCGGCTGGAGCTAGCCTCCTGAAGCACAGCCAGGCCCAGCCCACCCCATGCAGATCTGGAAGCACATGCTTGCTCCCATGCCCTCTTGGACTTGCAGTGAGAGCTGCCAGAGGAGCCACCAGAAGAGCAGCTCTTTGACCAGTGGAGTGCAGCAGCATGCCATGGTAGGAGCTCCCCTCCCCAAATCCTGAGTCCCACAACCCCCAACCCAGCTGGGCAGCTTGTCCCAACCAAAGCCTCATCCCTCCCTGACTATGGGGGTGTTGATCTGCCCCCGCTTTTTTTTCTCCCTGCTCCACAACAGACTTACCAGCTGCAGGCAGCTGTGTCCAGCATCATTGAGGACTGCCTATATAGTCTATGGCCGAGTCTCTGAATCCAAACTGGCTGAATTGAATTGGGACAGTGATTTGAATCACCAAATTGAATTACTGTCCCTCCAAATCAACCAAATTCAAATCTGAAGCAAGTATTTGCTGCTTTGCACAGGCCTAATGATTAGACCTGCAGCTATACTTTCTGAACTGCTTTGTCTTCTTAAAGGCCATTTCTTCTACTTGCCTTTGAAAAAAGAAACATTTTCCCTCCCTATTCAGAAATGAGTCATTACACCTCTCTTGTGGCAGCCTCCTTGGGATAGAAAAACGGATGACATCAGAGGCAAATCTCAAGATAACTCTATTATCATTAATGACCCATTAATAATTATAGCTCTGCATTCATACAGATTATCTTTCAATTAATTCCTACTGCTCCTTTAAATACTATTTTATAGGAACACTGTCAGTTTAAATCTCCAAGGCTTGATTCATCACTGGCAAAAAATGAGGTAACACATGCAAGCCAGCCACACAATAAAATATTTGTATTGAAAACAAATACTTACATTTTCTAGAGTACATATTGGATTGGGGGAAACAGCCTTTGCCTATTTCTACCTGCACAAACCAACTCACCAGTATGTCACACTGTGGCCTGGAACCTGAGGGCCTTAGTCTGCCTGGCACAGACACTCATCCACCTCCTCAGCTGAACATAGTGACAGACATAGGTGGGGTGGAGAGGACCCGCTACCTGGGCTTAGCCAGCTGCTCATTCCCTGCAACTGAAGTGGCCACCCAGGGTCTATTGACCCTTTACCTCCTTGCTATAAAAAATTCTGACCCAAAATTCTGGCCCATCTGGGCAACAAGGATCAGTCTTCTAGCCAGGCTGCCTTGTTCTTGGCTTGTGCCTCTACCAGCTCCCTTGCAGATTAGTCATAGTGTCATAGTGTCTAGAGTCGGAAGGGACCTGGGCAGATCATCTAGTCCGACCCCCTGCCGTGGCAGGAAAGAGCACCGGGGTCAGATGACCCCGGCAAGGT
>JAGPOW010001918.1:35851370-35864751 GCA_030014935.1 Caiman crocodilus | reverse complement strand
CTGCCGGCTCATGTTCATCGTGGAGTCAACGATGACTCCGAGGTCTTTTTCTGCCTCTGTGCAGGCAAGAGGGAAGTTCCCCAACCTGTAAGCGTGGCAGATTACAGTGTAGTCAGATTCTCTGACTACAAAACCGAGCTTACCCACAGACCCTGAGTTGGGCCCAACCCTTTGGCTCTCTAACGCAGCTGGATCTCCTGGGGTGTTTATATACGTGCTCTGGAGCAAATTTTACAAGCAATAGTTAAAGTGCCCCTGCCACCATTTTTCAGTGCAGGGATGCTGATACATGTGATGCTGGAGTCTGCTGGAGTACGGTAATTACCTTGCTTCAGTAGACTTGATTAATCTTTCATGATTAGTTTAGTCTTCTCCAACATGTTGTAATTACAGCATGTCAGACCAGTCTTGCTGTGCATGTATAGGTGTCCCCCAGATACCTGACCTGACTAGCCTCCTTTTCTTGTGCTCTGCCCTGCCCTCTGGATCTCTGATTTCATTCAGATCTCTGATTTCATTCTCCAGATGGATCTTCTGGTGCCCCAGCTCCCCTACACTCAGAATCTGCACATCCCCTTGGATCTTGATTATTTCTTCTGACCCCGGATGACCTCCAGACCTGGCCACCTATAACCTTGCATGATACAACAAGCATATCAGTGAAGTTCCCACCAACCACAGTTCAGCATTAGCCCAGACAAGTGAGCCACGTCTGTTGCAGAGACGAGCCTATCCTGAAATGTCTTCTGTCAAGTTCTACCCTTCAAGTAACCCTAGTCAGGGCTTTCACATGGTTGACATGGAACACCCTCCCCCTCTTTTCTACGGTCTTTTCCCTCACCTTAAATTGTCCCATCTCTCCATGATTCTCCCTTTACCAGAGCTTGTGGGCTTTTTATTTCACGAGCTGAAAACAGGTGATTAGTCACAGGTGGGAGCCAAGCACAATTTCCTTAAAGGGCCTGCCACCTTGTGATTTTCAGTTTATAAATAGATAATTACATGATTACATGCGATTATTGAGAGAAACAATATTAAAAATCCAATTTACTTGTAACATTTGTGCTAAAATTTATCAATCTATTTTTTGAATTTCTCTCAGCTTAGGAACTGAACAATTATGAAATCCTAAAAACCGTATATCTAGAAGGGACCACAAGAGTTCATTTGGTCCATTTCTGTGCTCTAGGACTCAACCCTTGATAATTTCTCTTTCTAAGCTAAATAAACCTTGTGCCTTTAACCTCTTCTCAAAGGTCATGTTTTCAAAATCTCTTGTCACTTTTGCTGCTCTCTCTCGAACTCTAATTTATCCATGTGTAACCTGGGAGGTACTCCAAAAGGTACCCCCTCTCCAATTGAAGGGATCAAAGCAGGTGCACAAGCACTGTGGGAGGTATAGGGACTCTTCTCCCCCTATAGAGCACAGCCAGACCACCACTGGGGACTTAAGCATATACCTTTTAATGAGGGAACAATACTGGGAACATAACAGGCATGGCAGGATTCAACAAAGGTTAGACACTTACAATCATTGGCAAAAGACAGGGTTAACAAAATATAAAACATAAACAGCAGAGCAAACAATACTGGTTGGGGAAATATAAAATATTTGGGGAAATATAAAATATAAAAAGGCACAAAATACAAAATGTCGAAGAAATGTAGGACCTAGGTACCTGGAGGAGGAGACAGGTGGAAAACACAATGGCTCTTTTATACTGCAAGAGGAGTCTTTCCTTTTCAGGTCACTCACCCCAAGTCACCAAAGCTAGACTTAATCTCAAATCTCCCACGTGGTAGGCAAGAACACTGCCACACAGTCACTAATGCTGGGACTGCTCCAAGCTGCTAGGGGTCTTGACCTTCCTGGAGCCCTGGCCTCGTGTCAGGCTGCCTGGTCTCTGATTGGAGGAGCTGGAAGCGAAGCTGGGAACCCCTCAGGTCACTGCTCAGATCCTCCTGCTGGCCACAGCCTCTCATAGGGGATCCTGGAGCCCAGCAGGAAGCCTCTCCTGCCAGCCACATGCCATACTGCTGAGGGTCCAACTGCTGCCTGCAGGTCCTGCTCCTTCAGGCTCTTCTGGGGCAACTGCTTCCACACCGCTGGCTCAGCTCTTTGAAACTCCTTCCTCATAGTCCCTCACTGGTCTCCCCCCTGAGTCAGCTGTGCTGCCCCTTTTATCCCCCTCCAGGTACCCCGGGGCCAATCAGGGGACATGAGGGGTGAATCTCTGGGGCCTGATTGGTGAGGAAAGGGAATCCCAAGTCCTCCAATCATCTTTTACCCTTTCAAACTCCTGGGCTAGGTCACTGCCAGCTAGCCCGTCACACATATCATGTTTAGGGTGTAGTGTACAAAACCACACCAAGATCTCACAAGCAAGAAATACAATAGAATAAGTACCTCCCAGTTCTTCCATATGACACTTGTTAGTGTCTCCCAGCATGAGATTTGCTTTTGTTGCAGACTTTTTCGCTTGTGGTTCAACACAGTTCTCAGAATTAGAAGCTGGTGACAGAGGACTTATGGTGCCTTGCTATAGCTCCAGAAGACATGAATTTTAAGCCTCACTCCAGACTTGTGCCAAAGGCAGGATGTCACTGTATATGAGTGCATGAGGTTAGCTTGTCAAAGGCCTCTGGACATGGCGCTAGTCACCTCACTCTATGCCACTGCCTAGAGATACTGGGATGCCCCTGCCACTCTAGTCTGATAGGCTGTTTAGATCATGTGGATCTCCAGCTTATTCTCTTTTTCAGATACCCACTGGTTCCCTTTCTCCAGTGCCGAAGCCTAGCCATCTCTTCCCTATTTGTGATTTCTAGTTTGTAAGCGTAGTATTTTATATTTGCCTTTATTTTTCATCCAGTGGATTTTATTCTTCCAATTTATCAAGACCATTTTGGATTTTAACACTACTTTCCCAGCTGTATTATCTCCTAGCTTGGTGTCATCTGTAAAATTAGTGTGTGTCCACTAGTCACTAAGTCACTGAGGAAACAGCAAACCAAACTGGACCCATGACAGATTTCTGTGGGACCATACTTGAAATGTCTTTCCAGTTTGGCAGCAGAGCTTTGATGATAACACCTGGAGTACAGCTTTTCAACTAATTGTGCTCTTACTTTATTGTGATACCATTTAGACTGTATTTAACTTTTTTTATTAAAGAATGTCATTTGGGACTGTGTCAAAAACCTTACTACCTATATATATATATTCTATCCACCACTTCCCCATTATTCACGAGCTAGCTGCCCTGTCAAAAAGGGAAATGACATTGGTTCAACAAATTTCTGTTGAGAAATCCATATTGGCAGGTTTGTTTGTTTTTTTTATTATCATTATCATTTAGGTGTTATCAACCAATTGTTTAATAATTGGCAACAGTACTTTCCTGGGGTAACACATTCAGATTGTGTCACTGGTCTAGGATTTCCTGGTTCCTCTTTTCCTCCCTATTTGAAGAGAGCTACTATGTTCACCCTTCTCCAGTCCTGTGGGACCTCCCCCAACCTCTGAGTTCTCAAAGATAATTACTAATAGTTCTGATGTTGCTTCAGCTAGTTCCTTAAGTCCTTTGGTGGGGAATTTCATCAGACACTGTTGGTTTGAACACACCCAACTTAACTAACCCAGTGCTTTTACCCTGTTATTTCCATAGTCTGGCCTGTATTCTTATCTCCTTCCTTAAATGATTGTATAAAGTATCTGGCCACAGTTATCTTTTTTGGTGAAGACTGATGCAGGAGAGATATTACATACTTTCTCTCCTCTTTCCCATAGATAAAGGTTAAGTCCTTTTTAAAATGTCTTTCTCAAAAATGTATTTTTTGTCTACATTTTAAAAAATGAGATAGTAATTTTCTCTCTTGTCTTTAATATGCCTTTTGGTGATTCTTCAAACTGTAAGGAGGAACCAGTCCTTTCTTTCCAGACCTGAAGAGGAGGTCTTACCACTTCTTTCCTCCACTATGTCAGTAGTTAAGGAGCCTACCAAGGATGTGAGAAACTTGGGTTCAGTTTCTTTCTCCGCCTGAAAGGATGCAAACCCATGTAACCATACCCTTTCCTATCAGAATACTATTGTGGGTGTGTAGGGAAAAAGGTGCTTTCACTACTGCTTTTTAAAGTTGTTCCATTTTGTATAGAATAATTGCATCTGAATGGGACAGGAATCTGGAAATCAGTAGAATTTTAACCTGGAAGATGAGGGTTTCTCTAAGAAAGGAACTGTAATAAGGGATGATAAGGTAGATAGAAAGCTGTAATCAATAGTAATCAATGCCTCAGTGTCTAATTGGCAGCCCATATCAAGTAGAGTGTCCCAGGGGTTGGTCCTGGGGCTGGTTTTGTTCAATTATCTTAATTAACATTCTGGAAAATGGCATAGAAGGCACCCTCAGCAAGTTTGCAGATGATACCAAGCTGTGGGGAGTAGTAGATACACTGGAGGGTAGGGCTAGGATTCAGAGAGACCTCAACAAAGTGGAGTATTGTCTTAAAATAAATTTCCTGAGGCTCACTAAGGAAAAGTGCAAAGTCCTGCACTTAGGACAGAACAATTCCATGCAGCAGTACAGCCTGGGGGCTGACTGGCTGGGCAGTAGCACTGCAGAAAAGGACCTGGGCAATACAGTGGACGAGAAGCTAAATATGAGCTAACAGTGTGCCCTTGGTGTGAAGAAGGCTGACAGCATACAAGGCTGCATTAGTAGGAATGTTGCCAGCAGATTGAGAGAAGTGCTTCTTCTCCCTCCATTCAGCACTGGTGAGGCCACATCTGGAGTATTGTGTTCAGTTTTAGGTCTCACACTATAGAAAAGATGTGGACAAATTGGACAGAGTCCAGTGGAGAGCAACAAAAATGGTTAGGTGGTTGGGGCACATGGCTTATGAGGAGGGGCTTAGGGAACTGGGTTTATTTAGCCTGCAGAAGAGAAGACTGAGAGGGGATTTAATAGCAGCGTTCAACTACCAGAAGGGGGGTTCCAAAGCGGATGGAGCTGGACTGTTCTCACTGGTGGCAGATGACAGAACAAGAAGAACTGGTTTCAAGTTGAAGCAAGGGAAGTTTTGGTTAGATATCAGGAAAAACTCTCTCATGAGGAGGGTAGTAAAGCATTGGAGCAGGTTACCCAGAGAGGTTGTGGAATCTCCATCCATGAAGATTTTTAAGACCCAGCCAGAAAAAGCCTTGGCTGGGATGTTCTAGAAGGGGATGGTCCTGCTTTGAGCAGGAAGTTGGATTAGATGACCTCCTGAGGTGCTTTTCAACCCTAATTTTCTATGACCCTATGATGGCAATAGAATAACAAAAGGTATGGACACAGGTAATTTTTTTTGAAGGAGAATTGTTGTAGTGGGTAAAATGTTTGAAATTACAAGACATAAAATACCAAGCACTAAATCTGACCAATACTTTTGTGCTGTATCTCTAGATCAGCTTTCAACTACTTCAAATCTTCGGTAAACATACACATGCATGTTAAACTACATCAGAATGTAAAACTTATACATCCACTTCGCAAAGACACGCAGAGAATTAGCCCTTACCTTTATTTGGATGCTCTGATATTAGTGGCATGATTGTACACCCTTTAGTGTCAGTTTGAGTTTTGGAACTGCAATGACTGCTGTATTGAGTCTACAATACCTAGTGCAGTAACATTTTAAGAGATGAATTTGTATGTTCTCTTATCTGTGGACAATATTTCAGATCAAACTAATATGCTGCAGGCTGGAGATGGACTGGAAGTTTAAGAACTTGGAACTTTCCAGTGAAGCATTCATAAACAGCAGGTATATATATCAGACTAACAAGACCAGTGGTGTAACTGCTCCAAAATTTTACATCATGGCCTTTACTAATCTGGCAGTAAAACAATTCAGACCAGTTAAAACTGTTATTCTTTTCTGCCTCATTAAAATCAGTAGGTTGCTAAGTAAATTAAGTAAATTAGTAGGTTGCTAAGTAAATTAAGTAAATTAAGCCCTGATGACCTGACTGTGATGACAATAACATGACGTAATCCATGCATAGTTTTATCATGTGTCACTAATTATTTATCATGTCCCTTCTCCCCAATTATTTCCTTTCTAGTGATGATAATTATTGAAAGTTGCTTTATTTCTATCCATAGATTACTGTAATTTTTAATGTTAGCCTAAAACTAGTTTTATTACTGATATGATCTCTTTTTTTCTCTCTCCTTTTCTTTTGAAATGCAGTTTTAAATTTATTCCTTAGCAACCTTTGGCACATGACTAAGGACCAGATCTAAAATCCATTTAAGCCAATGGAAAAACTAACATTTTATCCTATGACTGCTTAGTGCTCCGAGAATCTAGATTCCTCACCACTGAAACCTCTAGACAAGACTTTTAAGCTCCTTCTCTCTGTCTGGCCCCATGAATCTTGAAATACTGTCTTCATACTGGCATGCTACAAGGAAGGTAGAGAGTACTTTCCCCATAAGCTCTTCTGTAACTTGCTGGTTTGGGTACCCTCCATGGAGGTAGGAAAAATGGGTTTGAAGCTCCTCAGGCAGAGAAGGAAATTGAATTTGTATCTCCAACTTCTTGGGCAAGTGCTCTAGCCACAAGGCAGTGGGGTGGATACCACTTCCTCTTCCTTTTCCTGCTGTGTTTTTAAAGTAAGCGGTGGCTGCAAATGCATTCTTTAAGGAGCCTAAGCCCATCTGAATGTTTTAAGTGTGGTTTGAGAAGAAGAACTTCCAAGCTCCCCAGGAACCACAGCAATGCCAGGAGGGTTTAGATGCCTCAGGGTCCCATCTGGGTGGGGGGCTTCAAGGCCACACATGTTTATACACCTATTCCCTCCTAAGTCTTCTTCATCATACTCCCAAAGAGCTCTAACTGATGATAAGCAGACTGTGCAAGAGGCCACATTAAACAAACAGGCCCCATGGTCTCATCTTCTGGTCACTCTTACAGGCCCCATCATAGTGGTAGATCTTACTAACACTGGAGAGAAAATAGGTAAGAGCAAGAATGGATTATTAGTGTTGTTGAACAGTACCTCTACTGAGTTTTCAGAGTAGCAACTACCAAAACATTTATGGTCCATATGTCAGCCTTATTTTCATACTTGCCATGGCTTACTCTTTCCTAAGGAAAACATCACATACTATTCTGAATTTCAGCAACTGCCTTGGTGGGGGATTTGCAAGTGCTCCCCTTTTATTAAAAGGTATCTCCCTCCCTTGCCTTTATATAGGTCTAAATCTTATTCAATATCTACAGTGAATCTTGCAAATGTCATTGAGGAAGCTGGTGTTCAACATGGGATATTTGTACAGGGGGTAATAAAAAAGAATCTTACCTTCTGGTCATAAAGGAGCTGTGGCACCTCACTCCATTACTACTGCAACATGAAGTCATGGGCTGAACTGTAGATGAACCATACTTCTGCCATCCCCCAATCTGGCTCCTAGGAGAGATGAACAACTTCCGTTTGGATATGTCAGGGACCTTGTACAGCAAAAGGGGAGGTAATTTACTCAGGTGCAGGGAATGGGGTGGGGGCACTAGAAAAAGCAGAGAGAAAGCTAAAGAATAAAAAATGGATTTTAAGCCATCTTGTTAGATTCAGAATTTCCATGAACCAGCGTATGTTTCTTTCTTCACCTACTGTGAGTTTGAGCCTGAGACTGTTTCCAGTATTGTTTTAAAATGCTTTCCAGATGTTTTAAAATTCTTCTAACAATTTTTCAATCTATATAACACACTGTCTACCCTATTTCTATACAGCCATTTTGTTAAAACAACAGCTTTCTCCCCCTCATCTGAAATATTAACATTAGTCTTTAAGTGACTTGTGGGCTACCCTCAGGATCTTTTGAATTTGGAGCTATTTTCTAATATACTAAACATACCAAGGCAGATGTTGGTGCCCACTGGTTTTGTGATATTGATTAATAAGAATCTTATTCCCAAATTTTCTGGGTTACAGCAGTCCCAGAACATCTTCAGAATATATATTTTGTCAGGATCCCAATTTGTGTAAGTGTTCGGTTGCCCAGTATTCTTTAAAGTGTATTGAATTGTATGTTTTCATTAAGTAATCCTTGTTAATGAATAGGTCTTACACCATCTCTTGATACAATTTCCTTTAAGTATTCAGACCCCCAAACCATCTTTTCTGTGTGTATTTTAAATCTAGATATCACCCTCCCTCCAGAGACTGAGGTTGAGTGGTTCCCACCTCCATCCAACCAATGTAAAATAATATTTCTAAGGCTGTCTTCTAGCTGTCCTTAACCAGACTATCTAGTTCTTTATTAATTTCTACTCCAAAGTAACTACTCATTTGCTGCTCTTCAGAAACTTTTCTTTTTCACCACCTGAAATACGCATGAAGGAGATTAATGAAAGCAAACATAGGATCCTAATTCTACTTCTGGCTAATGACATAGAAACTAACTGCACAGGCTGCAAGAATAAGAAATAGAATCATAAGTAAAACAAACATTTTTCTTGGTCTTCTCTTTTTAGCTTTTCAATTAAAGATCTCAATATTTCTGTAGAACTCGTCAGTGGTGTACATAGGTCAGGAATTTAAATTACAGTACTTCTATTCCATGTATACTGAAAGTCATCTGCCTTTCCTTATAGTAGCCATTATTGTGTCTTTTTCAGCAGGATGTTGGCCTCCATTTTTGAGGAAAATTGTCACAAAAATGAATTTTGCAACCTATTCTGAATATGGCAAAACTTAAGCTTATCCTGACCCCAGTTGGTAAAACGTGCGTTCTATAGCACAGATCCCTCAACCTAATAGTCTGGATTTGGGGCCCAGACTAATGGTATTGGTTTATTGTGCTAAGTCAAACTTCCTTCAGCCGCAAGAAGCAGAACTTGGAATATCATGTTAGGCCTCCAGTAAAGTGCTTTGACATGGAAGAGTCAGTAATAAATGGAAATCCAGCACAGAAGAAGAGCACTGGTATGAAACGCTCTCTTTATCTACTCCATCTGGGAGCCAACCTGCTGCACTTTTATGGGCTGTGCTGTAAGTTTAAATTCAAAACATCCTCCTTCCACTTCTGACTAATAGGAAGAAAGGCTTTGAGATCTGATCACTGGCAAGGTAACAAAAAGTCATCTATTTCTTTCCTGTCTCACTTAAGAGTAAGTCCTGAGAGGTGCTTTCCCTCCTGCTTTTCCAGTGAAGTTAACTGTGCCTCCCAGAATCACTTCCATTTTTCTGAAACAATTTACCTTTCAAGGAAGCAGCATCCTAAATTAACACTATGTTTCATGCCTCAATTTCCAGGGACCTCCCAGCCTCCAAATATTTTAGATTTTACCCTCAAAATTATCTCATTCTGAATGTTCCTTCATATTCCTAGAAAAGTTGTACAATAGATGCACTCAACTTGCCCTGATTTTGGTGAGTGTTTTTAAAATGTATTTTGGTTTCTAAAATCCTATCATGTGCCAATTCCTCCACTGAAATCAGTAAGTATTACCCATCTAGGTGCTTTTGAAAATCCCATGAAAAGCTTATGTTGCCTATGTGCTGGTTTTAAAGGTGTATAGTATGTCTACAAAGTTATTATTACCTTGTGAAACTCAAATATGTTCTTACTTCATGCTGGAAAAATGTGAAATTCCCAGTGACTTGGTACCAAGATTTTTCCTTTAAAAAATCCATCTACATACATATTTTGTCCTTATATTTTGTCCTAGAAGCAAATCTTCCCTGAACAGAAATTGCTTATGAACTGTTTTCAAGGCTGATTTTAAAAATTCTTTGGCATAAATTAGATGTCCATTTTCTGATCCTCAGAAAATAACACTTCACTGAAGGAAACAATTTGTCATGTTAGTAACTTTTCTTTTTTCTTCTAGGTGCCTAATATTTGACAGTTATTTTCAGATTCTGTAATTCATTTGTAAGTATACATTATGGTATACTTTCCAAAGTAATAATACCAAAGTGAAAGAATATTCAGCACCGATATAATTGCAAACATAGTGTGCTAAAAATGAAGCATTTACATTCTTTTAACTGTAATGCTTGACAAAAAATATTGTTGTATAAACTGGCTATCAAAACTGTAGTTCCCTAATGCATCAGTAGGTTGCAGCAGAGTGCTAAATACAATCTAAAATTTACACTCTAAGGGATGAGTAGAAGACACAATAATTCCCTGACACAATGTGTGTGATGTCATCATGGCAACATGTAGTTGTATGAAAGATTTTCATCTAAGAGTACTTGCAAATGGAAGTGATAGATTAATGTAACGCGCACACACATACAAAGCTTACTGTTTCTTAGCTAGAGATAAGGAATGCCAATATTCACCTTACAGAGTCTTTCCTAACTGATGGAAGAAATGTCACTTCTAAGAATCAGTGATGCTTTCATTCTATTTTCAAGATACAAGTACAGGGCTATATTTTGCAGTTCAGTTTTGCTTGATTAAGGTTTGTGGATTTTTTACCATCAATTTATGAGAAGAGGAAAGAAAAGAAAAATGAAAGCAAGAGATTATCTAAGAGCTGCCTCTGTATACACTGGTTAACAATATAGATAAAAGTAAAATTTGACAGAGAAAAGAGCCTCCACAAGTACTTTGATAATAAAGCCACCATATGGAATTGTTTCTTTCTTGATGATGCATTTGGACATAAGAAAAAAGAAACAGTATTTCAATCAAAGCTCTCAGCAGTTATTAGTGGGGTCTCTGTTCCCTTCAATTGTTCTTTTTTTCTAATTTGATTGTAAATAATAATTCTGCAGCTGTGTCTTGTGTAACCAATTGCATATCTATAGATTCCTATATTTAGATTGCATACAAATACATGCCAAAGGAACAAAGGCTGCCTAGCCTTTAGCAAAATCATACAAAAGAGCTAATGAAGCTTACTCTAATAGGCTTTGTGGAGTGACCAGCTGTAAGCTTTCATTTGTATTCCACAGCAGGGACAATCATTGCTGAGGAAGAAGTCACTTTTCTTCAAAAGGTATCAAGTTACTCCTCATTTAGGTGTCATACTTCAGTGGGCAGCTCCAATTCCTTGCAAGCAATATCACCCAGTTAAGTTAGTTTGTACATCATGTCTCAAAATAGCTTCTGCTCCCCAAACAAGCTTTGCATGGCAAACCTAATACTTGAAGTTAACACATGAGGTTTCCACTTCGAACCAAGAAAGGGGTCAACGAGTTACCCATGTGCCCCTCCAGATGTGCAGCTAACAGCATTATGGGATCTGATCTGCAATCTACACAACTGCATTTACTTTCGTGCCACATCAGATCCCATTTTGCCTTATTGCTCGTGCAGGGGCATTCTGAGATCACGATCTCTGGCTCCCATAGCACCAGCCAGTAGAAGGCTCACATGGCTGGGAGCCCCAGGCTTCTATGCTCAGGGACACATCTGGCCACATGTCCAGTTAATGATGTCATAGGAGCCAGCCACAAAGTTATTCCACATTTTTTGTGGAATAAGTTTGTGGCTTATTTCTCATTTTATAACACCATTAATTGATTGAACATGTGGCTGGGTCACAAATTAAGACATGATTAACTGGTTAATCATGCTTTAAGTGTAACATGTGGCAGAGGCCTAAGTGAGTATAATTCTGGTGCACAGTATCCTGATATTGGAAGCAATGGGGGCATTAGTGTCCTCCATCACTCCTGGATATCTCAAGGGGACAGCTCAGCACTCATCCAATTTTCTGCATGCACCATATCCTCCCCTAAAGGCCTCTATTTCTGCTTTGTAATAAAAACCTGAAAACAGGTAGGCAGAAAGTCCCAAAGCAAAGGAAGAGGCTGAAAGGTGACCAAATTGACCAATGCAGCTCTGGAATCCACTTAGGTATGAATTTTTGGCCAACATTTTTTTGCATTATTCTTAACGTAATCCTCATTTGCCATGGCTAAGTTACACTTGTGTGTTTTGCCTAATATTTTGCCAGGGAGATTGTATCTGAATGTAATAGAACTGAAACCAACAGTAAAGACAGATTTGAAGGAGGACATGGAAGCTGGAACTCTCATTAAACCAGTTACACCTGTGTATCACCAACTTTCTCATTTCACAGCAATGTTTTGGGTTAAACACTCTTACCTCTTATCTATAGGCTGGTAGGATAAGGATCCTATGCATGATACTGGATCCTTGATATTGGTGATGACAGGATGGAAATTGTTTCTGAAGCCTCTCCGAAAGGCAATTCTGGTTCATGCTAGACTCTCACTCCTTTCAGTGTTATTCTGTTGGATATTGGAGTTTCCATCAACAACTCCTGGTATCAAAAAGAAAAGGTAGGGTACTGGCCTACTCATATTATGATTATGATTTCCTGGCTTCTCCATCTTACAAAGAAACCATTTGGTCTGGCACTGAGTCTAGCAGAGACAGTGGGAGCAGCGACAGCCTACTGGCTCCGACTCACTGAGAATGGTTACAAATCTCAGGTCCTTCAGTTCAGCTCAGATGAACTCAATTCAGCTCCCCTTCAGTGACAGCAAATACAGCAATGAAGCCTGTGCCCACAAGAGGAGGATGAGGAAGAAGAGACAAAAGGGCACTGTAATAACATCTCAACAGCTACAGGGGAGGAGAGGCCTATTTTATCCTAGAAGTAATAAAGCCTGTGGTGCATGGCTGTCTATCAAAATCTTTCAGTTCTATAAAATAAGGTCCATCACCATCTGCACCATTGCTGTGGCGCTTTTCAAATACCACACAGATTTGTTGGATTGATAACACAGGATGGTTGGAAACCTAGGTAAAGCCCCTATTACTTCCATAAGCAATTCTGACATCCCAGACAAAGGCCCTTGTTGAATCTCCTTCCCTTAAAACTAGAGTCTATTATCTGTCATCTCAGGATGACCCATTACAAGGCATATCTTAGTTAATTCAGACACCTATAAAAATAAATAAATGCAGTGTAACAAGTTTATTATTATTAACATCAAAACAAATTCCAAATATTGCAAAGAAGTCACTGCCTGGAATTATAGGTAAACAGTATTATCTTTCAAGTAAATGAAGCCTGTCAAAGATAGTTTTTCCTTTTATTTGCTCTAAGGGACTCTCAAGAGTTTAGATTTTCCTTTAAGCCTTTTATCCAGATTATCTAGAAAACCGGAAAGTGTCCCACTACAACAAAAAGAATTGAAAACAAACTCCCCCAAGTCTGCTCACTGTCCATTCATTTTTTCAATCATAAATTTTTTTATATAAGGCTCTTTTCCCCATAAGCTGTGAGTAAAGCTAGCAGAAATGGGCTGAGGTGGGGACACCAGAAGAGAGGGAGAGGCTGCAGCGGGATCTGGGCTGGCTGCAGGAGTGGGCGGACAGGAACAGGATGGGATTTAACGTG
>JAGPOW010001918.1:35829672-35846353 GCA_030014935.1 Caiman crocodilus | reverse complement strand
TAAAAAAACAAACAAACCCTGGCACTTACTGGCAGTTCAGCTGCTGTCTGGCTGACTGGGGCCCTGCCTGCAGAGTGCGGGGCAGGCTGACAGCCCTAGCAGCCCCAGCCTGGGCCCTGCTGTCCCTCTGCTGCTCTGTGCTGCCCGGAGGAGGGGCTCTGACAGGAGGCCCTGGAGCCCCTCCCCCCCACTTCTAAGGTAAGCAGAGGTTTTTTCTTTCCCATTTTTTTCTGTTTTTTTTCTTTTTTTTAAGTGATGGTGCCTGGGGTTATGGGGGTAGCCATGGGGGCCTGGGGTTGAAAATTGGGAGGGTGGGACTGGGTGGGGCAGTCATTGGGGGGGGCTGAAGCAGCTAGTGGGGGATGGGACCAGCTGGGGCAGCAATCGGGGGGTTGGGGTGGGGCATGTTGGCCTTGCGGGGAGGGTGGCAGCCCTTGTGTGGGGGATGAACCACTGTTGGGGGGCTGAAACCTTTATGTGGGGGGACAAACCTCTTGTGTAGGTCCTGAACCCCTTGCTGGGGGGCTGATCCCCTTGTTTAGGGGCTGAAATCCATGTTGGGGGGCCATAGCCCTTGTGTGGGGGACAAATCCCTTGTGTGGGGGCCATCACCCTGTGGGAGGGCAGCAAAATATGTATTCATGAATTCATGAAACCTGTATTTAGAGTTCACTTTATTATGATGATAAGAGGCTTGCTTTAACATTGTAGATATATCAATAAAACATTGTCCAACTGATTGCTGTCTCTGTCTCTCTGTCTCTCTCTCTCTTTATAGTGGTCTCTTGTTTTACTTGTGGAGGAACATGGATTTGGGGGTATGTTAGAGAGTGATTTGGGAATTTTTTATCAGGGATTTTTCAGTTTTCCAATAGGGAACACCAGAATTCCTGCTAGGGAGGCCAGTGTCAGGACCCTGCCTGCTCAGAGCTGGCACCTTGGACCCAGCTGGCTGTGGCTGGCCTTCTGGACAAATGGGGGCAGGAGGACATGCTTTGAGAGTTCAAAGCAGGCCACCACACCCAGAACATCTTTCGGGTGATAGCTGCCCAGATGGCCGGGCAGAAGGCACAAATGGCAGCAGTGCCACACAAAGGCCAACTCTGCAGCCACAGTCCACTGACAGCTGGCCCAGAGGGGCAGATGTGTCTACTGGCTGTGCAATCCCCATCCAAGTCTGGCAGGTGGGCAGCAGGTTACAGCTGGGCAGCAGCCCCCGCTACCAAACTGGTGCAGTGGGTAGAGGGGGCAGGAAACTCTTAGGGCTGCTTCAGCAGTCCAGCTGGCACAAGGGGTAGTGTCCCCAGGTACCAATTGGATGGGGCCCAGAAGCTAGCAGCCCTGAGCTACTTGTCAGGGTGGCTTTTTATACTGCTGGGACCAGGATAGGGCATTTTTTTATACTGCTGGGGACAGCAGAAGTGCTGGACCTGGGCTGTAGCTCTCCCTGGCTGCAGATCTGGGAGGAGCCAGGCAGGGTTATTTTGCCCCAAGTGGCACAATTTGCTCCATAACAAAGTGCATGTCCAAGCATGTGTGCTGAAGCCCCAGCTCAAATTTGCACTGCTACTATTTGAGCTGCTGCAAATGCACGTGCATAGCTCTTTTCTTCTACCTCTTACTATTTTTTTTTGGTGGGATAATTCCTCCCACCTATAGCAAAGCAGCTCACAAAACAAAAGCAAACATAGAAAATGGAATTATCCACCAAAAATTATTGGTTTAACTCGTCTACAAGATTTAGATTTACATGTCACAAAATTCTACATGGTGGCATCTCAGGACTGTCTAGAAAGAGTTGTCTGCTTTCCCACCTGCAGCTCAGGTCAGGATGGCAACTTCTATTCTCAAAAGCATTATTTTTAGGGGCTTGTACAAATACTTGTATAAACAGTTTCAGTCCTCTCAACCCAGGAAATGGTCCACTGAGAAAAAAAAATTCTTGATGGGAATCAGTGGTCATCTTTCATCCATGAATGAACTAGTCAGGTGCTCCTATGCATAGGACATATGGCCCTGCACACCCACCCCCAACCCTCACACCACACCGGCCCACACACCCACAGCCCCCCACAAACCTATACTCATCCCCCATGCCCTCCACCCCCTCCCACAATGTACAAGAGTAAGACTTTATTTTAAGGTATTGTGCAATCACCTCTATTTACAATACACAAACTCATGCAAATCAGGACAAAAATATTTTTTGAAATCAAATTAATGTATGTTGTAGCTGTTTTCTGTTTTTAGAATATAACTTGGTATTTTTCTGGTTCTTAGATGGCAAAATCCCTTGCTGAAAGGAGTATTCCTGAGGGTAAGGGTGGGGAAAAGGTTGGGGGGTAAGGGGTGGGACTTCTGGTCCCAAGATGGCAACCAGGAGGCAGGGTACCTGTCTGGGAGTGGGGTTACCCATATGACCCTTGACAGCTTGTCAAAACTCAGTGAATGGCTCTCCGCCCAACAAAATTGCCTGCCCTGAGGTAGATTAAAGCAAGTTGGTCTTTGGAGTGAGTAATGGAGAAGACCTTATGTGGAATGGGCTGACACTCCACGAAAAACAGTGTAAAAGACTTTTACTCCTTCTTTCTCAACTACACCTTCTCCCACCTCCATTCACTCACAAAATGCGAGCCTACAGTACTGTATTGGTTCTCATAATAAGTGGTAGTTAAAATAATTAATTTTTTGCTTCTGCAGCTGAAACAAAAAAAAAATCAGAACAATTCAAGTAAAAATGAAATAGAAGTCAGTTAGCAAAAGAAAAAACCCTTAACATTTTCATTTTGGATCAATCCAAAACACTTTGGGAAGCAACATTCACAAATGAAATTTGTTATTTTGATTTTTAAGGTTATTAAGCCCCTCCCCCACTTTTAAAATTTGCACTGCTTCTATTTGAGCTGCTGCAAATGCACTTGCATAGCTCCTTTCTTCTACCTCCTACTATTTCTGTTCTTTTCATTTTTCATTTAGGTTTCAACAGTTTCAGAAAAATTTGACTATTTTTTTCTGTCTGAAACTGTTTTCCACCCAACATTAATAACTTCAGTCTTTGAAACCTATATTTTTTGTGACTTACTAGTCATCAAATAATTTCACCCAGGGCTGCTTACAACACCTTTCATGATATTATAGACTACATTTTTAGTCTCCTTCTATTGTACCTTTTGAACATACAAAAGTAGAGGAAAGAAAAGACTAGATTTTTGAATCTGGGTCTGTCTTTAAGACCCTCAAATCTAAGAGAGAAAAAAATATAAGAAAAGGAGAAACTGACACTTCCAGCGAGTGGACAGAAAATAAGGAAGTGCTTGAAACTTAGTCCAGGATTTTAAATCTTAGGAGCATTTCAGGAACCAGAACTAGATTTCAAGTTGATAAAAATACGCTTATCAGAAAAGAGGGTATGGCCATACACGTTTTGTAAACAAATGGGAAATTTTTACTGAGCATGCTTTGACTGTGAGGGTAATAAGGAAACCTTTAAATAAGCAAGTCTTCAGCCAGAATGTCCATTTTGAAAAGGACATGCAGCTCTAGAGGGGAAAAAATTCCTTAGTTTTGTTTATTAAGAATACCAGCTTCTTAGCCCATAAAAAATCAGACTATTAAATAATTAAAATATGACATAACACTGTATGAAAAAACAAATCCTAATACAAAAACATCCACTGAAATCCCATCTGTTCAAGATGAGATTGTTAATGAGAACTGGAAAAGGCAAATGTATTTTCATTTTGCTTTTGGTTGCTCTTTTCTTCTACTCAAAGCAAATGAGAGAATCTGAATAATATGTTCTGAATAATATGTCACTCTGGTCTATGCATCTGATACCCTCAAAGTATCCCTTTTGCCTTAGGTTTTTTGCTCTTCTCTGGAATTCTTTTAGATTCTGCCACAGTGATTCTCAACCAGAATGAAATTACCCGGGGATGCTGACAGATCCTTTTAAGGGTGTTGAAGGGTGCTATGCAATATTAACATTTTAAAATGTGCAAAAAGTTCTATGTGATTAATAAGATAAAATCAAAGGCTGCTTGTGGACATTAACCCCCCCCCATCAAAATGCCCTCCCAACCCCCACCCCAAACAAAACAGGTGCTTTACCAGTAGAAGCAGCATGTCACTTTGACCTTACTCCATAGTGTCTGTATAGGTCAGGTGATTCAATGGGGCTTTTTATTTTGTCAGTTTTAAATTGGCTATAGAAATACCAAACAAGCCCCACTAAAGCACCTGATCTATACAGATGTTGGGTGAGTTGGGTCCAGCTAACTTGACAACTCTTTTGGGCATGTGCTGGGCTTGGTGCAAGAGTGTGCTGAGTTTAAATAAAGCATGTTTTCTTTTTTTTTAATGTCTGCAAGAAGCCAAAGATATGAACAGTAAGTCCATAGTGTCAAAAACATTTTCATCTGTTGTGGATTTTTTGAGTTTTTGTGCAACAGAAGAATTACACCATTTTTTTTCAGAAGTCAAAAAATAATTAAGAAGAGGTGAAATCAAAGGCCTAGCGTTTTCCAAGGGGTATCTTAAATCTAACACGGACTGTCTTGAGTCTAAAATGGTTGAGAACCGCTGCTGTATAAGAACCTTTCTGTTTTCATGCTTGCACTCATACTGAAGAGTTCTGCCATTTGGTTCATTCCCCACTTCCAAATGTGCTGACACATCCCAGAAGTTCTCAAATGCTGACAATCTGTAAACTTTTCACTGACAATAATTTTTTTCCACTGACACATGTTTTTACTGATATGTTTTATATAATGTAAATGTAACTTCTGCCAGGCCCTGCCCTGTTGTCAAGCCCCAAGTAACAGGGCTGGGTTCAAATTTAGGGTTTTAACAGCAATCATAGTAAAAAAGTGTAAATGTTTGGTTGTCAGCAAAAAGTGTCCAGTAAAAGAAAAGTTCCTGGGTTGGTGATCCTGCTGACTGCATTGATGATTTTACACTATGCTGCCCACATCCCAGGGGTTTCCTATGAACCCCCATGCCCTGATGTCTCCAACAGCACCTTGCACTATATTGCCCCCCTACCATGCCCTCCAGCCCTCCCCCACATTGGCTTAAACCCTCAAAGAAGTCTACCATCAGTATTATAAACAATCAATAGGACTCAGTAGCTGCATCATGATTGAGGAGGAAAGGGTCTACAAAGACCTGACAGAAGGCTTCCTGAAGGGCGGACAGCTAAGCAGGTGGCACTGCTGTGCTTAGTTTGGACTTTAACACTATGCTTAGCTTCTTTCCAACAAAGGAGCTTCAAACAGTTCCTACTGCTTAGAGTTTTTACAGCTGGCTCAAATTTGCATAAACTCTATGGTCTCACATTTTAGCCTGAAATTTAGCCTGAATAAACTGATTGTAAATGTATGGACAATAAACCATTCCATATCACAAAATGTGACAAGCTTTAAGATTAAATAAATTATATACAAAGAAATAACTAGAAGTTCAATGCTTAGGATGACAACTTTGCCACTTATATTACCAGATGTACAGCAGGTATCGCATATTGCTTCTTGTAGATAGCTAGCTGCAGATACGTCTAGTTCTCCTCGTACTTTTTGTCTTGTCTATTTCAGTTGCAAGCTGTTTAGGTTAGTGATTGTCTCCCACTACGTGCTTGTACAGTGCCTAGCACAAAGAGGCTCCGATTTTAGTTGATATCTTCAGGGACTACTGTCATCATCAGCAATCCCTTGCAGTTGAGGCTGATTGTCTTCCATGATCATCTTATCTGTGGGTCTTAGATGGCCGATGAGGCCAATCTGGAATTGACAGACTGTTTCAGCTTGGGCACATGCCTCTGTGTGGGATGGGTGGATCTAGATTCTTGATTTGGTCCACAAGACATTGTTTCTGCTGCTCCCATTTTTCCATCTCCTGCTGCCATTGTGAGGTTTCAAAGTGCAGAGATCCTTACAGCAGACACTTCCTGCATTTGGGAAAGTCCTGAGCTGTAGTTTCCCATGAAGTGATATTGATGTTACATTTTTTCAAGTTGGCCTTGAGGATGTCCTTGAAGTCCTTTCTCTGCCCTCCTTTTGAGTGTAAGCCTTGATTGAACTGGGAGAATAAAACTTGCTTTGGGAGTCTGCATTTGGAGATCTGGATGACATGGCTGGCTCAGTGAAGCTGATGTCAGATGATCATCTCAATGCACATGTGAGAGGATGCTAATGTTGGTGTGTCTGTCTACCCATTTAACTCAAAGGATCTTTTGCAGGCAGTGTTGACAGTACTTCTGCAGTGACTTGAGGCATCTCCTGTAAGGCTGTGTGAAGCTTTGGTAGCCAATTCAATTGGGAGATTTGGCCAGATTTGGCAGTCAAATCTCTGAATCTGAATCAAATTGGGAGACCCATTAAAGGTCCAAATTGAATCAGAAGGCTCCAAATTGATTTTAAAAAGATTTGGCGCCAATTTGGAGATTTGGCCATAGACTAAACAGGCAGCAATCCTCAAGGACACTGGACACAGCTGCCTTCAGCTGGTAAGTCTGTTGTGGTCAGCAGAGGAGGGAGAAAAGGGGTGTGTGGAGGGTGCAAATCAATGCCCCCACAGCGAGGCAGGGATTGGGGCTGGGAGGCACAGGATTCAGGGAGGGGGGCTCCTGCCACTGTGTGCTACCTCACACTACAGTCTGGGGTGGCATGGGAGCAGGTGTGTACCCTCAGATCCGCGTGGGGTGGGCTGGGCCTGGCTGCACTCTGGGAGGCTAGGCCCAGCCACCTGCTGCCAAGCTGCACTCCACAGGGCACATGGAGGCACATGGAGCCAGGGCTGCGCCCCAGGACGCTAGCTCCAGACACAGCCTGGAGTGCAGCTCTGGCTCTGCCCAAACTGCAGACTGCAGTGGAAAGGGCTGTAGTCACCCTAAAATTCCCCATAGCCCCGCTGCTGACCTGCCCTGATTTGGGTGCTCATGTCCGCCCCCATGCCCTGCCACTTTTCACCCAGCCAGGGTGAAGCTGAAGCTTATCTGGGAGGAGTGGATAGATTGGGCAAGCGGCGAGAGGGTGTAGCCCCACTCCCAGCAACTTCTGCCCAGAGCGAGGCACACCTGCACTGAGCCCCCCCCCCAGCTGGGCAAATAGCAGCAGGGCATAGACCCCACTTCCAGTGTTGCCACACTCCCCCACCATGGTTGGACAAGCAGTTGCAGGATAGACCCTCCATTCCCAGTGCCTTCCACTGTTCATCCAGAGCATAGCCTGGCCCAGCCTGCCCCATGCAGATCCGGGGGCACACAACTACTCCCATGCCCTCCCAGACCAGTGGCACATGGCAGCACATAGCAGCAGGAGCCCCCTCTCTGAGTTCAATTCCCCACCCCACCCTGGCTAGGCAGCTTGTCCCAGCCCCAGCTCTAATCCCTCCCTTGCTCTCAGGGCCTTGATCTGCACTCCCCCCTCTTCCTTCCCCACCACCCACCACAACAGACTTCCCAGTTGGGCAAGCAGCTGTGTCCAGTGTCCTCGGGGACTGCTGCCTATTTAGTCTATGGCTGAATCTCTGAATCTTCGAATCCAATGTGGCTGAATCAAATCAGGACAGTGACTCAAATCACCAAATCAAATCACTGTCCCTCTGAATTGGCCAAATCTGAATTGAATACTTTCTGTTTTGCACAAGCATAATTTCCTGTATGTTGTCCACATCTCAGCTCTATACAGTATATTGGGGATCATGATTGCTTGATAAACCATGAGCTTGGTTTCAGATGTGATGTTGCAATTTTCAAAAACCCATTTCCTCAGGTGTCTGAATGCTGCACTTATATATATGAGGCAATGTTGGATTTTTTTGTTGATGTCAGTTTTGTATGAGAGATGGCTTCTGAGGTACAGGAAATAGTCAACATTTTCCAGAGTCTGAGTGGAGCTCACAGGGGCTATTGTATTTCAGTTATTATTATTATTATTATTATTGTTATTATTATAGCCCCTGAAGACTCAACAAACAAACAACAACAAAAACAACAACAATAATAATTTTACATTTCTTGCAACAGAAATGTGAAGATAGCCCATGGCTTTTCCTTGAGCTGAAACATGTTAAGTGGTCTAGAACTAATAATGTCATCTCTGTGATTGCTAATACTTTAATTAAGTGATGCTAGTTACATTCAAATAAATATATGAATCTCATTGTATTAAGGGTAAACATTGCTTTAATTAAACCTGATGACAAAATTCATACTAGAGAAGCCTCAGTAGTTCAGTAGTTTAATGGAATACATTAATCACTTTGATCATCACACTTGAGATGCTACAAAAATAACTGGCAGTAAAAAGAACTGTTGTTGTGTTCCCTATAAATTCAGTACCGAAAAAAAAAAGCCCCAAAAACCCAACCTCCTATGTTAATAGAAAAATAAGTTCAGAAATGAAAACACAAGACTTGGGAAAACCAGTAATAGCTCCCATAGCAAATAACTTTTTATGTATGCATGTAATATTTTGGATTGTTAGAGACAATGTTAAATGTTCAGTCCTAACAGAGGATATAAATATATGTCTATGTTCTCAATGGTAAGGTTACAGTTGCTGTGGGAACATCACTCTCAGTCTATTAACAGCTGTGTTTATATTCTCAAGCAAATGGTTGAATTAAAATAGTTTTTAGCAGTGGTGTTCTTGTTTGATTTTTTCATAAAGGAAAAAAGAAGAATTACCCCCTCCCCCATAACTGTAGAATCACAGACTTACATGAACACACTAGTGAACTATGACTATTTGAGTAGTTTCTTGTTGCTAGGTGGTGGCCCTTTGAAATGGATGCAGTTTATCTCTCTGAGGCTTGTTAACTGGCTTAGTGTTGTACAGCTTAGTGGAGCAGTCACTCCTTAAGGTGGAAAACCATGTGTGACTTGCCACTAGCTGCTTGGTTAGCAATGGAAGGACTACGAGCTAGGGGCAGGACTTGCATGCTGCTCCTGCTGAGCAAGAGCCTCAGCCTTGGAGTGCCCAGCAGTCACGGTGCCTCCTGCTGTTGCCTAGACACTGCTCCCACTGGGCAGAGCACGCACTGCAGCCCTGGAGGTAACTTGCTCTGGCAGGAGTGGTGATCCAGTCTGGGAGGCAACAGGAAGCAATGCAGCCACCAGGTGTTCCAGGGATAAGTGCTTGCTCTGCTGGATGGGAGCAATGGGCAGAGGTGCTGCGCCTGGCCCCACTAAGCCCTGATGTCTCTGCTTGCCCTGACTCAGGAGGGGCCACTGCATCCTGGGACACTGGAAAACTTCAGCTTGGGCAGAACAGCTGTGAAGAGTGGCCACATCTTAATGGAACAGGAGCAAAATTGTGCAGATTAGAGATAATCCTGCCCTGGAGTGGTGTAATTTTAAAATGAATAATGAGTGTTTTAAGACACTTAAAGGCTTTAATGTGCAGCTGATCCAGAGGTTAAGAGCTCCAAAAGCCATCTAAAATTATCATGTAACAAGGTCCTCTGACACATTGACCTAAATTAACCTATTTCAGTGTGCTGGACTCTACTAATAGTGATGTGCCTCAGTTCATTAAAAGTTACATGAAAACCAGAACTTCACACATGCAGGAAGAGCCCAATTCTGTGGTGTGTTGTTCCATTCCCTCAGTTGTCAATGAACCTAGATATGGGGGAAAATTATCATGTTCCAATATTATGTCCTGCCAAGCAGGAATAGGGTTGAAGTTAGACTCATTCAGGCTCTACTGCCTACAGAAAAATCATGGTAAACTAAGGCCAATACATTGGATACAGGAATAATTATTGCAAGCAGGAGTAATTTTTCCTGCACTTGCATATGATAGACAGTCCCCCAAACTTCTTGTTCAAGGAAGTTTGGTATTGATATCAAATTTGATACTAATTTATGTCAAATTATTTTTCCCCTGACACATGTATCCATTTATTCATTCATACATGAAAGATTTCCTTTGGTATCACATGGCTAAAAATTCATTTTATTATGGGTTTTAAATTCTGCTAAAGTTAAATATTTCCATAGTTATGGACTACTAATGCAACCTAACTAGCAATGTGCCACATTTATGTGTGTGTTTCTAATATGCATATCCATTTGCATTGATACCTTATTTTAAAAGGCATTAATTGCAGCTAGTAACCTCAAATGAGCCTAATTTCTATTAGTATAACTGATAGAACAACCCTACAGAAAACGTTTTAGGATAACTAGAATGTCGAGATTCTGATGAGCTACAAACAAAATGTGAAATTTTAAGCATATATAGCTGGATCTCAGATATCGGCTCAAATAACTTCAATACAGTGGTACCTCGGTATTCATTGTTAATTGGTTCCGGGAGGCACAACGAGTACCAAACACGACGAGTACCAAACAAATGTTTCTCATAAGGAATAATGTAAATAAATTGAATGCGTTCCCAAACCAAAGACAATGCACATTTTTAAGGCAATATGTAAAAAGATAGACAAGGCAGACAGCGCCCGTGAGTGCGCAGCTGGAGCCCACCAGGCCGGGCTGGGAGGGGGCCGGGGCAGCACGTACCTGGTGCGCGTCCAGGGGTTGGTACTTGTTGCTGCCCTCGTGAAGACTGAGTCGTGGGGGGACGCACTGACGGCGGAGCTGCCCGGCGCCAGGATCTTGATGGGATTTCAAAGAGCCCCGGGGGGCTGCACGGTGCCCCTGCCGAGGCTCCCTCCATTGGTTGCTGGCGCAGGGGGGGGTCGCAAGCGTGGGGAGAATTATCACGGAGGTCCCGAGCAGCTGCCACACCGCCCGAGGAGCGGCCCCAGCTGCTGTGGCGACCTGGGCGCCCCCTGGCCCAGAGGGAGTCAGTGCCATGGGCAGGGCAGCCCCGCGGGTGTGTCCGACGCGGAGCATCTGCCCAGCAAAGCAAACCTCCCCGGGCCCCCATGGGAGGACTGTGGGCTTGCAGCGGAGCGCGGCTTGAGAGCAGCCTTGGTCCCTCGGGGGTTGTTTCTTATGCAGCTTTTTTCCACTCTAAATATCCCCATGGCACTTGCAGCAGAAAATGAGCCCCCCCCTTCCCCTCCAGTCCCGCTGGTCTCCACATCAAAAGGCACGCAGGAGTGGGGAGGCCCCGCTTTGAAGGGAAAGGGTAGCGAGTCACGATGCAAGCGACACCGACGAGTTTCCGCTTGCGCGTTGAGTACCAAGCAAACGACGAGTACCGGGACAGAATTTTTGCGTCAAAATACGTCGAGTACCAAATTCGACGAGTTTCAAAGCAGTCGGGTACCGAGGTACCACTGTATAAGTTAATCAATTCACACCTACCTGGACTCGTTCTGTGCTCTGTGGCTTATATCAGATGAACTGTTAAAACTGTAGTGCTACACAACTGTTGCTATGAAATACAGCTTTCTGTACTTAATTCTGTACTTAATTTCACTTAATTCAGTATGATAGTTTCATTACGCTTCATTCTGAAGTTTCCTAAATTTAAATTAAAAAAGGGAAATTTTAACATCCCCTAAATGAAACACCTAATTTTGGATCATGAACTTTTCATGCAAAATATTTAAATAATCCTCCTGCACTTTCAGTGAGAAAACTGATTCATTTTTGTTGTGTGCCAAGCCAAACTATTTAGTAAATAATCAAAAAATTAGTACTTACATCGCTCTATTTATTGTCATCTTTATTAAGATGAGTGGTATTGATGAAAACAGAAAATATGAACTGTCAAATATGCTGCCATTATTATTTTCTCAGTTTTATTAATTTCAGTTCTCTTGACCCTGAATTACTCTTTTTTTAGGGCCTAATCCTGTTCCCACTGAAAGTGTGGGCTTTTCGAATCACATGAGCAAGTATGATTTAATGTAAACTGAATAAGCACTCTCACAGAAAGGGTATAATTCTTAGTTCTCAAAAATACCAAACCACCAATTTCTAAAGAATTTTTCTATTATTTGTCAAGTGCTTTTAGTTTCTTTATATTTAGAGGCATTTCTTAGTAATTAGCATAATTGCATTTCCAGTAAAAAAAAAAAATCTTCCTTCAGATTCACAAAAGATAGTGCTCAATACACTGTTCAGCAAAGTTTAGTACTCTTGGTAAAGCAGGCATGCTGGCTTCCAGAGGACAATGGTATAATCTCTGTGCTTCAATTAGCTCTCACCAAGGAGGTGCCTAGAATTAGAAACAAGCACCTGAATCTAGAGTTCAAGTAGCTCTCCATGTACAGGCAGTGCACCATTAAGTTAGTTTAACAGTAATTATAATTACTGATTGAACAAATTTTCTATTAAAGGTCAGAGAGGAATCACTGTAACTTCTGCTGTGATTATAATTGGACATTTAATGAAATGTGTCGATCTAATGCTCTTTTCCTTGAAAACCAAATTCATTTTTGGGGTAAAATGAAAAATGAAAAAGGGTACAAACGTGAAGTTGAAAATATTTTAGACTTAGTGATGTAATTAACATTCCCTACAAGTACAAGCATTAAGTATTAAAAATAGAGAAACAGTAATAGAATGAATGATAGCTGTATAATTTGTCCAACTTTTCAAACTTTGGTTTGGTGTTAATTCCACATTTGGGCATTTAAACACCTTGAATTAAAAAAGCAGGGAGTAGTCAAAGTCTCAATTAACTAGTAATTTAAGTGCATATGTTTTGATGTTGGTGGTTACTATTAAGTACAAAAATCCAGTGGTTAAATAGCAGAATACTGGGAAAACCATGACTGTCTGAATCTCATTTTTCCTCTCAAATTCAGAAGTGGAATTAGAATGCTAGTCTTCTGAAAATCCAAGTTTTGCATACTCCCCATAATCATTTAGACAACTCAGATTATCTGTGTATAGATGAGAACCCAGCTGAGGCCTTTTCAAGCCTTTGCTCTCAATGGAGCTTAAACCAATTAAGAAATCGTTTTAAACCCACTCAACAAAGGACATAATCTCCAGTCTGTTAAATGAAGTAGAAGCAGGAGGCAGGACCCTCAGGTTGGTGCCTGGGGGTCAGTTTTGCATTCTGGGTCATATGGCAGTTTTTCTCTCACTCTCTCTTTTCCCCTACCCTCTTAAAGGGGAGAGGATGATTGATATATTTGAATGCAGTTTACTATAACCTTGATGCACAGAAACATCCCCATTCATAAAGTACTTTGCACCCCTTTAAACACACTACTTAAGACCCATTTTCATTTTAACAAGGCCTATTGTCCTGGTGTATGCTATTGAAAAATAAAGGGCTGAAAAACCTACTTAGTTTCTAACCTGGTAGAATTTTGCTGAGAGTATTCTTTTAAGGATAAATTCATAATTTTTCACTTACCTCCTAAAGAAATGTCTAGACCTTCAGATTGGAAATCCTTTCTTCTCATTGGAAAGGCCACCACACCTACAAGGGGATTGTTCACCAACAATAGGGCTAAAGCATGCATCTTTCCATCTACTGTATAGAAAAAAACACTTTCACTTGCCTGTCTCATCTAGCATGCTAGATTCTCTGCTAAACATACAGAGAAAAAAATATTGTTCATACACATATTTTCTTGAAATGTATTCTGACTTCATTTTCAAACTAACTAGGGATTTGTGTACTGGGAGAAAAAAGCAAACTATTCAAACAAATGTAAAAAACCCCCTCATCTTGTATACTAAGTTTTAACTGACATCTACAAGTATGTTCTTTATCAGTGTAATTGAATGATCTTCCTGCTGCATAGTCCCTTGGCAGTATGCTTTTTAAGTAATCTAATACTATAAAATTATACAGCTTTTTTTAATCAGTTTGGCATTGTGCCATGTTAAATCTGTCAGTCAGTTGTTCAGTATGCAGTCTGTGAAGCCCACCAATTTGATCAGACAATGGTTCTTCTTTTGACTGATAATGGTGATCAGCAAGGTGGATTTAAAAACAAGTAAATGAACTGAGACAAATTCTGCTTAGTTACACCCAAATACCTGCAGGGGAGTCAACAGAAGTCAGGCCAGTATGTTCAGTCCAGCTTTGGTAAATATGCAGTGTAATAAAAAAGGGATATAGCTTCCTGTAGAGGTTGTATATTTTGTATGATATTAACTGCCAGCAGTGACAAAGATGCAGAAAAAGCTGCAGCTACTTTCTGGACATCGATTGAATTGGTTTAACGGAATGTTTTAGTTAAATTGATTCAAATCTCTGTGGACCCTGTCATTTCAGTTAAAGAGCGACTCACATTTTGGTTTAGCTCAGTTCTGTTTCCTATCATTTTAAACTAAGCCAAAATGATACAGATTAAAACCAAATCAAGTGCCCATATAGTCTCTTTATACTGGTTTTTAAACTAAGCCCACAGGGGGATGAGGGGACTACTGCCACTGCTGGCCTGCAGGGCAACCCTTGCAAAGCCAGCAGGCCAAGGCAATTAAGGGATCCCACCCCAGCGCCAGCTCTGGAACAAAATGTAGGCAAGGCAAGGGCCCCCAAGGGGACACTTGTGTGCCTATACATAAATGCCAGGAGCTTGGGGAATAAACAGGAGGGACTTGTTCTCCTGCTAAATGTAAATAAATATGATGTCATTGGGATAATGGAGACCTTGTGGAACTCCACCCATGACTGGGCCACAGGTATAGATGGCTATACCCTGTACAGGAGCGATCGAGTGGACAAAAGGGGGTAGGGGCATAGCTCTCTATGTCAAGGAAAGCTACGCGTCCCTGCAAGCCAACATTGGCACCCATGGTGGACAACTTGAGACCCTTTGGGTTAAAATCCGTGGGGAACACAGCACAAGAGATACTATGGTGGGAGTCTATTACAGACCCCTTGCCCAGGGTCAAAACCTTAAGCAGAAGTTCACCAGGGAATTGGCTGAGGCTGCATGCTCCCGGTGTATGGTTGTCGTAGGAGACATCTCATGGGAGGAACGCTCAACCAAATCTGAGCAGTTGCAAAACTTTCTCTGGAGCGTGGATGACCTCTTTCTGATGCAGGAAGTCTATGGGCCTATGAGAGGTAAAGTGCTGCTTGATCTTGTACTGGCAACCAGGGATGAGCTAATCAGCAACCTAATGATCAAAGAGAAGCTGGGTGACAGTGACCATGAGCTGATCACCTTCACCATCTGTCGTAGAGCTGGCAAGTCAGTCAGTAATACAGAAGTCCTCAACTTCAGGAAAGCTGACTTTGACTAGCTAAGGAGGCTTGTCAGAGGCCCTAAAGGGCCACAACCCAAAAGAGAGGGGAGTTCAGGATGAGTGGTTGCTCCTCAAGGGAACAATCCTGGATGCATAAGTAAAGTCCATCCCGTCTTGGATGAAAGGCAGCAAAAGGGCACAGCAGCCTCCTTGGCTCTCCAGGGAACTGGTGGACCTCCTGCATCTTAAAAGGAAGACCTACAAAGGATGGAGGACTGGAATCACCACCAAGGAGGAATAGTCTGCTTTGGTCCAGACCTGCAGAGAGCAAACCAGGAAAGCCAAGGCTGCGACAGAACTCCAGCTAGCTACAAATATCAAGGACAATAAAAAGTCCTTTTTTAGATATGTGGGGAACCGGAGGAAAGCAAAGGCAACTCTGTATCCCTGCTAAACCAGATGGGACAACTGACAACAGACACTCAGGAAAAAGTGAACTTGCTAAATGGGTACTTTGAATCAGTTTTTCACCAGTCCCAGGGGACGCACTTGCCCACTGTGGGTCAGGGAGGCCTGGATGAGGGAGATTCCTTGCCCTCCATCGAAGCTGACCTCATGAAGGAACACCTTGACAGGCTGGATACGTTCAAGTCAGCTGGCCCTGACAGGTTACACCCAAAGGTAATCAAGGAGCTGGCAAGCCTCATAGCTCAGCCTCTGGCACAGATCTTTGAGAGCTCTTGGCGCTCTGGTGAAGTGCCCAAAGATTGGAAGAGGGCCAATGTCATGCCTATCTTTAAGAAAGGGAGAAAAGTAGATCTGGCAAACTTCAGGCCCATCAGCCTGACCTCTATCCTGGGGAAGGTCTTAGAAAAGATTATCAGAGGCCATCCTTAACAGACTAGCTGAAGGCAATATCCTGAGGGATACCCAGCATGGGTTTGTTGTGGGTAGGTCTTGCTTGACCAATCTCATTTCCTTCTGGCTAAATGTGGCCTCAACCTCACCACAATCTGCTGGCTGGGAAATTGGCTCTGTGGTAGGACCCAGAGGGTGGTGATTGATGGGAGCCAGTCATCTTGGTGTGTGGTCACCAGTGGGTTCCCTCAAGGCTCTGTCCTAGGGCCTATACTATTTAACATCTTCATCAATGATGTGGACATTGGTGTCAGAAGTGGACTGGCCAAGTTTGCTGATGACACTAAACTCTGGGGTAAAGCATCCACACCTGAGGACAGGAGGGTGATGCAGGCTGACTTGGACAGGCTCATGAAATGGGTGGATGAGAACCTGATGGTGTTTAACACCGAAAAATGCAAGGTTCTCCACCTTGGGAGGAAAAACCTGCAGCATCCTTATAGGCTCAGCAGTGCTATGCTGGCTAGCACCACAGGTGAAAGTGACTAGGGGTCATGATTGACCAAAAGATGAGCATGAGCTTTCAGTGTGATGCTGCGACTAGTATAAAGCAAGCAAAATGCTGGTTTGCATCTGTCGCACCTTCGGAGCCTTAATTCCGACAGGCCCCTAGGGCGAGAACGAACGGACTCTAACTAATTTCTTTTTTCCCGCACTAGGCTTTGATTTCCCTTTTATTGGCTG
>JAGPOW010001918.1:35780426-35829572 GCA_030014935.1 Caiman crocodilus | reverse complement strand
TATATGCGGCTGGCCTATGAAATTCTTTGTTTTCATTTCATTCCTTTTATGGTATGAAGCTGGCCTCAGGCGTTACTACAAGGGGTTTGATTTCACTACTAGGGTTTGGCCTCTTAGGTGGTGTCATGAGTCACCGCCTACAATGCAATCTGCACAGCATCCATAGATACTTCTCAAACAAATCCTGGGATGTCATTTTCCCCTTGTATTTGGCCTTGGTGAGGCCACAGCGGGAGTACTGCATCCAGTTTTGGGCTCCACAATTCAAAAAGAATGTGGAGAAGGTTGAGAGGGTGCAGAGGAGAGCCACACACACGATCAGAGTCATCACTCTTATGATGAGAGGCTAAAAGCCATGGGACTCTTCAGCCTGGAAAAGCACAGGCTCAGGGGTAATCTGGTGGCCACTTATACATTTATCAGGGGTGCTCATCAGGATCTGGGGGAACATTTGTTCACCAGAACGCCCCAAGGGATGACCAGATAGAATGGTTACAAACTCTCCCATGACAGATTCAGGCTGGACATATGAAAGAACTTCTTCACTGTCCGAGCCCCCAAGGTTTGGAATAGACTGCCACCGGAGGCAGTTCAAGCACCCACTTTGAATGCCTTCAAGACACGTTTGGATGCTTATCTTGCTGGGATCCTATGACCCCAGCTGACTTCCTGCCCCTGGGGCAAAGGGCTGGACTTGGTGATCTTCCGGGGTCCCTTCCAGCCCAAATGTCTATGAAATCTATTAAACTGATTTATAAATTACATTTTTATTAGATCTGTGTAACACTGCCTTTTAAACAACCCCTAACCCAGAATAAGGGGCAAATTCTGCAGAAAGTTACTCGTATATGAATACAGAGTCACTTCTCTGATATTAGTATAATTACACTACATTCAAAGTCAAATGTCATATCTCAATCATGCAGTCTGAAGAGAGAGTATAGTATACTGTCCAATAACTTATTTCAATTTCTGCGTGGGTAAAGAATTAGGATCACATCCAGTTACCTGCTAAGCTCTTTTCAGGTGTACGAGATATTTTGGGATTATCTTTTCTTTAGGTAACCTGGTCTGCCAATGTCCTATTTTTTAATTTTTGTTTTTAATAAAGCGTATTGATAACTGGTTGCCATTAGACTGCTGATTCAATTAAATATACTGGGATAAATGCACATCTGCTATAACTCTGTTTGCATCATTGTAATGACACAAAAGCCTTTTCTTATTACTACTCATTAATTTACATAGTGCCAAAGAACATTAAAAAAGACAAGGCTCTGTACCAAAGAGCTCACAGTCGAAGACCTTATGTATACAAAGGAGCAGAAAGGAAAGCAAGG
This sequence comes from Caiman crocodilus, assembly GCA_030014935.1. Taxonomy (NCBI): domain Eukaryota; kingdom Metazoa; phylum Chordata; order Crocodylia; family Alligatoridae; genus Caiman; species Caiman crocodilus. Next base: position 35,828,232 of record JAGPOW010001918.1, on the reverse strand, counting down.
TTTTTTTCATTAGTATTTAAAGAGTATTAAGCAATTATTTTTTGATGTACTGTGCAAAGTAAAAATGGATTATGCCAAGGGATTTATGGATTGTGAGAAGGGAGGGCCTTCTAGGAAACTCCAAGGTTAGAATGATGGCTATTGTGGGGAAAAAAAAAGCAAAGCAGTTGTGTACCTGGCAAAACAGGATCTGAACAGAAGACTGATATGTGGGTCCAGAAGATGGGGAAGAGCTGTTCAGTCATAAAAGTGAAGACAATAGGTTTGAAACTATCTTTCAATTTGACTTTTATACAGACTTTGAAAAATTGGTCCTAAATTGAATGATGCCCTCAGCTCCACCCCCTCCCCAAAATTTGCTCAGAGAAGCAGGTAGCATCTTGCTGTGTCTGCTGAGAGGATACAGAATGACATAGCCCAGCATAGTTCATGGAGGCAGCATACTGCTGTGGATTGGGTGGTATTCATAAACACCCTCCTGTCTTGGAAGCAATATGGCCACACATGTGCCCATAAAATTTTCTCTGCCTCTTAGCAGTGCAAACTGGTCGGGCACAGTGCTTAAGTCCCAAATCACTTTTTCCTCCTTTTACTGTGCAGCCTCATTCAACCCCAAGATCTCTAGTGCCATATGCATACTAAAATGTCTTGCTTCACAGCCTGCGCCTCACAGAAGCTCTCCATATCCTGTGATTGTTTCTGTGACATCAAGTATTTAATGTCTTTATATTTCTTTAAGTTAAATGTCAGGCAAACTTACTTACTGCTCTCCTGCAGCATCCAAATGAATTTTCATCTTTAACAATAATTCTGCAGAGTTGCTCCATTCAGCCTGTAGGGAAAGCTAACAACCTTTAAGTTGCATTTGTGTTGTCTGCTGAAAGATTCAAATGACCTCTACAGTCTTGACTTGAATTCAATTTTTCTAAATGAAGCCTGCAAGAAATACAGTTTACTTAGTTTACCCTTTCTAAACAGAGAATAGTTAAAGGGGAGTTCTGTCACCAAAGCAGTAGACTCCATTGCTTTAAACCTAGGAAGAAAGCTCTGGTGATATGACAGGTCCACTGTCTTAAAACACAGCTTAAAAATGACTGGGTAATTGGGAGAAGACAAATGTCTCATTTGTCTAAGTATTTACAGAGAATTCTTACATGGCCATATATTGGGTCACATATGTCCCAGTTCTACCCTCCTCAGTTATTTGGGCTTATCAACAATAGAGACATTTCTGTCAAACCAAAAGAAAAAAAAGTTTTTTCCCCAAGGAACTGGCCCTTATTTTCCATTGTATACAATATATTAATAGATCGTGAGTAGTTCTATATAAAATATTATTTGGTCTTTGCCAATCTCCATTTTAGGATTTATTATAATTTTGTTTGAATTCCCATGACTGCTGCTTCAATATCAGTTTATATTTAAAGATTTCCATAATTTAAATTCATGCTTGTGTTACAAGGTGCTCTGTGTTCTTCTACAAATTATAAATATAAAACAAGGATGAGCAACTCTCCACTTAGGGTTGCTAACAGCGCTCCTAGTAGAAAAGGGAGAATGCATCAGTGGCAAAATGGTATCCACGTATCTTCATGGGGTTAGGAAACCTGGAAGGTGTTGGGGAATAACAACAAAATGGGTGCTATGAGGAATTCTCTTTGCTTTCATAGGAAATAGAGGAAATTTCCCACGTAGAAAAACACATGGATGGCTCTGATTTTTCTGTTTGGAGAAAACCATGATTCCAAAGCCTGAAAGAAAAATCTGTATGTGTGTTGACTGTATATAGTTAATAAAAGCAAGGTATTTTCAAAGTTAGATGCTATAGCAGGCTTCTGACATGTAACTCTGGGTATAGAATCTATACCAGTAATGATATTCATCAAGACATTTAGAGACCACTGTTTAAATTGGCTTCCATGTGGCATGTCTTCAATAAGAGAACATTTCCAGAAGACAGCCTCTCAAATTATGACATTCTTACCAGCCATACAAATGATATTCTGATTTACAGAAGGGATAAAAATGAACATGGTCAGCAGCTATATGCACTTCTCAGGTGCATTTGGAAAGAACAGATAAAATTTGCAAGAAACATAGTTAGCAAATGGAATTCAGCCAGACTCAGACACACTTAGGGTACTACCTGCCTTATCTGAAATCCAAGATGTTTCTTCTTTTACAAGATTCCTAGTATGACAAACCATTTTGGGATATTCTTATTAAAGTTAGCTCATCTAACACAAACATTAGAAAACTGTCTTAATATTGGAGCATATAACAAAATGCATTTTATAAAATAAAAGGAGTACTTGCATTTCCACATATTTTAGCACAATATTTGGCCCTGCACATGGCTCAGTGCATATTTGCTTTGCTTTTTAGCAGAGAAATGATGATAGGACATCTGTGACATTGCCGGGTTCAAAACTGCTGGATGATTTTTCTACTAGGATTCAAAGTTTTCAGCAATGACTGATGAGACTTTCTTCAAATTTTGAAGACGTATCAGGAAAATACCAATACCAGTATGCTTCTATCTTTATCTTGATTAAGCAGCCATCAAAGAAAGATGAAAGGGCTTTACAAAAGTAAGTCTATATTGACTTTGTCCTGACAGCAATCTGCTAACAAATTGAAAATGAACACTTCTATATTGAGACTTGCCAGAAACATATTTGATTTTTCCAAAGAAGGTAGGCTAAGAGAAGTCAACTTTCAAGAGACCATCTTGGGAGCACTAAAATGACCTTCACATAGCCAATGGCTTCTTCAGGTAGGTATCAAAATGCACTATTCTTTAGTATTTTAGGAAGAGAATCTCCCCCAATCCACAAAGCAACACTAAGGTACAAACGAGTATAAACGGAAGCACAAGGGCAGAAAGACAGCCACCTGTATACTGGCCTGGCCTGCACAGACAAATTCAGTTTTTGTAGGAAGTGGCAAGGATTGGAACAATAGGGCAGGAATCAAATCCCCAGAACCATTTACCTTTGTAAAGCTACCCAAAACTTTGGCACCAGATAACAACTGATTTATAACAGATCTGTTATTGTGTAAAGAAACACATATAATAGTCAATTACTTCTCCAGTTATATTGAAGTGGCTCTGCTTACACAGACCTCTTGAGCACACAACAGAAATGTAAGGTGATGCTGCAAGATAGGGAGTTCCTGAAGTCTTTGGGTCAGATAATGAATCTCAGTTTACCTCAAACATTTCTAGAATTTAAGAGAACTTTCATGTTGAGCATTGTAGTAGTAGCCCACCTAATCAGAGCATAGAGGAGATGAAGAGAGCCCTGGAGGCTTCCAAAAGCCCAGACATGTAGATCCATACATAGTATTCCTGGCATATTGGTCAATATGCTTTTGTCTGGATGGTTAGCAAAATATTTGATGGGAAGAAGATTAAGGACTCCTGTACCTGAGGGAACAATGCACCTGAAATTTAGGGGCTAAATACAGACAGTTAAAAAGCCTGAGGCTGATTCAATTCAATCTTCACAGGTTAGCCTAAACTGTGTAGATTGAAGTGATAAGCAAGTGAACCAACATTCCCTTTTGATTTTGGAAATGCAGGCTACAGCTTACATGCCTACAGAGACCCAAGCCAGAATCTGGTGTGTGCTAGAGCGTGCCTTCTGGCTTGCTGGATCAGACAGCTTGAGTCAAAGACAGCCCACCCACCCTACATGGGGAGGCTTGCAAGGGAGGTGCAAAGCATATTAGGCTGCTGAGGAACTGTGAGTTAACTTGAATTTGGAGGGGATCTGAGAAAGAAGTTCAATAAACTGATTTAACCTAAATCAGTGAGGTTTGATGCTACATCCATACAGATTTATCTTAACCTGCTTTTGACCATGTTGAAAGTTTATGTGCACTGAACTTCTGTTGTGTTACAGATTTGAGCCAGTTTCTGATAGCTTATACCAGTTTATATGTAATTTCTATCCCTAGCCAAGCAACCCAATCTGAAGGAATTTCAGAACAAAGGTGCTAGAAGAAAAATATGGCAACAAAATCTCAGTCTTCATTGATGAAAAGCACTACCTCAGCTAACAGGAGGGGCCCAGATAGCTAGAAACCTGTTCTAGAGTTGTTACATGTTTTCAAGCCTTAGCTTTATAGGTGGTTGATTCTTTTTAGAACTGGGAGAGTAATTTTTATCATGTCATAATTACATTGCATGTATGGCTGGGCTACATTTAGTGTGTGATTTATCCGTCAATTGTGCAATATATATAACTTGTATCAGGGACCCAGGGGATAATGTTTGGCTCTAAAGCTTGTAGTCATTTAGAAATGTACAGAACTTGACATGTACTGTAAGCTCTTACTTGTTAAAAAAAATATCAAAATAATTCTCTGGAGCAGTGGTTGTCAATTGGGGTATATGTAACCCCAGGGGTACTTAAAAAGGTCATACAGGATATGGAGGTGAGGGGTTCCTACCACTGCATGCACTCCAGCAGAGGCCTAGGGGGCACGTACCTGCCCAGTCTGTGCATAGGGCAGAGGCAGCTGCCACTGTGCTCCTAGTGGTGGGACGCATGTGGCATTGCAACAGTCCCGGGGCAGCTGCAGTGACACGCAAAGCCCAGTGCACAGTGGTAGTTGCCTACACCCCACACACAGATTGTGGGGGGGCACATCCCCCCTGGGCCTCCACTGGGGTGCATGCAGCAGCAAAAGCCCCTTCCACACCCCTGGACAAGCCACCCCAGCTTGACCCAGCCCAGCCAGGGGCCCATTCACCCCACCTCCTGCCACTATCTGTGCCCCACACCCTCCCTCTCCTCAGGGGCCTTGATCTGCACCCTCGTCCCCCATGGCCCTTTCCTCTCCCCTACAGACTTACCTGCTGGGGGGGGGGGGCAGGGAGAGGCACATGTGCACATGTGGTCAGCCCTCCCAAATAATTTTAATGTACAGGGAGCTGAAACTTTGAGACAGAAGGGGTACACTTGTTAAAAAAGGTTGAAAATCACTGCTCTGGAAGAATATGGTTACTTACTCTGGAGGCATAAATTTCCTCCTCCCTACCACCTCTATTCTCTGACATCTCTGCCCAGGATACCAAAATTCCTAGTTATACCTCTGGGAAATTATAAGAAGAGGGTCAGCTAGCGGTGTACCAGAATATGGAAGACAGACTACAATATTGATCCAATATCAAGCCACTTTTGAGCAGAAACTTTGGGTCCAGATTCCATCTCCCACCCTGCAGCTTTTCTATGGTTTTCATAACACACAAAACTTTGGGTGCCTATACGTGAATTCAGAGTCTGCTCCAATGCACTGGAATTCAGCATGATGGAGCAGACTTTATTAATCAAGTCTACTGGAGTGTGGCAATTTCTATGCTCCACCAGCCTCCTGTGTCTCATGTATCAGTGTCTCCGCGCTTACAAATGGTGGTGGGGGCACTTAAAATAAAGTTTGCAGGGAGGCTGATACTGGAGATCAGTGGCATTTTATTTAGAACGGCTTTCAGAGCTGCTCTAATTAAAGCGTCCCTTCACCCCTCTGGAGGATGTGTAAAAGTATATAATAATAGAACATAACATATTACTTTATATTGTCATATATTACAATGATTATATTTTTGGCATTCTCCTTGATTTTTTACTTTATTTACTCTCATTCTGAGAATTCACTCCTTTACACACCCTCAGTACTTAAATACAAACATATTTTTGTGCAACATAAAGTGGCCTCGTCTCTCATCTGCACCTCATCACATCAACCATGCCTTGAGAAATCTTGACTAGCTTTTCTTCCTTTAACAGTGCTGTCCAATTTCTATGCTCCTGGGAGGCCACATGCCTGGGGGTCTGCACGACCAGGGGCTGTGTGGGCCACACCAGGTATACCATATGGACACTTCCCCCATATCCATTGCTGTACTGTGTGCCCTCTTCCTCCCACTGCTGCTCCATGCAGATGCAAGAGTCTCACCCCCGTGCTGCAACATGTGCCTGTGCAGGTGCCTGCTTCCACTGCACTATGAGGATGTGACCCCTCCCCACCCCCCAACACACACACATGTGGCCTCCATTCCCTTCCCCAGCTGTGGCCCCAGACTTACCCTCAGCTCCTTGCACTGCTGTACTGCCCTGCCTCCTGGGGCAAAGCAGGAAGCAGAAGCCAGAGGAGGGAGGGGGAGCCTGGACACTAGCAACCACAGTGATGGAGAGAGTAGTAGCTGGGTAAGAACTCAGAGGCATCACATTAACCCCTTGTAGGTTGCATGAAGCTTGCAGGCTACCAGTTAGACTGCCCTACTTTTTGATATAATGCAAAAAATGCCTCCAAACCCAAGATCTTCAGTGGCTGTAATTTCCACACTCTTAACATTACTGCCAGAATGCTACACTATCAATCTGTCTCCACTTTTTTCTTAAGAGTTGATCAAAAAACCTGCCTAAATAAAGCCATTTGCAACAAAACCAAGAAGCTTTGTTGGTACTAAGAAAACCAAGAACTAGGCAATAATGTTCATCAGTGCCACCTACTGGTTTCTTATTTATTTACATACATAAACACACACAAATATATGCACAAACATCAAGCACATTCATAACTTCCTCAGTTTTGCATAATAAATGTCATGCCCTCTGGTATCCAAGTACCATGTGAAAATGCCTTCCTGCGCTTAGCTATTTGCAATTTCTTCAGTTCCAACTCAGGCTCCACCTGTTCCCTTCTCTAATTTTCTCTGCAACATGTCAACTCATACTCATTGAACTGTATTCATTTCATGTGATTGACCTTTTTCTCCTTGACTTGCCCCTTTCTGTCTTGCATTACACTTTTACTATACATTTGGGCTAGAGATCTGTAAATGAAAGTGGTAGAAAAGTCCAGTATTATAACATCGAAAACATACAGCATCAGTTAGCTGATGCTTGTTATGGGATCTACAAATTGTGGTCAGCTAGGAAGAGGTTGTCTTACTTTCTCAATTGTTATTGTTACTATTGTTCAATTAATATTCCTATTGCAATAATATGATTACTGTTAAATGATTATTATTATTACAATTATTATTGTTAACATTTCTCACAGCTAACAAAATTTTTCAAAGTGCAATAACAGATCAATGTAAGATCAAATCATTTATATCAGGCCTGTTTTCTCTTGGAGGTATGTATTCCACACTCCTGGCAGAGATCAGATTTCCCTCACTTTATGGTGTACATGTGTTCCTGGAAAATGGCACATAACTCGAATTCGCATAAAGGGAATCCACTTTACAGTATAACAACTAGGGATACATTCCAAGAGCTTGACTGTACTGACCCCCAGACCCAGTTCTACCACTTTTACAAGACAATTTTGGTATTCACCAACAGCAGACAGTACACAAAAGCACAGGGTGGTGGTGACTGTTTACTTAGTGTGAAGAGAGGGTCATGAAGGCTTCATTGATCGACCAGGGAGAGGGGTAAGAGATAAGCTAGTGGGACGCTTAGAAGCCATAATGGGGATGGCAACTACAGAAATATGTATCGCAGACAACAAGCGGGGAGCACAGATCCACATAGGAAACTATGTTTTGGTGCGCGTCACGCCCATGATGCACCGCACAAAGCAGCTGCTGCAGGCTTCAACCGCACCGATTGCATAAGAGTGAATTTACCTCACAAATAATGAATTTTTGGTATAAACAGGGTCATTGCATAAGCATGAATTTGCACATACAGAACCCACATAAAGCAAGGGAAACCTGTAATGACAATACTTTCATTCTCAGCCACCAAGCACTTCCCTACTGCAAAACCCACTGGCAAAGTTATGATCAGAAACTTCTAATCAAGTTGGAATAGCTGTGGCTCCACTCATAGCAAATCATTGCCTACCCCTAATGAATGACCCACCGATTTTGTCTGTTAATGATCTGAGCCCACTGAATCCATAACCCTGCAATGGGTGCTTGAGAAAGTTCTCCTGAGTATAAGTGGAGACCTCTTTCCTTGGTAGCAGCTGTACAGCATTTCTTTTCTTTTCATCTCTTTGTTATTGTTCTATATTATAACATATATGAGTAAAAGGCATGACTATTTTTTACACTTACCCCCCCAAAAAAAACAGTACTCACAACACCATTGCTAATCTCTCTATTTCCTTTTCATCCCTAAGCAGTGCTCAGAATGCATTTAAATGGATAAGCCCTGCAGCCATATTACCTCAAGCTTTGATGTAGTCAGAACCCATAAGAGGAAGCAGATCTAAGCCGTCAAGCAAAACCCAGGTGAGACTGGGAGTTATATTTGTAAATCAGTAAGGTATCACTGTATTTTTACAGGAACAAATTCTGTTCTTCCTTGCAATTCAATTGAACTCAATGGGTTAAATTCAGTCTTGCTGGAAGCAGATTCAGTTTGGTTCCAAAAGGTCAATGGGATATAAAAAGGAAATGGCCTAGTGGCAATGTCAGCTTAATATTCGGCATTGTGCTAGAATTATTGAAGTTGGGACATCTTTCTTTTTGAAAGTGATGTAAAGCCCTATCTGCTTGTGGCCATAAATGATTTCACAAGACTCTTTTTCCTCCTTTTAAAAATAGAGATATTAATCTAGGAGCCCTGTCTCTGTTATTATTATTTGCTTTGTGTCACTAACTACTACACTTAAATGCATTGCTTTGTTTTACTCAGAAATGTTTCATACAGACTTTGTGTAAACTTCAATGTGAAAATGTGTAATATAGTTTGAGATACATTTTAATAAGAGTTCCTATAAAAATGTTAGATTACCATTGTTAATATTCATCAGACAAGCTAATGGGTATTCCTAAAAGGTTACTAACCTATGTGCAACATTAACATTTAATTTTATAGAGGTAGACAGATTTACATCTATTACTGCAGCTATAGATACAATACAATTCCTTTAGTGCAACAAAGCATTATAATGGCATAAAGGTATAGGTCTTCAGACTTAATAAGCCCTTTCTTAAGTTAAGACAAGCTAAGAGAAAATGTAGTTTACTATTTTTTTAATCTCATGTATCTGAGTTACTAGATCATATTTACAATCTAGTTTTAATATTGACCTGAATCATCATGTTTCTCTGAGATAGGAGTAGGCCCTTTCTGAGAGCAGGAGGAACAGCAGAGAAATGGCATGTTGAAAAGCGGCTTTATATCCCTATTGTGTTCCTCCAATGTTAAACCTCACCGGATCAGCTGTTCAAAACAACCAACACTAGCTGGTAGGGGTCACATAGGCAACCAGAGATAAACAGAGCCAAGATTAGCTTTGTTTTCTTTCTTCCCATTGGCCACCCTGGAAAACAAAGTTGGGAAACAGCACAGGAGGTCTCTACTACGCTGGGATGATCCTCCTATGTCTTTTTTTATCGATATTCAAAGCAGCTTTGCACCAAGAAGAGCAGTGCAAAAGGTACCCTAACGCTGGAGAGAACTCACTGCATCTCAAATGTGTTCTGACTGTGGGGCAGAAGTGCATGCAAAATATTCTGAAAACACATGATGAAGCACACGTGAACAGCATAGTAAACCATTTAGAAAGGAGAACTTAACAGTTGTTTATTTTGAAACATCCAGAGGCATTAACTCATATCAGGGACAAAAAAAGCCTCTTAAAATAACAACTTGTATTATATGGCAGTTTTTGAAACACAAAAACCAGATTAATTAAACAAATGTGATCCCTAGCTTATGCCAAGTTTCAGTCTGGAATATTTTCCAGCCAAATGATAAATCCATATAAATAAGAGTTGTAAATGGAAATTCTGATGGGTCCAATTCCAGTGGCATGAATGTTTCCTCAATAACAACTAGAGAACTATTAATTTTCGAGCCAGTATTCACATGTCAAAGATGGTAAGTAATAAGTAAACATTACACAGCACATCTTTACAGTAGAAATTGTGCTTCACATTTTCAAGGTACGTAGTCTTGGGGTCACATTCGTTCCAGATATAAAGGACTCCTCGGAAACACATACGGAACTTTTACATGTCTTCCAGAGTGTGGGGTACTCTGAAGTGTTGCAGCATCTTGTGTAATAGCATCCCTGCACTTCAAAATGGTGGTGGGAACACTTGGACTAAAGCTTGTTTGAAAAGCTTTAATTCAAGTGTCCCTGCTGCCATTTTTAAGCATAGGGACACTGATACACGAGAGGTTGCTGGAGTGCAGATTGTAAATAGATTGTAAATATGATCTAGTAACTCACCTGTAAGTACAATGCATTTAGAGCAGCCTCCATGCTTGTGCACAGGCACCCATAGTGTTAACACCAGGGATAATTTTGGCTGATAAAATTAACAGCCTGGTAAAGCAGTTTTAAAAATCCTCCCTTGCTAGTACGTGTTTTTGAGTTACTTATTTACACTCTACTAATTTTTATGGTGTTCAGAGGATTGTCATGCAACATTAGGCTAGCTTAATTGAAGGCTGTGATTTAACTATAGCAATATGTTCTTTAATACCTTGCACTTCTCTCTTGTTTTTCATTGAATGATCTCAAAATGCATTACAAACATTCAGACATACAAAAAAACTAGAATTCTTTTTTCCAAAATGATACCTTTTGTTAGACCAACTGAAATATGGCAAGAAAATTGTCCTTTTCTGCAAGCTTTCAGGATCAAAGTCTACAAACATTCATGCACTTAAGTGAGGGCTGGGATGGCATGAGTGCTAAGACACATGATTGACAGCCTAGAGGTTGCACATTGGAAGTAGAAATGCTCATTCTGCAGCCCAGTTACATTTTAACAAATCTGTGCATTATGCTAAATATCTTGTCACATAAAAATGTGAAAAAGGCAAGGAAAGGATGCACTAAGTATCACTATGCTCTGTGGAGGTAAGAATTACAGACCTCAAAACTGAGTCACAAAGTGGTAAGCAGCTTTGAAAAGTTTTCTAAAGTATGTATCCTAAATTAATCCTAGCTTAGTATATTTAATATGCTCCACTCAGGGCTCAGTCCAAAACCCATTCACCAGATATATACAGAGCATCTATCCCAGTCACACACACACACACACACACACACTCACAAATAAAGCCTTTCCTTTTTTTAAGGGGGACTTTTTTAATTTTTGAAATTCATAACTGAGGTGCTAAGGAAGAAATTTAGCTTGGGGGTCACTTTTCTAATCTTGGTATTTGTCTGCCATCTTTAAAAATGGCAACCATGACTAATGATATGAATAAATGTTGATATCTCAATACCTAGGAGGCCAATTTTGATGTTTTAAATTACTTCAAATTGGTATTGTATGATGGACTAGCTGGCAGTGACTTAGCCTGGGGGTTTTGAAATGGCAAATGACGATTGGAGGACTTCGGATTCCCTTTCATCACCAATCAGGCCCCAGAGACTCACCCTCTGTGTCCTCTGATTGGACCCTTGGGTCAGCTGGAGGGGGATAAAAGAGGCAGCACAGCTGACAGACCAATGAAGGAGCTTCAAAGAGCTGGGCTCTGGGAAGGTCACCCCCTAGCAATACTGGTGGCTGTGTTGTAGCATCTTTGTTTACCATGTGGGCGATCTGAATTCAAGTCCCAGCTGGGGTGACTTGGGGTGAGTGAGCTTACAAGGAGAACATCTTCTTGCAGTGGAAAGGAGCCATTGTATTTTCCCCCTTTCTTTGCCTCCAAGTACTTAGGCCCTATATTTCCTTGTCATTTGACATTTTGTATTTTGTGCCTTTTTTTATTTCACCAACCAGTATTGTTTGTTCTGCTGTTTGTGTTTTATATTTTGTAAACCCTGTCTGTTGTCCATGATGGTAAGTGTCTAATCTTTGTTGAATCCTGCCCCCTTAGGGCATTGTAGTGACCCTTATGCCCCCTGGTTTATACCTGTTATGTTCCCAGTACTGTTCTTTCATTAAAAGGTATATGGTTAAGGCCCATTGGTGGTTTGGCTCTGCTCTAAAGGGGGAGGAGAGTCCCTACATCTCCCACAGCACTTGTGCACCTGCTTTTATCCCTTCAAACTGGAGAGAGGGTACCTCTTGGAGTAGTGCCCGGGTTACAATTGCAATAATCTACAAAGTCTTTTTGTCTTTTGATTAGTAATGGCCCATTGTTTTCCCTCTAACATGCCTCAACAGAGTGACCATCCAGGCCAAAATGGCTGTCATTTCCAGGGGACCAAGACAACTGCAATTCTACAGGGTTGAAAAGAAGAAAGAGAATGCCCATAGAGAACCAAGGGTGAGAATTAGGTTTTAACATCTAGGGGGCACTTAGACAGGATGTAGAGGAGATAGGAGCCCCAAAAGAAGAATTGGGCCCAATGCATCTGAGTCAACATATGGTGGAGCTGACCACCTCCCAACAAATAATCCTTTAACAACAAGAAGTGGCAGGTGAAAATCGGATGACTTTCACTGACTGTCTGAACTGGCTGAGCCCGCTTTCCCAGGGCCCAGTCTGGCTGGACTCAAGGCCACTGGGGCCCATGGCCCTTTTCTGAGCCAACACTAGCCTGCCCATTTAATGCCAAAAATTATTGGTGTGGCAAATTACATGCTAAACCACAACCAAAAATTAGAGGTTACTTCTGAGGTAATACTGGCTCACCGGTTAACTGCCCATGCGCTTGTCTGAGTGATTCAAACATGTGAAAGACTCACCCTCCAGTAGCATTTACTGGATATCATTGCTTTTTTGAAAGCAATGTTGTGAAGTGGGAAACATAAACATTAAATGATATGCATGGCCTCCAAGCAAAGAAAGTGTTATAGGTGTGATGGATTGGTGCCAAGAAATTGCTGACCTGAAGAAGTTGCCATGATTCAGTTGGCTGCAGATCAAGCAGGGTATAGATATATTGAAGAGGCATTTTGTGAAGATGAAGAGACATGGCCTCATATAAAAGGGGTACATGGTGGGTTTCACACAGAAATGTCTTATCTCAATGCTCTAGAGAGGTATGCAGTTAGTGGTCCTGAAGAATTAGCTGTTGCAGGAGTTGTGCCTACAGATAGTGCAAGTAGAGCATTTTTGGGTGAACGTTACAACAGAGGAATGTGCATCCACAATCCATTGTAGGGCTGTGCAAAACTCCATTGTTTTGTTTCAACATCCATTTCACCATTTTGAAGGGACAGTGTTTCGTTTCATCATTTTGTTTTGTTTTGAAGCACTGTTCCATTTTGTTTAGTTGAAACTGTTTCACTGTTTCAATGCGTTTCGACGTTTTGCCCATAGACTATAATGGGGAATCATGAAAATCCCTAAAACTTTGTCATTTCGTGCCTGATTCAGATGCAAATTGCAGGGATGGTAGCCCATTCTGAGAGCATGCAGCCCACTAATTTTCAAGGAGATAGATATAGAGGTTTCTGGGAAACTGCATCTCAAACAAACTATTTAAAGTAAAACTCGTGACACTTCACAGCAGCAGCAGCCACCTCCTGTCACCCAGCACAAAGATCCAGGGGCCTGCACTCCTGGGAGAGATACAGGGCCATACCAGCTTCCTCCCAGGAGTGTGGGCCCCCAGATCTGCATGCTGAATGATAGGAAGCTGCCGCTGCTGCCTGGGACTAGTGCTGGGCACAGCCCACGCCCAACACTGGGTAAGACTGGTGCTGCCCCTAGTCCCAGGCAGAAGCGGCAGCCTCCTGTCATCTGGCATGCAGATCCAGTGGCTGTGCTCTGAGAGGCTCCACAGCCCCATGGAGTAAGTTTGGCAGTGGAAGGCGAAGTGCAGCCCTGGCTCTCCCCACCTCCTGCCACCAGGCTGGACTTCATGTGGAGCTGCACAGCCCTGGCTCTTTCTGCCTCCTGCTACCAGGTTGAGCTCCATGTGAAGCTGCTTGGAGCATAGCCCAGCGTGGGAGACAGGGAGAGCCAGGGCTGCACTCTGGCCAGCTCTGTCAGCCCTATGGAACTGACCCCAGTGCTGGGAATTGGGCAGAGCCGGGGCTGCACTCCACCTCCCACCACCAGGCTGAGCTCCATGGGGCTGCAGAGCCTCTCGGAGTGCAGCCCTGGCTGCCTCCTGCCACTGGACTGCTTTGAAACTCAAAATGTTTTGAAACTTTTGAAATGTTTCAAGTGCCTTCATTTCATTTTGAAGCTGTTTCAAAGCTTTTTGTTTCATTTTGATTTTGCTGTTTTTAGCTCAAAATGTGTTGAAAAGGCTTCAAAATGAAACATTCAGCAAAATTTTGCACAGCCCTAATCCATAGCTAGCTCCAAAAGACTCCTCTAGTAATTGATAGCTTGAAATAGCTGGTAGATATTACTACAGTAAATGAACATTATGAATTCATCAGTTAAACTTCTTTTTAGGAATTGATGTGTTCAATGTTTGAAGAAATACTTAGTTGTGAATCATATATGGCCAAGTAGTTTCTGTCTTATATCATTGATGTTGAAATCCTCTTTCAAGATTACCATTGTCTGAGGAGCGGAGAGAATTTTTAAGAGTACTTATCGACTTGCCATAGATTGCTTCCCCTGTTAACAGTTTATGGAAATGTCAGCTATCCAAGATAACTGTCCTTGTATTAGTGGTGAATGACAACACTGAGAAAAGACTAAAATGTCTTTTGTAGTCTAAAAGGCTACAATGTTTTCATTTTCATTGACTGGAAAGACTTACAGCAAACTGTCTCCAAACCAGATCACTGAAATGATCAGGTCATTGAAATGACAATAAATAAGGAATCCAAGAACAGAAGGAGTAGGGGCTGGATTGGTTTTACCAAGAATCTATCATAACACACTCAGTAGACCAGTTATTATGCGGTTAAGGGAAAAATTAAAGTGGCTCATTTCAAGCAACTCATATTGTCATCCAGAACTGGGTCCGTCAAGAATGGAGATGAATTGCAAGGTTGTTGATGCACTGAAGACAGCTTTGGAAGACTCATGGGATCTGAATCAACCAACTCTTTTCTCCCTTTGCTCTGGAGAGTCAACAACAGTAGAGGTAAGGAAGACCTTTTACACAGCCCATGATAAGGGTAATATGATGGTAGAAAACATTCTGGAAAGACTTTCTTCTGGAACTTAGTCAATACATGACACTACCACCACAAGGAAAATCAAGTTCTTTGCAACAAAGACAACTACAACTAAGAGCAAGCAAGAGTGTAGGAAAATGGTTGACAATACTGCAATGAAACAAGCCAGTGACCTTCTAACCAGTGGATAAGAGACTACCGTTACTTTAGAAGAAATCATGCAATACCAAAATACTTTTATGATCCTTTTATTTTTCACAGCAGATGGGACATTCCACACATCTGTCAAAACAAAGTATGTAACATTGATGAACCTCTAATCAATCTCACCACCATCACACTATCATGAATTAAATAGATCTTGGAAAGATATAAAGTCCCACCAAACAAGACACAGTCTGGATATGCCCTCAGTCTCTTCAAGAATGTCGCTGGCTGACACCCACAAGAAGTGACATTTCACTTCATTTATGATGTTTATGATGAAGAACTGTTGAAGACTAGTACAAAACAGCATGAGCATCAGCGTCACTCAAAGTCATTCTGGTTTGTTCCTGATGTCTACCCTGTTTCTGTCCAGCAAATGCCTACTGGAACATCCTGGCACTCATTTCTATCAAAGCATTCTAACCAAGTAAGCCTACAGTACTTTCTTTTGAATAAATGGCATTCTTACTTCCACCACGCTGACCTGTACTTCACAATGAATCTCATTTGCTATGATTTAACATCCAAAAGAACACAATGTATTGAAATCTCCTTGTGAGGCTGGCACAAGAGCTGTTTTCCATGCAGCTCAAATAGATAACTCCCACACCACCATTTTTTATTTCGAAGATACTGATGTGATGTATGGGTTGTTGCTTCTTACATCAGTCATGTGACTGAGCAAGATATGTACACATGGAAGAAGAAACCAGGAGATTCGCCATCATACTACACTGCCATTCGTTATTTCAGTGTGATGTAGCGTCTGCTGCTCTTGGGGTTTATGGATTCACTGGAGTAGACATAGTGGGAGGTTTCTTTGGCTGTGGTAAAGTGATATCAGTGAAGCCAACCTTACAATCAAAAGATCTGATGTACATGGAGATTAAACAACAACTTTGAAAAAATGAAGAACTCACTGAAGATCTGTTCGATAAACTGGCTTTATTCACCGTCAGAATATTTTACAATGATTCTGTGAGTGATGGTTTGTCCACTGCTCATGCATGTAAATGGTGACAAATGGCACTCTAGAGTTCTGCAAGACTTTCTCTGGACTATGACTCCTTCAAACAGCACTGCTTCTGAGCACACTTGCAAGTCTATGAATGGAGAAATTCAAAGCATTCACAAATTCTTGATCCAATGAATTTTGGGTGGATGTCAGTGCTGGATGAGTTGGAACCTGTGACGCATACTAAAAGTAGACTGCCAATGGAGTGAAACTGCCTTTGAACAATGGAAATGGACATTTAGATGATCCAATTAAAGCTACTGTTCTGGAGTTGTAACCCATGCCAGCATGCTAAGGCTGCGTGATGCACTGCATTTCAGGTCCTCAGGGTGCCAGTAGCCCTGGGATCCCCTCAGGCAGACTACTGACTGAGGGGTCCCATGGAGATGTGTGTCCCTCACCCTCACCACCCAGAAATCAGCTCTGAACCCAAGCAACACATTATTCTTTATTATACACAACCAATTTATATATACGAAAAATAAATAAAGAAATATAATAACAATTGTTTATAACAAAACTAACAATCTAGAATAAATTCAAAAAATACAACATCAGGTGAATAATTTAAGCACACTGAATGGTCCCACTTGTGCTAACTACCTAAATAACTAAATTCACCTCATTATAACTCTTTCAAAAAGTTCCCTTCCTCCACCCCCCATAACCCAGTTGATTTCCTTCTGGTCACAATTTACTTCCCATAACAATAAATGGCAACACAGCTATAACTATGGTCCACCACTAGATGGTAAAGGCAAGGCTTCTGTTGTTTTGGGGAAAATGGTCTCCTTTAATCCTTCCTGGTAATACAGTGAAATGAGCTTGAAACAGTTGCTGCAGAAAAGAGGGTCCCTTTTGTTCCCTTCTGGAAATACACTTCCTACAAACACTAGTGATTAGGTATCCCCTCACACACCCATGCTGGTTTGTGGTCTCTCAGCTTACTCCTTTGGGTTGTCTCCTGCATCCCAGCACATCCACTCACAGGCTGTAGCATCCCTCTGCAAGTCTCTGATTCTGCAGCTGGAGCCTCCCTGCTCAGAGAGGAGTTCTGACCCTGCAGCTTCTCTCAGAGAGGAGTCTCTGATCCTGCAGCTTCTCTCAGCTCCAGCAAGCCTTCTGGTTTTGCTTACCAACCCCTCCCCACTATTTCCCTGGCATCTGTGTCCCTGGTTGCACAGATCTGAACCCAGTGGGGAATTAGTTTCTTGAGATGGCACAGGCTCTCCCCTGTCCTGATGCCTGCTCCTTGGGCAAGTTTCAGCTCAGTCTCCCCTTCCTGGGGTCTGAGTCTCTGCCCCCTCTCTCCTGGGCTGGAGTTGTCTCCTCCCTAGCATTTCTTCTTCTCTTCCCTCAGATTTTTATGGTTCAGTAGCAGCCAGTCAGAGCTCTCAGTTTGCAATGGGGGCTCTGGTCACAATACAAACACTCCAATAAAAAACATGCACCTTGCAGAGCATAACCTCCTGTCTGGTAAAGCAATTGGATCCTTTGCAAACTTTCTGTTGTTTTTTTCTTGCAGAGTTCTTAAGCACAGTTCACCCACTCAGCTTGCAGCCATGTGAGCTTTGCAGCTGTTACAGAGTCATCTGAAGAAGACAGTGATAGAAAAGAAGAATACCTAGATTAACATTATCCAGTGTATGCCATGTCACAGACTTGACTTCAAATTTGAGTTGAAGCATTTTATTTTACATAAATGTGTTCCATAATCATTTTTACCTTTGTTAATAATAATTTTAAATGTGACTTTGAATAAATAAATGGTAATACTTTCTACTTGAAACAAGTACTCTTATTATATTGCCAAAAAAATGGTCAACATTGATGGTTTTTACATTTAAATGCTTAGAGCTGCCAAACAATGGTCCATTACTCATAAAAAAATAAAGGAAGTTTGTAGGTTATGGTAATAACTATTTAATATAATTTAGAAAATAAAAATCAGCCTCTTGGGTACCAAGATATCGACATTTATTCATCTCTTTAGTCATGGCCGACATTTTTAAAGGTGACGACCAAATGCCAAAATTAAAAAAATGACTCCCCAGGCTAAATTTCATCCTAAGCAACTCAAAAAAGATATCCAGTCATAAAAAGGTTCCCCAAGAATGCTTGGACTTTATGTATATATGACTGGTCTAATCAGCTTGATTAATTTTTTAGGCCGGGACATGGAAAAGATAATAGAAGGCAGGGTATATATACACCTTATAAACTAAACAAAGAATATATATCTGTCATTCTTTCAATCTCTTAAAGTGAGCATCAGATCACAAAATCTTATATAATTATTTCTTTTTCTTGTTCAAATGTTAAATCCTGGCCTGACCAGGTGCTGAGATCCTCTTGTTCTATTACGAGAAAGAGCACAGCAAATTAGGGTTGGAACGGAGCAATCCCTTGTTCAAAGCAGGACCATCCCCAACTAGATCATTCCAGCCACGGCTTTGTCAGGTTGGGCCTTAAAGACCTCCAAGGATAGAGATTCCATCACGTCTCTAGGTAACCCATTCCAGTGCTTTACCACCCTCACAGTGAGAAAGTTTTTCCTAATATCCAACTTAAACCTCTCTTGCTGCAACTTGAGACCATTTCTCCTTGTTCTGTCATCTGTCACCACTGTAAACAGTGTAGCTTCATCGTCTTTGGAACCACCTTTCAGGTAATTGAGGACTGCTATCGAATACCCACTCGCTCTTGTATTCTGTAGGCTAAATAAGCCCAGTTCTCTCAGTCTCTCCTCATAAGTTACATGGCCCCAGCCTTCAAACCATTTTTGTTGCTCTCTGCTGGACTCTGTCCAATTTGTCCACATCCTTTCTATAGTGGGGGTCCCAAACTGGACACAGGACTCCAGATGTGGCCTCACCAGTGCAGAATGAACCAAATTAATTACTTCCCTTGATCTGCTGACAACACTCTGACTAATGCAGCCCAGTATGGTGTTAGGCTGCTTGGCAACAAGGGCATACTGCTGACTCCTATTCAGCTTATTATCCACTGTACCTCCAGGTCTTTTTTTGCAGAGCTGATTCTCAGCCAATTAGCCCATAGCCTATCCTGATGCATGGGATTGCTCTGTCCTAAGTGCAGGACTTTATACTTGTCTTTCTTGAACCTCATGAGATTTCTTTTGTCCCAATCCTCCAATTTGTCTAAGTCACTCTGAATCCTAGCCCTACCATCCAGCCTACCTATTACACACCCCAGCTTGGTGTCATCTGCGATTTTAGTGAGTGTACAATCCATCCCATTTTCCAGATTGTTAACAAAGATATTGAATAAAACTGACCTCAGGACTGACCCCTGGGACATTCCACTTGATACTGGTTGCTAGCTAGATACTGAGCCATTGATAACTACCTGTTGAGCCTGACAATTCATCCAGCTTTCTATTTAACTTACAGGCAATTCCTCCAACCTACACTTCCTCAGCTTGTTTGCAAGAATGCTGTGGGAGATAGTAACAAAAGCCCTGATAAAATCAAGGTATATTATGTCCACTGCTTTCTCTTCATCCACAGAGCCAGTCATCTCATCATATAAGGCAATCAGGTTGGTCAGGCATGACTTTCCCATGGTGAATCCATGTTTCTAATCATCTTCTTTTCCAAGTGCTTAGAAATAGATTCTTTGATAACCTGATTCAGGTGAGGCTTACTGGTCTGTAGTTGCCTGTATCCTCCTCCTTCTCTGTCTTAAAGGATGGGCATGATATTTGCCCTTTTTCAATCATCTGGGACCTCCCCAAATCACCATGAGTTTTCAAAGATAATGATCAGTGGCTCTACAATCATATCAGCCAACTCCCTCAGCTCCCTCACATGCATTGCATTTGGCCCCATGGGCTTGTACATGTCCAGCTTTTCTAAATAGTCCCTAAACTGTTCTTTCACCACTGAGGACTGCTCACCTTCTCCCTAAACTGTGCTGCCCAGTGCAATAGTCTGGGAGCTGACCTTGCCTGGGAAGACTGAGGTAACTAAGGCATTGAGTAACTTAGCCTTTTGTCACTAGACTGCTTCCCTTATTCATTAAGGGACCCAACATCTGCCCTAACTTTCCTTTTGGTGCTAACCTAATTGTAGAAACCCTTCTTTTTACCCTTTACATCCCTTGTTAGCTGCAACTCCAGTTGCACTTGGGCCTCCCTGACTTCCTCTCTGCATGCCATTCTTATACTCCTCCTAAGTTGTTTGTCCAAACTTCGACTTGTTATAAGCTTCCTTTTTGTGTTTAAGATCACAAAAGTGTTCTCTGATAAGCCAAGCTGGTCACTCACCACATTTGCTATTCTTCCTGCACAGCAAGATCTTGTTCCTGTGTCCTCAGTAAAATCTCTTTAAAATACAACCTGATCTCCTGGACTCCTTCCCCAATCAGACCTTCAATTCCCTGTGGGAATCAAAGTCTGCTTTTATGAAGTCCAGGATCCTTACTCTGCTGCTCTCCATCCTTCCTTTCCTCAGGATCCTGAACTCAATCATCTCATGGTTGCTGCTGCCCAACTTGCCATCCATTTCTACATCCCCTATCAATTCTTTGTTTGTGAGTGGTAGGTCATGAAGACCACTTCCCCTAGTTGGTCTTTCCAACACTTGCACCAGGAAGTTGTCTCTAATACTCTCCAAAAACTTCTTGAATTGTCTGTGCATTCTTGTATTGCCCTTCCAGCAGATTTCAGGATGACTGAAGTCCTCCATGAGAACCAGAGCCTGTGATCTGAAAACTTTCAGCTAGTTGTCTGAAGAAAGCCTCATCTACCTCATCCTCCTGGTTTGGTGGCCTATGGCAGACACCTACCATGCCAATATTCTTGTTGCTCTCCCCTTTAACTGTAACCCAGATTTAAACAAGCCTATCCCTAGTTTCATACAGAAGCTCTGAGCAATCTTAGAGGTTTTACATACAGCACTTCTTCTCCTCTTCCCTGCCTGTCCTTCCTGAACAGTTTCTACCCAACCGTGACAGTGCCCCAGGCATGTGAGCTATCCCACCAAGTTGCCGTTAATCTAATTACTTCATAGTTCTTTGACTGTGCAAAGACTTCCAATTCTTCCTGCTTTTTTTGCAGGCTCTGTGCATTCATGTACAGACACCTGAGGTGACTAGCCAATTACCCTACTTTATCAGGAAGAATGAGGCCTCCCCTGCTTCCCTCTCCTACTTATGCTTCCTCCAGATCCCCCACTTCTCCACTTATCTCAGTAATGGGAACATTGGCATGGAAATGGAAACTGCCACAGCTGAGGTGGAAAGAAAAATATTTGAAGACCTTACTGTGCTCAAGTCAGATTTTCCATCACAGAATTCTGAAAGAAGGGAATATAACAACTCCAAAATACAAGGATTTTAATAACAGACACAGATGTTGTTCTATGACTGGGTAGTAGTAAATTTGATCAACACAACAAAAGGCCATTTAGCTTGGCCTCAATAATATACAAGCTCGGAAAAAAAAAGAATTAAAGATAAGATTCAACATATGAGATTAACTGGATATCTATCATTAATAAGTTATCTGATTTTCAAGACAAAGAAAATGCAATGGATCTAATATATCTGCCCCCTCAGTAAAGCATTTGATAGCGTACCACATAAGAATATATTAGTTCACCTACAGAAGACAAGGTATGAATATTGTGAGGTGGGTAAGCAACTACCCAAAGGGGAGATGATAAGGGGTAAAGCATCTTGAAGCATCTTCAATATGGAAGAGGACTAGGTATCATACAGGAAGAACTGGATGACTGTGTGGACTGGACTAATAGAAATTAAATGAAATTCAATAGTACAAAATATAGGGTCATGCAAATAGGGACTAATGAGAATTTATCAGTTGGACATGAGAAAAGGGGAAAATGACACGAGTGTATGAGTTGATCACAGGATGACTATGAGTCACTAATGTGATACAGCTGTTAAAAAAGTATATTCAGTCATGGAATGGATTCGGGAAGAGATTTCTGATAGAAATGAGGAAGCATTTATGCCAGTATATGCAGCAATAGTGCGACTTTATCTAGAATACTTTGTACAGTTCTGGGGTAGAGACTGGTCATTGGAATGATCAGGAAATGGACAGGCTACCTCCTCAGGAGAAACCTAGGATATATCACTATTTAGGCCCATACACAGGCCTATGTTTTACACAGCCAACCATCTATCTTAAACCTCCTTGTGTTGGCCATGGCAGTTGTTTGTCACAAGCTAAGCAAGTTGGAAGAACATGTCTGCCAGTATCATTATGCACCCCAGTTCTGGCCTCTATTGCCCTTAAAAAGCACAGAAGGAGAGACAAGTCCTAGAAGTGATTCCTAGAAAGGTACCATTTGTGTTTACTGTTTTTCTCCAGTGGTAAAAAAAAATGTTCTTCTCCAGTGGATTGCTTCTAGGAATCAGTCTAGCTACTACTTTCTCTCCTTCTGTGCTTCATGCGTGCAGAGCAGCAGAGCCACATAGACAGGGAGGGGCTGCCTGTGTAGGTCACAGGGTAAGTGAGGGCAAAACCCTCTAGGTCACCTTTACTTGTGGTATAAACTTACTTTAAGAGAGTCTGACTTCTTGGCTAGGAACTGAAGTTACACATAAACTGGTTTAAGTGATCAGAAACAGGCTTAAACCTGTAACAGAACAGAAGCTCAGTATACATAAACCAGTTTCAAAATGGCTGAAAATGGTTTAACATAAACCTAGTTGAATGTAGTATCAGACTTAACTGACTTGGGTCAAACTGGTTTATGAAACTTCTGTCCCAAAACCCTCCCTGGTTCAAGTTAAATCACAGTCCTCCAGCATCCCACCATGCTTTCCAGCCCTGGGGTGAGCTGTGCTGTGCTGTGCTGTTTGCTCCAGAGAGCAGGGCTAACCCCACCCCTCTGTTCTCTAGCTGGAGCAGCAAGGGCTGGCTGAGAAGGGGGTGGAATACTGTGGAAGAGGATGCAGCCAAGTCTACAGGAGGAGGGACTGCCCCCCCCCCCCCCCGCAAACCCTGGGTGGGGCCATGAAAGAGGGTTAAAAATCCCTTTCCTGGATCAAACTTACTGCTGGCTGCAACTGTGGACTACAAATCCCAGAAGTATCTGGAAGCAGGAAAAGGAAGTGATGAGCAACTCTGTAGAGTCCTGCTTCTGTGATTTTGCACTGCAAGTCCCAGGGACCTCAGGTGACGCAGGAAGAGGAAGTGAACGTGCAGACAGAGCTCTGCTTTAGTGCATGCCCCGCCCCCTTCCTGGGTTCTGCCCTGAGCCACTGCAGGCAAGTGGCTGCATTTCCTGAATTTAATGTCTGTTCACTTCTGTTTCAATTTAATCTCCGCAGTTCAAACTAACCTGCAAAAACTGAATTGATTCAGCCCCAGGCTCTTTGATTGTCTGTACCTAGCCATTTGGCTTAGTAAAAAGCACAAGTTTGGATGGGGAATGCTTGCTGTCTAAAAATACAGCAGGTAGGGTAAATATAAGGGAGGTCCAGAATTAAGCTAAACAACAACATTAGAACAAGCAGAAATGGTTATAAAGAGTCCATTTATGCATTTAGGATGGAAATTAGAAGGAAGTTTCAAGCAATGAGAAGAATATGAGTAGTGAGACTAAGTATGAAATCATTTTAAGATTGAATTTCATCAGATCTTGAGAGGGATTGCCTGATACAGTTGCCATTGGGCTCCTATATGCATGCAGGGAACTGGCTCCAATGCACTGGAATTCCAGTGTGTTGGAACGGACTCAATTAATTGAGTCTGCTGGTATGTGGCTCTTGGAGCCGCACTAATTAAAGCATCCCCCATGCCTCCCAGAGCAACTGTATAAATGCCTGTTGATAGCAGGGGCCTAGGATTAATGACCCAGGAGTTCCCTTTCATAATTATGTTCCTTAGGAACTCAGTAGGGCCATGATAACCACCATATCTAGGCAATTGTATCAATTGTCCTCTCCTCATGAGTTACGGAAATCTTCTACTCTTTCATGAGCAAGTAGGAAGGGGCTGTGTTATTTCCTTTATATGCACTAACATTTTGCTTAGTTTCTTTTCATGACATGTATTTGTCAACTACAGATTGATACTCTTATTTCAGAGCTCCCCGGTGAAGGATGTATGGTTAGTTTGCGATTTTGTGTTCTGAGCTAGAGCTAAGTCAGGTCATGCTCTTTGATCTCTCTGTCTTTCCAGATCGTTCTAAAATGCCTTTCACTGTTGTATCAGTGAGCTAGTGCTATTGGCAAGTGACATCAATTTCCATCAAAATTCTGACAGTATCGTATCTTTTATTGGAGATCACAGGCCACCAATCTTTCATCCTAGCATTTTTTTTTGTATAAACAAAGAATACAACATATTCACAAAGAAAGGGAGTGCAAAATGTGGTATCCATCTAAGATGAACCGGTAGCCTTTGCTATGTTCCACAGAACCTAATAAGATCCTACAGCCATTCTAGAAGCCATAAATGCAGTCCCCAGGATTTCTCTCTTGTATACAAGCGAGTCAATTGTGTCAACCTGCACGAATTTAAAAAAAAAGTCTTTTGTAGTTTCTACCATTCAAGACATTTTTGCAGGATCAGTTTCCCAGACTTCTACAATACCAGCGCTAGTATATTTATGTGTTTTATGCCATTTAAACTGTTCCATGACATGTGCTCTTGCAAATCCTTCTGGTTTAACATTTAATATGAATGTTAAAGATGTTTAATTACTGATGTTCCCCACAGATTTGCCAATGTTAATAAGACAGAAAATTTAAATCTACAGTATAAAAAGATATAAACTAAACAGGGATTTTGTTTTTGTATTAAAGAAACCTGTTATTCACACTTGGACTTAGATTTATTTGCTTTCAGCACCATTTATGCTTTCAGCCTATTATTCTTTTAAATTCAAACACAAATGAATCCGAATTGGATAAAAAATATGAATTCCTGTAAGCTGTATCCAGGTGTACAACTGAGGTCAGACGTGAACATTCACACTGTATTTCTGCTTTTGTCTAAATTGCTGACTGGTACATACATTATTTTCATTCCATTCAAAATAAAAATGAGTGGATTTTCATTTTGAAGACAAAGGCGTGCATTATTAACGTCACTGAAACTATCTAAAAAGCTGCTCTTTCAAATTTGCCTTCATAATCAGATGAGTCATTTGTTTACTTCATTCCTATTTCAAACCTGCAAGGGGGTTTCCAAGCTGTCCCTTTTTCGGCAGATGGAATACTCGTATGATTCCATCCCCATAGCAACCACAGCTGCACCAGGCAACCAGTGCTCTGTTGATTTCCACACAACACGCGAGGTCACCGAAGCCTGCAAAATCTTCTTTATACCAACCAGTGTCCTCTTTGATTTAATTCAGTTTAACATTTGGTTTGACCCATATCTCAGCAAATATTGTCAACAATGAGAAGGACATTATCATGTTCATCTATTAAAAGGAAACAAACAAAAAAAGAATGGCTGGATATTTAATTCTAGAGAGTTTAAATGTATGGGGTTTTTTTAAGCACTCAATATTTTTTAGCCAATTAGTTCAAATAGTAATATACTTTTATTGAACTTTTTGGCTGAAAACCGTCCCCAGTTTATAAATGATATTTACAGGAAAAATGCGTAGAATTTTATTTTTATGCTATACCAAATTATTAGGTATATCACATTATCTTTCTCAATTCAAATTAAATAAAGAACTGATGACCTTTTATTATGTAAATGTTGAGTACTGCAATTCTACAACACTAAATTCAGTTATATTTTTTCAGTTGAAAGTACCTATTCATAAAAACAGAATATGAACCAAAACACCAAAGACTGTTTTTGTTGTTGGAAAAACTTGGGTTGTTTATGTCAGCTTAATTTTCCCCTAAAAACATAAAATTACAGTCTGTAGCCTCTTTTCATGGCTTCATTTAATGTTGCTGTAACTTGTCAGTTACCATTTTGTTAAAAATGAACCTTAATCCTCACTTGGAACGCTTTTGCTTTATCAGATATTTCCTGATTCCCTATATGAATTGCATCCTTCACAACTGAATGGACTCAGTCTAGCACCCTTTCACTGTCCTAATTTCTACCAAAATGTAACTTTTTGTGATCACACGAAAGACATAAATTTTAGCGAGTAAATGTTCAACTGAATTATTGTTCCACTGACATAAATGTCCAAACTGGCACTGACTTCTGTGGGTCCAGGATTTCATGCATCACTTTTTTAGGGATGAAGCTGTCAAAATTGTTTTCTGTATACAGTATCTAGAATTTTCTAGATGATCTTCTATCAAACCTCATTGCAGGCTATCAAAGGAAATATAAGTCATTGTGGTCTTTCAGAGAGAGACTTTCATTTTTGTTTTACATTAAATAACATGGAAAGATTTGTGCATTAAAAAAACATGCAAAAATTGTTATGTTACTATTTCTAAATGACTAAACAATGAATTTCAAGTAGGTGGCATCAGAAATGCTTGATAAGTACTTAGTGGGTGAAATTTGCTTTACTTTCATACCCACAAAAGCATGAACCCTATAGTAATCATATGCATTTAATATCAAGTGAAATTTTATGCATATGTTGTAATATACTTTCCTAAATGGAGATGTAGAAGTCAAAAGTCCTGTAGGATTTGACAGTATAGCTTGCAGTAATCAGATATCTATTGGACCTTTGCAGGCAAGTGAATTATTTTGATTATTTAGTACACAAGGATTTAACCATATAACACCACATGCTTTTAGTAGATACTTTGCATGGTCAGTAGTTCTTGGGCTTCACACTTATTGTTTATTGCTAGCTGAAGGTTTTATTGACATTTCTGTGTTGATAGAATTTTAAAAATTCTCAGTTTAATACTGGTAAAAAATATGATGTACGTGTAGCAGATATGCACACTATAGCCATAAATTAAAGTGTGGTAGAGAAGATTTAGATTTTACATCAGTTTTCAGCCTCAAGGTGTATGGAAGATTGTGAACATGTGCACTATTTAGACAGCTGCATTGTCAAAACAGTGTTCCCTTTTAAAATGTGGCTGAAGTAAGAGATGGCAATAGAATGGTTACCTTTGTAATCCAGCAGGAGCACTGGTTATTATATGTGATGCATTAGTATTTCAACTATGTCACTAGGAATCTTAACTTAGTTTTTCAGTGAAAATCGATTTCCATCTAAATTACACACATATCAATAATCCTTGGCCTTGTATATACTTGCCACAGTAGCAAATCAGAGTGTTTGTATCTGAAACTCAAACCTCTACTAGGATCAGAAATAGGTCCTTGGATTCAGGGTCTGAGTTGAGTTCAAGCTGGGAAGTGTCTGGATATGAAGAATGATTGAAGCAGACGCATTCTATTAGTGTCCAGTCAGGATCAGAGCCCTACTGTATTAGGTGCATAGATTAAAAGACAAATCTCACCTCCAGAGACCTTCCAATTTAAAAAATGCAAATCAGTGGGAAAAAAGGGAATAATTAAACCACATTGACAGGTAAGACTGAATTAGAAATAGAGATCTGGTTATTCGCACTCTCTGCTTTTAATTTTTGAAAGGCAACTTCTCCTTATCCACTTGCCACAGGAAATCCAACTATTGGATTTTCGTCCAGCACCTCTACCTGACAGGCTAGTTCAGAGCCAGGATCCTGAATGACATTGCTAGAGGCATGGCTGCTGGGTTTCATTGGCTCCTGACTTCTCAGCTTGTCCATCAGGGAAGTAGTCAGAGCTCAGACTAATAAGGTTTAAATGAAATGGAATATCATTTCTAGTTTTAACAATAAAGTTTTAGTCTTCCCTTTCCACAATCTACTAGTCTGACATCTCACACTAGTAGACCAATAAGTTTTCATTCAATGCAAAACAAATTATATTTTATTTCTGAAAACTTTGGGATGTTGCACAGAACAGGAGGTCCAGGTTCTGACCAGCCTTACCAACATCCCAGGTGACAAGTCAGAAGGATTTATTGAATAGCTTGTTCCCTGGCTGCTTCTATCCCTACAGTCTTCCTGTTGGAAGAGAGGCTTGTTTCCTAGCTATTCCACAAGGGAGGGGACAGAAGATAACTCGGTAGGTTTGATACAAACACCCATACACATGCAACTTTTACAGGAAATTCTGTTTCAGGGACCACTTCCTTTAAGGATTCTTCTGTCATAAAATACAATTTCGAAGTATCTGCAATATATATTTCTCTACATAAATTTAAAGGCTACCTCTACAAAGCTGGCATTTTAGCTTTTTGAGTATACACTTAAAATATTTTCCTATGTGATTTATACTGCAAGTGCTCTTTCTCATTTGCTCTGTTTTTAAATTCACTTATGAGGATATTCTCAATCTTATCACACTCCTGTGACAACCTGAGTTCAGTTATAGTTAGCCTTTGCAATGAATGAGTTTACCTTGAATGAATCTCCAACTGTGATCCTAATAAATACACTACAATCTCTTTTACTCAGCATTAATCATGCATCTGGTTTTGAAGCCTGTGCCTGGGCTCCACTCCACTGCCTCCGGACCATGCAGCAGGGCAGTGGTGACAGCACAGAGGACCACTGTGCAGCCTGGGTAATGGCTCTGGGTGGCTGCAGCAGGGATGTGGGGGTGGTGTGGGGTGACACATGTACAGACACACATGAGCAGCCATAGCCTGAATGCTGCATGTAGAGCAGTGCTATACTGATAAGTCTGTAGAGGGGGAGGGGTAGAGGGAGAGGGAAGGGGCGTGGGGGGGTGAAGATTGAGGTACCCATGGTGAGGGAGGGAGTGGGGCAGGGCTGGGCTGAATGGGGCTCTGGGGCCAGGGCAGGCTGTGGGACAGAGCTGTGGGAGGCTTGTCTTGGGTGAGGGGGTACAGCTCCCTGCCACTGTATGCACCCCTGGGGGAACGGGAGG
The DNA here is from genome assembly GCA_030014935.1 of Caiman crocodilus. Taxonomy (NCBI): domain Eukaryota; kingdom Metazoa; phylum Chordata; order Crocodylia; family Alligatoridae; genus Caiman; species Caiman crocodilus. The sequence goes on along the minus strand of JAGPOW010001918.1, from coordinate 35,799,141 downwards.
CATGTGCCCCCCAATTTGTGTGTGTGGCAGAGGCAGGCTGCCTGCTGTGGGCTGGGATCTGTGCCCTCTTGCCTTTGCCCCAGGAGCAGTGTACTGGTTGTGCCATGCATCCTCTGCCCGCCTGGCCATGGAAGGCACAACATGGGATACTGTGGCCCCTAAGGCAAAGGCAGCTGAGTGCAGAGCCCCTGCCTGCATCAGGCAGCCCGCCTCTGCCCCACACACAAATCCAGGGGCACATATCCCCATGCCTCCCACAGGGGTGTGTGCAGTGGCAGGGAGCTGCACCCCCGCCCCTCCCATGCCCCTGGGTAAGCCTCATGCAGCTTCATCCTATGACCCACCCTGGCTCCAGTGCCCCATTCACTCCAGCCCCACACCTAACTCTGCTCCACTCTCTCCCTCACTGTGGGGGCTTTGATCTGCCCCCCTTCCCTTTCCACCTGCCCCTCCCCCTCCACAAACTTACCTTCTGGGTGGTGTGTGTGTCTGCCTGCCCCTCACTCCCAAGCCACATCCCCCCTCAGCCCTGCTGCTGTCCCTCACTACTGACCCATAGGACCCCACATCCTGCCAGGGTGTGCAAGGAACCTCCCTCCTTGGGCTCCAACCCCCGCTCCACACCCACAGCCCTCATATCTTCACAAATTTCCCCCACACATACTCCATACCCACCCCAACCATACCAAGTACCTACATAATTTTGAATTTTTAGCTGTGTGATTAAAATAGTGATTAATTGCAACTATTTTTTTAATCGCATAACTAATTGCAATCAAATCTTTTAATTGTTTGATAGCACTAGTTATTCGTTATAAGATTTTGATATATATTAAACTAGCAACAAGAAGCCAGGTTTACATTTTGATAGGCACCATGTAAACATGCAAAAAGTCTATTGTACTGAAGAGCTGCAGTGAAGTTTTACTGTTGGGGCTAGAACAAGGACAGAGGCCTAAGCTATAGTGGAAGTACAGCATTTCTCTCTAGGTGGTTGTGGCTTCCAGCTGACAATACCATATTCATAGGCTTTGGAGGAAGGTCCTGAAGCTTCTTCCAGAGACAGTTGAGGAAACCCCGACCTGTAGAAGCACAGGGTAAATCTTTGAGATGTTTCTTTTCTTGTTTAATGTAGTTCATGGTGTACTGGGGATTTGGAGGCATTTTCAGATATTTGGAACACTCATAAATAGGGACCTAGCTAAATCACTGTGGAAATTCGTGGCTCAGCAGCACCTTTAATTTTGCTCTTTTTGCCATTTGCCCTCTCCCCCCTTGAAAAACAATTACTGCCATGGTTTTTGCCTCTTAGGCACTCAGCAGTGGGGTGGGGGACAGACCTAGAGAAAAGAGTGAGATTAAAGATGCCACTGTGCTGTGAACTCCTGCTGCAATTTAGGAAGGTTCCTACTCACAAAGAACAAATATTGTGACCTGGCAGCTTTATCCATAAATCATTGTGCATTGCTTTCAGCTAGCTCTACCAGATGTAGTGGCAATACAGAAAGGTACATTACACTGGAACAAGAGCGATTTAAGAATCAAAAAAGAATTAAGTATTTCCTGTCCAATAAGATCACTGACTGGAGAATAGAATGTGGTTTGAAGGCTCTGGGGCTACAGAGCATTTCACCTCCGTTTTGTCAGTTCAAGTCTATCCAGATCAATAATAACATGTCTGAGGTTCCTATTCACCTTTCCCTTCTGAAGCTTACTGTTTGAATTACTATAAAGCAAGTTACACTGGGGGCCTTTTGATGTGATTAAAGAGGAGATATGAAGAGAGCCAAGCTGGAAAAATGACCCTACACCATGCTATTTATTTAGTATTGTTCCTTTAAGTGATTGTTTGGATGTACTGTCAAAACTGATCCAGAAAAATCTCTCTCAAGAGCATTTTAACATTTGCTAAGTAGTACAATAAACTGATATCAGATAAAAAGCTTCCAAACGAGGAATCCTTCCGTATCCTCAGGGCCTTTCTATTTTGGGAATATTTGGACATATACTGGCATAAAAATATCCATAGTTTAAAGGGATTCCACCAATCAGATTGGGAGAGTCCTTTGGGTATGGCTAGATCACATTGGCAGCATTCCTCAGCTGGGAGAATTCTGAGTACACCCACTTACCTGGTCCCATAAGCACACTCCACAACCATAGGTACAACAATTACAAGGATCTGAGGTCATCCATAGCAGCTGCTCTGAAGCATATCAAACACCGAGTACAAAAGGAGCCAGAGAGGTACACCCCAGAGCAGTCTCACAGGTTTGGAGCGCTGAAGTGGCAGTGGATGGGTAGGGCATACTGGAGAATAACCTTGGTAGGGTACTGTGTATTAGGGCTGTGTGAAGCTTCAGATGCTGATTCGATCGGAAGGAGATTCAGCTCAATTTAGCAGCTGAATCTCCAAATCCGAATCGAATCCAGAGACCGATAAAAAGGTCTGAATCAATTCGAAGCCTCCAAATTGATTCAGAGAAAGATTTGGAGATTCAGCAATTTGGGCAGGCCCCACTCATTGCCACAGGGAGCTGGACCTGGGCTCCATGCCAGTAAGTAGAGGGTGAGGGAGGGATGGGGAGAGGGGACCATGGGGAGATCCTCACCAGGCCCCATCCCCTGCCTGCTACCCGAGTCCCCTGAGTGACCCCCTGACCCCTGCCTGCTTTCCCAGCCCCATCAATGGCTGCCCTGCCTGGCTTCAGCATCCTGGATCTTAAATAATAAAAAAAAGCCCCACATTCACCAGCTGCTGCCAGGAAGGGGGGATGGGGGGTGATACCTGCTGTCCCCACTGTCCTGCACTGCATGAGGGGGGCTCTGCCACAAGTCCCCATCCCCCGCCCACTCTTCCAGCCCTGTCAATGGATGCCCTGCCTGGCCTCAGCATCCTGGCTCTTGTGGGGGGGAAGAAAAAAAGCCCTGTACTCACTGGATGCTGCAGTGGCCATCAGAGCATCTGGGGGCTTGTGGCAGAGCCCCTCCATGCAGCGTGGGGCAGTGAGGTGCAGCAGGGATCGCTTCCCTGCCTGGCAGCATCCAGTAAGTGCAGGGCTTTTCTTTTTTTTTAAAGAGCTGGGACCCTGGGGCTAGATGGGGCAGCCATTGACAGGGATGGGAAAGCAGGTTGGGGGTGGGGCCTGTTTGATTCAGACAGTTGGCTGATTTGGTAGCAGTCGAATCTCCAAATCAGATTTGGCTGAATCATTTTGGGACAGTGATTTGAATCAGCCAAATCTAAATCTGAAGCGAATATTAGCTCCTTTGCACAGGTCTACCGTGTATTCATAGTCCATGGAGACCTTTAATAAAACAGGTACTGCCAATTTATATTTGAGCTTTCATTGCTGTTTGTCATCTGAGTCTCTCACTGCAATCATGAGACTAGTCACAGTTTCTTTCTGATTGCAGAATGAAATGACTACAGAGAGTCAGAACTGTGAAAGTGAAGTTTGGGATTTTTGAAAAAAATTCTGTTTTGGAGTAAAATCTATTTAAACCACAAACAGGTAAGAGAATGCATGTAGATATCTCCTCTGGGTGTGTACAAGGTTCACTTATACAATGTGTCAAGGGCTATTTTAATTAATGTCATGGAATTAAATTTGGAGACATTAGGAAAAACAAACCCCAGAATCCTCAGAGCCTGGAGGAGGCAGTACAACCAGGGAGGTGCATTATGCTGGAACAGAAGTGATTAAGAATCAAAAAAGGAATTAAGTATTTCCTCTCCAAGAATGTTATTGGCTGGAGAAAGAGTACTCTTGTGCTACTGAGCATATCACCTCTGTTTTGTCAGTTCAAATCTATCCAGATCAATAGGAGCTAAAATCTGTCATCCACCTGTGTGCTGAAAAACAGTCTGTCTGGACATTATTTTTTGAAGTTTTTACAAGAAATGCTTGGAGCTTGGTTGGAAAAAAAATGTTGCATTGAAATTCTCACCAAAAACACAAATTCACAAAAATAAAAATATTTCACATGAACATGTTGATCTTGGTGAAGTTTTAATATTATAATGTTTAAGCATAATCCCCATCATGAAACATTTTTATCCAGAAGGAACACTTTCCTCAATGGAAACCTCATTTAAATAACTGTAGCACCTCCTTCCTCAACCCTGCTGATTACTTACACTGGACACCCTTCAGCTTAACCCACAGTTGAAGTCCAGGCCAGCTTCAGCAGCTTTGCTAATTGCAAGAGATGGAGACCGCTCCATCTGCATTTTCTGGGGAAGCCTGTTAATGAGTCTGTTACAGACCTGGCTAATAGAAACCAGGTCGCAGCTGCAGTACAGACACATGAAGCCATCGTGTGTGGGCCTGCTCGAGCTAGGTCAGAGACTGACAGTAGTATTGCTGGAGCAATATAGGCTTCTATGCTGGCTGCACAAATTTCCCTGGAACACTGGGTGTTAGTTACTGAAGCCCATAAAACTCCCCAGTTTCACTGTTATTGGTACTCAAGCTAGCTAAATTACAGTTAGCCAGCATATGTCCACATGTACTAAAGTCATGCTTCTTACTACCATCCAGACATGCCCAGAGGCAGCTCTTGTAGCTCATGTGGTTGAAACTTATGCTTTTCAATCCAATAGTCTTATGTTCAATTCACATTGCAAATAACCTACCCCAAGATGGGGACCTCTTTTCATATGTATATTTTCAGTTCTTTTAATGATACATGTAGGATTTGAGCATGTTTTTCTTATTAGCTAGTGTGTATTTCTGTTATTTTGATACTTTTAAAGTTTTATTGTAAAGATAATAATCTTTCTTAATCCTACAGTATATTTGCTTTTATGGTTATATTCTGTTTACTACAGAAGAGACAGGAGTGCTGGCTGATAGTACAGGGTACAGTGAAATTATGGCCTCCAGACAAATCAGCATTCATCGTTCAAGCAGAAAAATAAATTAAGTGCAACATTTAGGTTCTTTAGATTAGGTTGTTAAAAAAAAATCAATGACAAAAAGAAAACAAATGTTATGTTAACCATCAGCTGTAGAAATTGAATAAATGAGTAAAATGCATTTCCTCTATTTATACAGCCCTATAATTTGTACGTATTTAAGTCTGAGGATCTTTATAGTTATTTTTGGAATTATCTTAACTCTAACAAAATTGGTATCTGATTTACCCAAACTACATAATTTTAATAACACCAGGCAATTTTAATCATTTAATTTAGTAACATAATAAATTAAAGCGATAATAATACTGAAAAATTAGAGGCTTTTAAGGTTTTTTTGCTTCAAATCTGCAAATTATAAATTGTCACATACTTCTAATGGTGTCTTTCACTTGGATAATCCCAGAGTATTTAACAAAATTTAAAAACACTCACAGGTAGATTCAGAAGGGGATTGCTTCGTGCACAATACAATGTAGCCATGGGGGGGGGGGATGAAGATTGTTGATACTTCATTCCTTGTGATACTGTATGACAGAAAGTGAAGTATATTGTATCCACCTGACTTGGCATAGGAAAATTCTCTCACATGCTATTTCTGTCCTGAGTTTCTTACTATTAATCGCATATTTTGCAGACATAGTGCTTATTATCACAAGTAGTCCAGGTATAATTATTATAAATATTAGATATTTTCCTGCAGCCAATAGGTGCATTTGTAGCCTTATATTACATGTAGAAAATGATTATTTCTTCATATGTGCACATGTCAATACTGAATTTCATTTGCTATCCTGTCTTTCATTAACTTGGCATTGCTTAGTATTTCCTCTCAGTCCTTGTTCTTTATTAAACAAAATAAAGCTTGTGGTATTTGAAACTTTTTCCCCTTGACTGTTCCGCCTCCTTTTTTCTTATTGCTCACTGATAAAGGTATTAATGCAGTGCTAGTCAGAACTGAGCAAATAGCACTGAAAATGTTACGTGAAGAGAGCCTTAATATTTTTGTGCTGGCTATTAGGGTTGTGTGAAATTTCGCTGCCAGTTTTGTTTTGATGCTGTTTCAACTTGTTTCAAGATTGAAACATCAAAATAGAAATGAAACAGATATTGTTGAAACAAAATGAGGCAAATTGAAACATTTCAACTTTTGAAGCTAAAGCTGGGCTTGGCTTTAATGCCTTCAATTGCCTTCAGTGCCTGCAGGGAAAGAGAAACTAAAGTAAGGAGAGGGAAGGAGAAGAGTGAGAAAGGGAGTAGGGGGGAAAGGAGTGCTTTCATTATTGACTGTGTTGCTGGCCAGTGACTGGCATTCTTCCCTGGGGTCCCTTCCAACCCCCAGGGCTCTGGGGGGAGGGATGGAAAAACTGCATAAAAGGCAGTGTTGTTTAAACTGCCCTGCTTAGTTTCTGCTTTGGTGTCAGCTAGTGAGCTGTGTTCCAGCAGCTCAGCATCAGACAAATTTGGCTAGCAGCAGCACTGATCTTCTAAAGGATTCCCTCCTTGCTAGCAAGAGGGATTTCAAATTCAGAATACCATTTTCCCTAAGGCTCTTTGTGGTTCCAGCAGCGCTTAGCAGGCCTGCAGTTTTCACTCCCCTCTGCCCCAAGACAGACGCAGTCCTGCAAGCACCTATGGCATGAAGTTTTCCTGTCAGCAACTAGAGGTGCAGGGCCCCAGAACCCCTGCCCCTATCTCCTTGACAGCTGGCAGGCTTCGTGGATGCAGCAGGGGCTACCAGGCCTGCAGCTGTCACCCTGCTGCACCTTAACACACAGTGACACCCATGTCACAAGTTTTGCTTGTCCGCAGCTTGAGGTACAGTTTTACCCAAACCCCTGCACCTATCTCCTTGAAACTTGGCAGGCTTTGTGACCTCAGCAGGGGCTAGCATGCCTACAGTTTTGACCCTACTGAGGTTTAACACATACATGTGATATGAGTTTTGCTTTCAAGACTTTGGGGTTTAGTTTTCCTGAACCCCCTGTGCCTATCTATGAAACTTGGCAGGCTTTGTGGCCTCAGCAGGGGTTACCATTCTGGCAAGTTTCATCCAAATCAAGCCATAAATTACTAAATTTATAGGCTGTTTTTCAGCTTTCCCCTTTAAAGCCTATGGGCAAAACATTGAAACAGCATCAAAATGATGAAACTGTTTCAATGAAATGGAATGGAACAGCTGTTTCAAATTGAAACAAAATTCAAAATGGAATGCTGTTCTGTCAAAACATTGAAACGCTGGTCGAAACATAACGCTGCCATTTCGCACAGCCCTGCTGGCCATAAAAAGAGTCTTTGCCACTCTTTCTGCTACCCTTCTTTCATCCATAAAGAGGGTTAGAGATTTGCTTGACCACTCCCATTATCACCTTCAAGAGACATTTATCCTCTTCTGTCTTCTCTGGGGACAGAAGTTTAGAGTCATTAGGACAGCCTATTTCTTCTTTAGCTACCAGGAAGCTACTCTTGCTAGATTCTCTTCTCCCAACTCTCCATTGACCAATGCTCAAAGGACAGCCAAAGGAAATGGTACAAAGACATGTTCAAGGTTACCCTCAATCATGGAGGCATTGACACCAGTGGCCAGGAGGAGCAAACTGCTGCCCATTCAGTGTGGCATCATGTGGTCCACCAAGGTTCGTGCCACTTCAAAGCCCAACAACTCTATACCGAGGCAGAACAGTGGTGGCATAGGAAGAAGTAGGAGACCAATCTGGAGCTGCAAATCCCATTCTCCCACACAACAACATGCCCCCATTGCTGAAGAACCTGTGCATCCAGAATCAGGCTCCTCAGTCATCTGAAGACCCATCAAGCCTGACAGAAGCCATCCTTGACTTCGAGGGACTGCTGATGACCAGGAAGAAAACATTTTAGAAGGATATATACAGACAAATTTAGTAAGTGGCAAGGATAGATGAATAATGAATGATGCACTCACTGTAACAGTACTCCCTCCAAGCAGAATAGGAAGTGTAACAATAACAGTGAGGAGAATGGCTAGGGAAGAAAGGTTGTGCTAGTACAATCATGGAAAGAGAGATCTCATTATAGTGGTCCACAGGTGGATCCAGGATTATGGCAAGTGATATATAGCACATCACAGCTCTTCAGCTGTCTAGCACATGCATAGCTGTGCTGAGCTCATTGCATGGCTACAGCTACATCCCCTACAGCTCTAGTGAGCTAAGATGGGCTTACTGGCTAGGGACAGACACTACACATAAACCAGTTCAAGTGATCAGAAACTGGCTTAAATCTGCAACAGAGCAGACATTCAGTGCACATAAACCAGTTTGAAAATGGCTGAAACTGGTTTGAGATAAACCTGATTGAATGTAGTATGAAAGTTAACTGATTTGGCTCAACCTGGTTTATGCAATGCCTGTCCCAGACTACTTGCTGGTTTAAGGTAAAGCAGAGACCCTCAGCATCCCAGCATGCTGTCTGGGCTGAATGAGGCTCTCTGCTCCAGCCACAGGGCTGGCCCCTCCCCTCTGCTCATTAGCTGAGCAGGGACCAGGGCTAGCAGAGACATCAGCCAGCATGGCTTCCTTAAGGCAAAGTGGGCAGGGAGCAGGTTAATTCTGCCTTCCTTCTCCTCTGCAGCCAGTCAGCCTGTCTGCTGGGGAGCTGTAGTGGTGGCCTCTAGAACTGGTAGACCATGGCTGCATGGGAGAGAGGAAGGAGGAATTAACCCTTCTCCCTGCCTTCATCACCTTAACAGGCCCATGCTGGGTAGGTTGCCCTGCAGATAGAGAGGGGAGCTCTGTTTCATGCTAGTGGGTGGGGATTCTTCCCCTTCCTCCTCCTCCTTCTCCCCAGGTGGGAAGGGAGACTCTGTGAGGTGCTGCATCTGGACTCTTCCTCCTCTTCCCCCACATCCCTGAGGCTGGGAGGTAGGGCTCCATACAATGTTGTCCAGCCCCAGAGCAGGAGCTCTGTTCCATATTGGGGGAACACTTCCCCTTCCCCCTCCTCCTCCTAGAAGGGCTCAACTGGGTAGGATTTAGGGACCCTCAAACACTCACCCCATGGCTGCAACCCCTGGTGCCTGGCAGCAGCAGCAGGCAGGGAAGTCAGGAGCCTTCTCTCCCCTATTGCTGGCTGCAGAGCACTCTGCCAGAGTGAAGGGAGCCCCGCTTTTCCTTTCCGGCACAGTCCAGCCTGGGGCTTCCCCTCTGTGAAACCCTAGCTGCAGGCAGGTAGCGTGGAGCATCCCCACCTTGCCCAGCTGGGCTCTGTGCTCCTGCTGCCCTTCTAGGAGGAGGAGGGGGAAGAATTTCCCCCAGCATGAACAGAGCCCCCTTGACCTGGGAGGGAGGAGGAGTGAGGGGAAGAGTCTCCCTCTGCAGCTGGGTGGCAGCCCACAGAGCCTCCTCTCCCCACCAAGCAGTGATGGGGGAGAATCAGGGGGAAGAGTCCTTCTCTGAGGCCAGACAGCCTCCCTATCCCAGAGTGCTGGCAGGGAGGAGGAAGAACCCCTCAGCAGGGCCCCACTCCTGGCCCCACGGTGGTGGGGGAGAGGGAGGAAGGGGAAGACTTCCTCTCTGGGGCCAGGCAGCCCTGTGTGCCCAGACTGTTCCCAGTTGTCAGGGATCCCTGGGGTGGGCCTGATGGGACCTGGCCATGGCCCCTCCCCCCCCCCAGCTCAGCTTCCCTGTGGATGGGAGGGCTGCTCTAGCACCATCAAGTTTCTGGTCTGAGCCACTGCAGGCACGTGCCAAATGTCTATCCACTTGTAAACCATAGTATCATAGTATCATAGTATCTAGGGACAGAAGGGGCCTAGAGCAGGCCATCTAGTCTGACCCCCCGTCAATGGCAGGAATGAGTGCTGGGGTCACAGGACCCCAGCCAAGTACCTATCCAATCTGCTCTTGAAGATGCCCAAGGTAGGAGCAAGAACAACTTCCCTAGGAAGCCAGCTCAGCTTTAGACTAACCTGCAGGTTAGTCAGCTTTAGACTAACTCTAAACCAGGTTTAGACTAACCTGCACACGTGAAATCAATACTAAATCAATTTTGAATGTCTGTTTGTAGCCACTGTGCCTATGCCAAAGCTGAAGGGGGTATAACTGCATCCCCATCACCACAACCTTGAATCCAAATGCATTCTCTTAGGCTAAGTACAGATGTTCAAAAAAACCTGAGGTAAAAATTGATTCCAGTGTTGCAGGGTTTTTTTAAAGCTACGTAGACTGAACTGGTAACAAATGGAACTATTGTTCAGCAGTTGGGTGGCCAAGATGGGCAGAAGCCTGAACTGACACAGGCCATGAGTCTGGTGGTATGTGACCATCCAAGGGACCACCTATTGGAATTAGATTACTTCCCACTTGCTTCCTCCTTGTAGCTTTTCCTTGTGCAGGGGTACCTGGCCAGCATCTGTCTGCAGGTGCAGAGCATATTTTTTATCCTGGTTTCAGACAACTTGACTGGAAGCATAGTGCAATTTCCATTAAAAGTCAATGGAAGGACTCTTCTATGCTTTGATGGGAGACAGAGCAATCCTTAAGCCCTTCACATTGAAATGGAAAAGGTAAGGATGACTGCACTGTTTAAAATGGACAACCTACTATAGAGAGACTCGCAACTAATTATCGTAATACTATTTAATGTATTATGAATGAAGAATAATTGGTTGGTAAATAATGTGAAAATTTTTGTTAGCATGTCAATGTGACCTTTATAGTGCAGAGTGCTGTACTACAAAGTTCCTACATAACTGAAATATTGTACAGCAAACAGCTGTTGTTCAAAGACCTGAGGGGAAGGGGGAAGGGGAAATCAGACACCTAAGGTATTTTATCTGACCTACTTTTTTTGTTAAAACAATATAAAATATATTTAACTCCTGATCTGCTAAATGTTTCTTGTCTTATTATAACACTGGTCACTAGCAAAATTTATAAATGTAACATTTATGTCTAACTTGTAACTAATTGTTATTCTTTAATAGTCTCTACATGTCATTCATCACAGGCTGAACTTTAGATGCAGAAGACAGATGGACTACCAGATGGATCCTGGAAAGGATTGGTTAAAATGTCAGTGATAAACTAACCAAATGGAACTCAGGACACCAAAGAGAGTATTCAGCTGAAAAGCTTGTCTACAGACATGAGTTCTGTTTCTTTTAGATTCATGAAAGGGCACCTCAGCCTCTCTCTTCTGACATTTTTCAGTTTTGATAAACTTCAGATCAAGCAGCTGTAGCTGAGGTTTTAACTCAGATTCTCTGATTTAGTTTTTAGAAGCCCTCCCCGCACGATGCTATGCGTATTAGCCTGCCTAGAACTCATTGAAAAAAATCAGTAGAATTCCATTGGTCTCAAACTTATGTAAACCTAAAATGAAAAACCTCTTTTCAGGTGCAAAATGTCTTTAACCAAGACCACACCTGGTAATCATGGAAGAGTTTCCTGCCCCAGCCCCTTCTCCTGACACCTTTTCCTAGTTCTGACCTTGTCCTTAAACTTATCTAGGGCTTGGGGCAGTAGCTTAAAATACAGAAGATCTAAATTCAAATGTCTGCTCCACCAAACTTCCCATGTGACTTTGGACAACTCATTTAGCTTCTTACATCTCATTCCTATTTTACTAGCATTCTCCTACCTCATAGAGATATTGCCAAGTATCCAGATGTACAGTTATAGGATACTCCTACTATGGTAAATGGAAGTTAGAGGTAAATATTGTAGCAGCACAATGAATCAATTGAAAATTATCCTACAGCACAACAGTCTTTAATGTAAACTTATCCTTTGTGAGAGCAAACCCGATTATCTGGAGCTAGCTATGGACTACAATAACCCCAACGCATTTTTTCTTGTTAAGTTTTCTATACCACCAGAATTACTTAATCTACTCTTGCTGGCAACACAGTTAGTAGTAAAGTAAAAGCTCACTGTAATGTAAATTTAAATCATAATAGTAATACAAAGCATAGCCGGAATTTTAACACAAGTTAGACTCCATTACTTATAAGGCAAAATATTTTATAAAAATGTCATTGTCATGTGATATTCATCTCTCTCTCTCTCTCACTCTCTCTCACACACACACCTCCATTCTAAATTTGACTATGTTGGGAATGAGAGTGGTTTTTGATTATCGAAGCTAAAGTGATACAGCATTAGAAATGATGGAAAGTCATCTGCCTTCGGCAACAGCTATCAAATGAAGGCCTTAAAAGTAGAATACTGGATTCCTATACATTTCACAGCCAGTTCTAGTTGTATAATGCAGAAAGGCTCCCTCGTTCTGCTTTCAGTGGAGTTTATGCATCAAGTATAGGTTTTGAGATTAAATTCCTTTAGTTAGTTTGTCATGGGTCATTACCACAGATCATCACGGGGCTGCTTTCAACTAAGAGCAAGTCCTCATGTATGGAAGTGCTGGGATTAAAATCTCAGATAAGCACAGTTTAAATTATTTACTCTTTGGACATGTCTACACAAGACATTTACTGCAGTTGCCTAATAAGCTTGACAGTAAAGTCTTTATGTCTACATGTGGCCCTATTAGACTGCGGTAAACTAATTAACTCCACTGTAAATTAGTACTTGTAAACTAACTCCAGGGCAAACTGCACCAGATTTTATTGGGTTGCACTAATTGCACATATAGATGAGCCTTTTCAGGTCCAAATCCTGCAAATAGTTCCTACTCTGAAGAGAATCAGTGGCTCCTTTAGGAAGTTTCTTGACAATAAGCACTACATGCTAGGTGGTAGTATGAGTATGAGCCTGTAAATGTTTTTTATCTCAAAGGGCTCCTCATACCAAAACTACCTACAAGGAAAGCACCAAAAGTAACTCTGAGCAAAAGAGGGTAAATTCTGATAATTAAAAACATTTTCTTGACAATGTTAACTCCTAATTTCTGCATTCTTAGGATTAACAACAAGCATATTGAGGTGCTAAACAAAATGAATGAGTCAAATTCCTAAAGCATGTTGGTGATTTAGGAGCCCATATTCTATTAACTTCCAATTCAACTTAGGCTCCCAAGTGGCACTTGGGTACTTTTGAAAATGATACTCTAGTTCAGATTTCTGATAAGAAAATGAAAATTGACCATATTTAGGTGGGGCTAGAGAAGGGGTGGAGCTTTATCCTCTGGCCCAGATTGCTGCCTGCTGCATGAAGTACACGCTGGCCCAGGCCTATCTGGCAGAGGCTACACATTGAGCAGAGCTGATTTGGAGTGTGCCTTGCACACAGGATCTGGGTCTGGTCTGGATTGGGTGCAAAGATATCATCTTTCCTAGATACAGTGAACAGGGCCAGCCTGGCACAGGTACTTCATGTAGCATGCACCCCAAACTGGCTCTCTGCACTGGATGTGGTGCTGGGCTGCAGTCAGCACATGCTAAATGCAGCACACAGGACTGGACTGGTACATGTGCTGCATGTGGCTCCCATGCCAGACTGGCTGTGTGTGCTGGACCTGGGACCAATGCAGATCAGGCCCATAGACCACCCCGCAGGTCAGATGCTATATACAGGGCTAGTTCGACACAGGCCCCACATGCAGCACAAGCCTCAGAATAGCTCTGCATGTTGTCTATAGCACACATCCTGGACTGGTCCTATGCACTGCATTTAGGGCCAGGGCTGGCATATGCTTCATATAGCATACAGGGTGGAGCTGGCACATGGGGCTGATCAGTAGGCCCAGTCTTATTCTCAGACCAGCCCTGCATCTCTCATCCAGCCCCTTGCCTGGATGAGGTTAACACCCCTGGGTTAGAAGTTTAGATTCTAACCTGAATCTGGGATCCAAATTTGGCATCTTGATCCAATTTACACAGTTTCTTTTCTTCCCTCAGAAATCCCAAACAGTTTGGAGACTTTGGCTAAGTGCACAGTACTTAAAACCCAAGTGGGAAGCACTCTAGGTTTCAGACTTCAAGTGCCCTAGGTTAGGTCCAGAAGGAATAGAACAGACATTCCCTCTTTGGGAACCATGGTCCCTGCACTGGCTGAAGCCAGCAGACCTGGGGTGCTCAAGTACTTCCTGGCAGCTGGGCTATCTTGACTGGCCAACCTGGCCCTTTCCCCAACCTGGGCTCCCTTTGCCCCCAACAGAGGCCAGCTCTAATCAGCTGCCAAGTGTACCTTCCCCACCTGTGCTGGCTGGCTGGTGGGGGAAGAAGGGGGTGAGGCTGGGCCTACACGTGGGGAGAATCTGCTTCTCCACCAGTGCATCATAACCACTGAATGCTCCTCCCCACTGAGCCCTAGGGATTGTAGCAGCCATGATCCCCAGGGTTCAGGGAATTTCATACATCCCTGAGCCCTAGGAATCATGGTCAATGTGATCCCTTGAGCATGTGGGTTCATCAAAGCCACCAGAACCTGGGGATCACAGCTGCCCTAATTCCTAGGGCTTAGGGGTGTGTGAAACCTGAGCATGGAGGTCTTGTTGAGCATCACTGGCAATGGTGCACTGGTGGGGGAACAGATACCCCACTACATGGGTCCAGTCCTTGTCCTCCCCTGCAGGAACCCACCACTACTAGTGGGGCTGCTTGCCACAGCAGCCTGACCCCCTCTGATGATAGGCCTGTCAGTAGTACTGGGCAACAGTTTACAGACAAGCATATGCAGACAGCAGGTGTAAGGAGGCATGCTGGGTAGGCAGCTCTGATCCCCTATGGCTCCTCACTCCCCTGAGGCTGAGAGGCAGGGCTTGGTAGTGAGAGGAGGTGGGAAGGAGCTCCAGAGCCTCAACAAGCCAGACAGTGAGAGGGAAAAGCCTCTATGCATGGGTATAGCCCTGACTAGGGCAGGAGACTGTGCTCCACCCCTTACTTGCCTCCCGTGCCACTGCCAGCCAGGCTGGGGAGCAGGGGCTTTGCTGCCTCATTTCTGTGGCAGCCCAGGAGCAGGGCTGGCTTGGCTCCCCTGGCGCAGATGAACAAGGGCAGAGGCTAAACTGCCTTCCCTGCAAAGGGGGCTTTGTGGGTGCCCACAAAGCATTCTGAAATGCTGGGAGACTGTGACCTAATTTGATTTGGGAAGGGATCTGGTACTGAAGTTCAATAGACTGATTTAACCTAAATCAGTTAAGTCTGATACTACATTGTTCCAGGTCTATCTTAGACCAGATTCTGCTGTTTTTATACCAGTTATGTGCATTGAACTTCTGTTCCATTACAGGTTTAGACTAGTTTGCAATCACTTGTAACAATTTGTGTAGTTTCTGCCCCTAGGCTTTATAGAGGAATTCTGAATTGTGCAGAGAACTCCCTATCACCTGCCTACCTATGATGTGTTTAGCAGTACATAGAAACATCACACTTATTTAGGTCTGAAAGAGTAATAGAATGTGACACCCAGATGGAATTGTCAGAGTAATTTAGCATAGAATAATTACCCAACTTGGAACATAGCCAAGAAAATGGGATTAAACACTACTTTTAGAAAAGGGCAAGGAGATCTTTAATTCACATAAGTATTGAGCATTAGCAATATGTGAATATTTCATTATTGGGATGTGCATAATATTGGTATTTTGCTATATTAGTATCTTAAGGAATTATTTAGATCCCAGGATATGAATACCATCTAGCAGTGATTTGACTCAGACTTCTGTCCAACAGACTCAGGCCCTCCTTCAGTCTTCAGGAAAGCCGGTATTTCCATCAGCAGAAAGGCCATTAATGCACTCAGAACTTCAAAGGATGCTTTTCTTGACTTGAAATAGTCCAAATTCAAACCTGAAATATTTGTTATTAATATAAATTAGTACTACCTTCCTGCTTTCTCTCTTTTTTTCTCTTTAATAGAACTTGCTGTTACTTTTTTCAGTACTATGGACTTCAAGGTATTTATTTATTTTTTAAAAGGAGATTAAGTAACCTCTTACTAAAGGAGTGGGTAAATTCTCTATCACTTAAACCAAAACTGAGTATTTTGCTAAGACATGCACTAGCTCAACCAAAAGTCATGTAAAACTAAGGCAAAGAAGTTTGCTTTTTTCCGAATGCCACACAGTTAATATAAATCAGTTTGGTATTTGGTTCTTTCTTTCTCTGAGGTTCATGTTCATAGCAGCAGAACCACTTTTCTTTTGTAGACCATCTGGATACTACCTTAATTTTTTAATGCCTTTATGACAGCAATGGCACCTTCAAATTCTGGGTGCAGAAACAGGACAGGTTCTCAAAGTCTGGTTCTTAAGATACAATAATGTAATGTCATAGATTCCTTTTTCCTGAATGCACAATGAAAATTTTTAAGTCAAATTAATTTATTAATAAAGTATATTTTTACTTTATATCATGTGTTTGAGCCTTATTTTCATTTGAATGTCTGTTATTTTAATTTTGATACCAGTTGATGGCATGTTTATGGTCTCTTAAATATGAGAAATATATCATTTAACTCATTCTATGTAGTTTTCTAGTTGACATGGAATTTGCTTTGCTCCTTTGTTCTCTGATGTCTGGAGGTAAACAATGGGGAAAAATCGTAAGAGTCATGTGGCTATGTTTCTCTAATATGGACACAAAAAGATAGTGTAATTTCTAATTAACACAAGTTGTTATTGTGGCAGAACACCTATGGTATCTGCAACTTTAAGAGCTGGGATAAGCAGCTGGCAGGTGTGGCACTGGCTCTGATGAGCAGCCATTTTAAGATTCAGGCCAGCAGGGCTGGAGGCTGTAGTTTGCTGCCTGATACCAGGGAAGAAACATCTCCTGGTAGAGTTACTGCTCCTGTAACAACTTAGAGGTGAGGGAGAGGCTTTGGGGAAGGAAGAGGCTTCTTGGTCCTGGGCATGATCTGAAACTGCCGCCTGCCAGAAAAGCATGGGAGCCCCCCAGGAAATGCCAGGCCAGTTGCCTCCCTGGTGAAAGGCAAGGAGGGGCACCTTAACCCCAGCCCTGCCTTCAAGTGGGTTTTTTGACATCAGAGGCAGTAGGGGGCCAGGCACACCCAGGTGTGGCACCTGAGCCCAGTGGGCACAAGACCCCAGAGAGTGTGTAGTGGGGCCAGGCCTGGCTGCCGCTACCTGAGCCAGTGTGGGATGCAAGACCCTGGAGAGTGAGAGTTGTGGGCAGGCACATCCAGGGTGGCACTTGAGCCCCTTAGGGCATAAGGCCTGGAGAGTTGGTGGTGGGGCCCAGTATGCTCAAATGGACATCTGAGCCCCAGTGAGGTGTAGGACCCTGGAGAATGAGGTGAAACCCTGAGAACAGGGTCTGCAAAGTCCAGATAAGCCTTTGGGTGCCTGAGACCAAAGGTGAGCTGGAGGCTGAGGAGAGGCCCTGAGACTGAGGGGCATGAGTAGGGGGCCAAGGAAGGGGCATTATGTTATGGTGTGGAGCCAGGGCCCAAAGAGGCCCTCAGTTGAGCAATCGCTCAGTCAATGCACAGTGGGGTAGTGGGAGATGCCAGAGAGACTGCACCAGGGCTGACCAAAGAGTGGAGAGTTAAGGCCGAGGATCTTATGGGGTAGGATGGGATGAGTATGGCCCAAGGGGGTGGTCTGCAAGCAACTGGGTGAGAGCTGGTGGAGTGTAAGAGGCCCTGGTGAGAGAGGGGTGGTATGAATGTGGCCTGTAATGGCAGTGTGAGAGGGACACAACTGTGTGTAGCTGGGCCTGGCCTTAAGCCAGCGATTGAACAGCATGTCATCTGTGAGGCTTGGGATGCAGTACAGGGGTGGTTAGAGCTGCATACATAGGCCCAGGAGAACAGGGCATTCAAAGGGTAACCTCCCACCTAAATAAACCATAATTATTTAATAACAAGGCATGGTAGGCAGGTGGTGTGCCCAGAAACAGGTGAGAGAGCAGCACTGTGGCTGGTTGGAGTGTTCCCACTTCGTGACAGTTATGCAAGTTGTTATCCAAACAGGCAAGTTAATTTCTTCTAATAGGCATCCAGTTACTTCTTCTTTAAGGCAGTGCAGTTACAGAACATTCTGGAGACTAGGACCCATTGCTGAGAAGAAGGGAACTATTTTGAGGATTAAGTGATACTAATGTGCATATTGCATGCATATCAAGTACCTCAAATTGCATCTCAAAAGTAAATTGGGTTCTTAAGTTTCTGAGTTACTTTCAAAATCAGGGCTTAGACTCTGAACTCACTTGGGGACTTTACAGTATTTCATCCTACAGTCTGGTGATTCAAAGAAACTGCAGAGTAGAACAGCAGCAAAACATTTAAGCAGCTCCTGGCACTTTTAATAGATAGGTCATGCTTCTTCTGATAACACAGGGCTTGCCCTTGTGTGCAAAAGGAATGACCAGGAAAAGGTCATAGAAACTGTAATACCAAGCCCTGATGTTGGTAAATTCTACGTTATAGGGGTACACATCTGTAATCCTGACCTAAACTTCACACAGCTGGGGCCAGGGAATAAAGACCAGTCTCTTAGCAGCATGCCAATCTCTTATATTTATTGCATGGAAAAGCAAGTAGTGCGCTCTGCTCATGTTGAGAGCACAAAGGGCACATGTTGGTATGTCCCACCTTCGCTGCAAGGATTGTCACTGGAAAGCACATATTACTCTTTGCCCATTTTCCATCACTGCAAAAGGTGGGGTGTCACCCTGTAGTAAGACAGTACCAAAAATGATAATTAAACTAAACTATGTAGGGCCAGCCTCTGTTTTCTGTGACTCCAAGAAAACAACTTAGAAATCAGTAGGGTCACAAGGATATACCCAGGGGTTTCATAGTTTCATAGTAACTAGGGTCAGAAGGGGCCTAGAGCAGGCCATCTAGTCTGACCCCCCGCCAATGGCAGGAAACAAGTGCTGGGGTCACA
>JAGPOW010001918.1:35745567-35770869 GCA_030014935.1 Caiman crocodilus | reverse complement strand
CCTGCACTTGTCCACGTTAAATCCCATCCTGTTTCTGTCCGCCCACTCCTGCAGCTGGCCCAGATCCCGCTGCAGCCTCTCCCTCTCCTCTGGTGTCCCACCTCCGCCCACAGTTTGGTGTCATCAGCAAACTTGGATAGCTTGCTTTCCACCCCCTTGTCCAAGTCCGCGATGAAGATGTTGAACAGTGCAGGCCCAAGGACGAAGCCCTGGGGGACCCCGCTGTTCACATCTCTCCAGGTTGAGTACGACCCATCCACCACCAAAAGCACCTCACAGCTCATACAGGGATTGAATCTATGACCTTGGTGTTATTAGTACCACCCTTTAACCAACTGAGCTAACCAGCTACTAGTAAGCAATCTGGCCACTGATAAATGATAATGATACCACTGTAAATGGTACAATGTAATTGGCACTATTTGCTTGGCACTGGGTTTCACCTCAGCTACGTGACTAACCATTTTGAGCATCATAGTGTTCTGCATTGCTCTAGTGGCAACAGCTAAAAGGTGTTTTACCTGTTGTTGTAAATCTGTTCATGCTATGCAAGTTAAATTCAAAGATCCATCCCCATTCCCTGATGTAGTGCATGTAGCTTTAGCATCTCAACTGTAGCTATCATAGTGCTTGAGCAAGCAAGGGGTGGAGTGTGGCAGCTGAAAATTATATCTGTGTGATAAAGGTGCTTGCTGAAGGCTCTGTGAAGATTAGATCAAGTGTTTTTCTGTCATTCATTCAGATATTAAGCTATATGTTGTTGCTAAGAGCCTGATTAAAGTCTAAGATGTAGTGAGGCCTTGTATGTAGTATGAGGCCTAATAATTTTAGCAAAGCCTTATAGAAGTGATAGTAGGCCCTGTGGTGTAGTTAAAATTGACCTTATCAGAAGAATGCAAGGCTTGTACTGCTATTGGTCAGTTTAAGGACAGTTGAAGTAAAAAGAATCTGAATGGCTGTAAGTTATCAGCATAGCTCAGAAGTTATAAATTGGCTGAAACATCTGGAAATCATTTAGAAGGAAGATACAGCTCTGTGAAAAGAACTACTAATTTGCTGTTGACCTGGATCAGTGGGCCCAGGAATCTCAAGGAACCCAAGGACTGAATACTAGCGTCCTTCCCAGTACCTCTCAGACAGCGCTGATCGGGGACGCCTGATTTTACTGAAGTTTGTGGAAAGACAGATTTGTCATACATCAGGCATCAGAGGGGACTGCTGATAAGTTGCTGACACAAATTATTATCGTCTGTCATAACCTGTCTTAGTATATTATGCATAGTTGTGCTTTTGTTAAATCAATAAACTTTTCTTACCTTTCTACCCTCGATCATACTCTCAGTCCCGAACCCTCCGCAGGCGTCTGGGACAATCACTTCTTTCCTGTAATAATAGGTATGGATGGATGATGAGGGATCTATTTTTCAGAAGGCTGGCTAATGCTATCACTGCCATTGAAACAAGCAGATGTTATTCTACAGGTATGCTGAAGAACAAAGATGGTCCAGGGGTTAGGGTGTCAGGCTTGACTGTAGGAGACTCTCATGTCCTGCAGACTTCCTAGGTAAACTTGACAAACTCATGTCATCTCTCTCTTCCTTGGCTGTTCTTCCATAAATTGTGCCTAACACATGTTCAATAGAAAAAAAAATGTTTTGAGGATAAATATGCTTAATATCACGAGGAGTTCAGATATTAGTGAGATGGGGTTATGCAAAGATAGGTCTTTGAAAGGATGCTATTTAAATTCACTTCAAAATATTCATGATGTAAGTAAGAAAGGAAAGTGTTGTGCTTAGTATTAAAAACATCCTGTATCATTCCATTCTCTTGTATAGCCCCTTCTTACTATCCTTGGCTTGATGTCTCATTTTGCTGTGCCATGTATTGAAAATAAGAAAAAAATAAATAGAACCCCCCACCCCCGCAATTTGAAACCTAGAAAACAAAGTGCAATTTGATTTGGTATCCTGTTGATAAATTTTATTTACTGTAATAAAGGACTGCCTAGATCCCAAAAAGAGCTGAATCTATTCCTGGCTCTGAAACCATTTTTTCTGACCTTGGGCATGTTACTTTGCACTAGCCTGTCCACAGGTGTTTTTAGACCCCCCCAGGGGTCTAATTTTCTCCCCCTGCTGCTGACATGCAGCACGGGGAACATTTTTTCTTTTCAGTATGTACTTGTTGCA
The DNA here is from genome assembly GCA_030014935.1 of Caiman crocodilus. NCBI lineage: Eukaryota > Metazoa > Chordata > Crocodylia > Alligatoridae > Caiman > Caiman crocodilus. The sequence continues at coordinate 35,768,677 of JAGPOW010001918.1, read as the reverse complement.
TCACCTCAAAGCTGCTTGAGGCGGGGTAAGAGGCATGTGCACACGCCCAATATGTCCATGGTCAGAGCATGAACCCAGATACAGAGAACTACTTCAACAAGCATTTAATTATTTGTACAAGGTGGACCAGCTTCAGCTGCAGAGACGGAGAGGGGCTACAGAACAGTGAATAGTCTGGGAGGTGGGGCAGTCACTTAGGATGTGGAAGACTGAGGTTTAAATCCCTGATCTAAATAAGGAAGAGCAAAGCCTTGGTGCTGGGTCTCCCACGTTCTAGTTAGTGTCCTAACCAGTGGGCTAATGGTTATTAGGAGACTGATGAATCTCAGGGAGTCTTCTTACATGAAAACCTTGAAAACCTGTTCATGGGCTGATTTGTCAACTGAAGTGGATGTTTCAGGTAGTGGAACCCATAGTGAGCTCATACCCCTGCAAGGCATACACTGCTCATGGCATCACATAGCTTTGTTCTGTGACTTTGCTTAAACGTGTTTTTAGGTCCTGATTCAGAGAGGCTCTGAATGCAGTTAGCCCTTTCAACACCCACCACAGATAATGGAAATTGAAGGCACTCAGTACCTGTTAGGAACAGGCTCCTAGATATTAAGGTCTGTTCTCATTTTAAAGCATGAGGGAGGTACGCACTTAGTTCACCTGCATATTGATATAAAACACAGACCATAAAGTATGAGGCAGCTACAGGCAATTATTCTGATCATTAAAAATTATAATCAGAATAACTTTGAATTTAGTATTATGCTAAAGATACCAAGAGAGACATGGATAATCACAGAATTAGTCACCTTCCCATTTTCAAGGAGGCTTGCGTTCATTTTTTTGAACTTCTGAGATTATTAATTTCAATGGCTGGGTACAGGATTTAAGGGAGAGGTTTTGGTAGATGATGCAATTTGCTTACATCTACAAACACAAAAGAGATCCCAGAAATCTTGAAAATCTAGGACAGAACTTTTACTCTCATAATATTGCTCTTTCAGCAGAAATGTAGTAGCAGCTTTAGATAATAACAACCCTAAATCAGAATCATGGATCCAAACAAATCTTTTCTTAAATAAATCACAGTCAGCTAGTTCATTGGTTTTCACAACCAGGCTACTATGAGCCTCCCTTCACAGAGTATACCAACTTTAGGTCCAAAATTCACAGGTGGCTTAGGGCTGGGGAAAGCAACTACATTAGAAGGAATCTGGGCAGCTGTTCATCTGCAGAATAGCTCATGAATGGCAAATCAGCTGTTATGAATGTGCACTACTTTTCAGGGCCAGATCTGCAGCTGAAGTACATTGGCATAACTCAGATGCTTCCAGGACAATAATCTACATCACCTGTATGCCTAAATGATCTCTCTTGTAAAGAAAAAAAATAGGCCTTTTGCAAGAACATTTAGAGCACTTCACAGTATCAATGGTGGGGGAATGACAGGTCCTAAATTGTATGTTTTGTCTGTTCCATCTATACATTAATTTGGAAGGGGGGGGGGCAGGGAAGAGTGCCACTGCCTACAAAACCCTAAGCCCAATTAGCAGTTCAGGTATCTTGTGTGACAGGATGCTATTTGGTGCCAAAGTCACCTTCTCATAGAGATTCTTACAGCTTCTCATACATAAACAATATTTCTTTTATATTTTTAGCAGCCTTTATTTTTTTATGAAAGGAAGAAAATAATCACATAAATTATCTTGCTAAATCATTCTCCTTCAATGTTTGCCTCCTTCACGTTTGTCACTGACCTACTATAGATCCCATTTACATGAACAAAATTGCTCAGGCACTTCTTTTCTATCAGCATTCATTAAGCAGCTCAGAGTTCCTGGCGCACAACAGGGGTTTTGCCTGCCATGCAGTTTAAGAATGTTCTAGGCAGAAACTCAAGCAGATAATGAGGAAAGGACAGAAATCTATACAATTTATATCACCAGTCCTCTCATTTACCTAGAAAAGCAGTAATGGCAACATATTTCTACATGCCTGGCTTATTTGTGTTCACTCTTTAAAGTCTCAAGCATAAACATACTTGCATTTTACATCATGTGTTGTTATTCTTTTTTCTCGTTACTTATATATAGCTTGTTTAAACTGAGAACTTGGAGCAGGTACCTAAGCTTTAAACTTATATGACTTTAAGCTTGGACTTCAGTGAAATTGAGCACATATAACAGCTTAGCAAGGTAGGGTTCATAGTCTCCAGGCTATCTACCAACAAAACTCAGTTGTTTGAAGGAGTCTGCCCGCTGGTGAACCTGGAATATACTGGAACCTGGAATATACTGGTATATATTCTGGTGAACCTGGAATATACTGGTAGCTGTACCCCGTAGGTTTGGGGTTTGGTTTAAAGGAAATAAGTTGATTAATAACTGCTGACCTTAAATAGATTTCACTCTAAGTGCAGCATACTCTACTTATTAACCTCTTGCATTCCTATATAATTGGATAACAGGCATAACACAGTGCTTATCCCAATTTATTTACTTCATAACCAATATCTATTAAGTGAACAAACCCTTGAGCACATCTCACTTTGCAAGTCTCCTGTCTATTTTGTAAGCCTAATTTTTCTAAAATAGTCCTGAATGAGGCTATGTCCATTTCAAGGCCCTTATCAGAAAGTGCTCTGCGAAACAAGGTAAGAAACCTTACAGATGTGCACAAAACTTAGTTCAAGCTGTTTCTGAGTAGAAAATTGTCATTAACATCCAGTTCCCTTAGGTGCATGAACAAGTGAATAGCCTTTCTTCCGTCCCAAGAATATGCACCCGAAAGGGAGTAAATGGTCATATAAACGTCCTGGTCAGCGCAGGATCCTGACATGACTGATTTTCTTGTGATCTGAAACAGATCTGCTACATGTATTCCTGAACTAAGGTATTCAGCCTCTCTTCTACAAAGAGCCTGCTGTGAGAGTCTTGCTAATGTGATTACTTGTATACCCTGCCAGCTGCCATTTGGAGAGATATCCAGTTTCCGTGCTCTGATTTTATCCTGCTCACACATTACTGCTTAGGAGACTGAGGTGAAGTCCTCCTTGCTAGAACCCAATTTTTCCTCAGTTACAATAATTTTTTACTGTATTTTGCCTCTTATTACAAGCAAAGATGTTTCACCCTACCAACAAAAGAAGTGAGCAGATACAATATTCATTATAAGTCCTTTGTTGAATGTAAGTCTCTCTGTAGAAGGGCAGGTTCTGATTTTCTGTCTAATTCAGTAATATTATCTGATTGTATTTTTCATTATTTTAAAGGATGCTAGAACTTGCATAAAAAGTTTTATATAGATGTGTGTCTATATAAATAAACATTTGAGTTGGCTTACTTAGGTGTGATTGGTCACCTGAGTTGCCTGGCCTCAGATCTGTTTATGAGTATGGGTATAAAACTTCAGTTTCTGATGGGAATGCTTGTGGAACAAACATTTAAAATTGCCTTTCTGGAGACACTCATTGCCAATAAGCATTTGTTCTTGTAAAATGTGATTATGCAAATGTTCACTGAAAGCAAACATAAAAAGTGGTAAAAGGTGCCAAACAAATATTCATGGAAAAGTTTCTGTAGGATCCAGAAAGTCATATACAAATAGAGATTCATACAATTTGCTAAGCACTGCTCAGCTTTCAGTGAAATAGTAAATACTGCCTCAATTCATTGCACACACCAGCCTGCTTGGTGTAAGGTGAAACTCTGAGCTTTCAGGGTCTCAGAGGTAGATACACATTTAGTTTCCATGATCCTAACTTAGGTGGTAACTTAGGTGGTAAGAGTATTTCACTAGGTTGCCTCATGCACTCAGTTGGTACAGTGACAGTGTTTTGCAATGATTATACTCTATGGTAAGAGATGTTCCTGAAGGGGATGCTTCTAATATTTGACCAAGAGGTGGGTGCCAAGTCAGTCACAAATATGCTGCCTTTGCATATCTTTTATAATTAATTATTATTGAAAAGGCATTGTAACCCCTAGGGATTTGCACATTTAATTCTCATACTAAAGTAATTATTAGAGCTGGTCAGAATTTTTTTCTGATAAATATTTTTTAAACAAAAAAATTCCATGTTCTTCAAAACTGAAATTGTTTGTGGGAAAGTGCTTTGAGTCTCCAATTCAAAAAGTATTTGAATTTGGAAAATCATATGGACAAGTTGGCCTGTATATTTAGTTATGACACAGATTATTTGTTTCCTGAACATAAGAACTCCCCCACCAGCAGAACTGCCGATATCACTGCCTTGTTCACGAATGCTGGTTCCCTAATGATGGCAATGACATAGGGACCTTACCTTTTGTAATGTTTTACTCTCCCATTCGGTTTGTGTGCTGAGTATGTAACATTTCAATGTTTCCTGATTTGATAGTCATTTCCTGACAAGCTCTCTTTCTACTTAGACTGGTACTCCACATGGAGTGCAGCTGCAGGCTCATCATAAAAACAAAGGGAATATTGAAAATTGTTGTAAATCTGCTCTACTCTTCAGGTCTTTGGGTGCTTTCTCAGTGATCTGGAGCCCACAGAGGGGAAGGAGAAGGTAGACTGAGGAATGATTTCCACTCTTCTTTGAATCCCATGAATATTACCTGAGAAGGGAAATACAGTCCCCACAAGCCTCAGTGGCTTTTTCATGAAACACTCCTTCTTGGCTATCATTGGAGTTGGGGCAGGTCTAGACACCTCCAGAGACCAGAGCTGGTGCAAGGTCCCTTAACTAGCATTTCTGCAGATATATGTTTGCAGCAGATATTTAATTTTTTTACTTGAGAGAGTATTAAAGGGGTGGTGGGAATCAGCAGCACTGCTGCAGCAGTCTTGTGATTCCTCAAAACCATTCAAGCAGGGGGGATGAAAGGGGGTTGGGAACTGGTGGTGGAATCAGTGCCACTACTTGAGCAGTCCCAGAGAATCCCAAGGCTGTTTAAGAGGTTCCATCAGAAGGGTCCCTGCAGGGCTCCTTGACAGCTCCTAGCTGGATGGGCTATGCCTCAGCATCCCACCATCCTCCACTCTCCTTCCCTTCCATTTGAAGGAGGTGGGGGGAAGGGGGCGAGAATAGAGGATTGGTGTGAGATGCTGTGGAGTTCTAGGGACCTGAATAAGCATTACACGTAGTGCTGAAATACAATGAAGTTGCTGTTCAAAGAGCTAACAGTTTGAGGCAGAATAACTTATTTTTTCTACCACAAACTGCTTCAACACCTGGGCTAGTGACAGACATTACACCGGTTTAAGTGATCAGAAACTGCTTTAAACCTGTAATGGAACATAAGTTCAGTGTACATAAACTAGTTTAAAAATGGCTGAAACTGGTTTAAGATAAACCTGTGTTGAATGTAGTATCAGACTTAATTGATTTGGGTCAAACCAGTTTATGCAATGTCCATCCAAGACTCCCTCCTTGTTTAAATTAAATCAGAGTTCTCCAGCATCCCAGAATGCTTTGTAGCCTCGTGATGTGCTCTCTGCTCCCGCGAACAAGGCTGGCCCTGCCCCTCTGCACCCTAGGCAGAGCTCTAGTGGAGACTGCAGGCACAGCAGACATGTCTGGCTTCCCTCTGCCCTCCTCACCTTGCCAATCAATGCTCAAGCAGGGATCCCCCCCCTTTCATCTCCCACAACATGGACCCCAGCCCCATGGACCCTAGGCATGTGGTATGCTAGCTAATGCTGAAAGGTGTCTGTGTCTCCAATTTCACTGGCACAGGCAGATAGGACAAAGGCAGACAGAATAGTGTCTACTTATGGCTTTTTTGAAGCTAATCAACAGGTCAGCTGGTAATGTCCCTCCATTCCTTCCCTGAAAGAAGCTAAGAAGAGCTTAAACTAATAAGAAAAGTTTTTTTGTTTTGTTGATGGGCTGATAGACACTATTTTATCAGCTTCCTTCTGTCTCCCTCACCTGCCAGGTTTGCAGATGGTATGAAGAAGTAGGGAGAAAGAGATTGAAAAGCTCAGTATCATCAACAGATGCTTGCACTGAATATTCCCACTTTGCCTCAGAGTGCTAGTCAGGAGCTGGGGGCTGGCAGCACTCCTGTCCCTTGAGCAGTGAGTGGGGAAAACCTGGGACTGCACAGGCCAGGGTGGGGGTTAAACCCCTCCCTAATCAGAGCATCCTGCTGAGGCCTGGCCCATTCCCCCCTCAGCTTAGCACTGTAGAAGGGAAGGGAGGACTGCTCTAGCACTCCCCAGCTTCTATTCTGAGCCAATGCAGTTATGTGCCTGCATTTCTTCAGTTCAGAGGGGATGCCTGTACAATTGAAAACTGGGTAGGCTACACTAACCTGCAAAGATTGAATCAGTTTAGGCTCAGGCTTTTTTAAATATCTGTCCCTAGCCTTGTACACTCACTATTTGTTTCTCAGAAATAGACATTTTTTCATGACACAAAATGTCCATACCCACAGATAGATTTTACAGGTCACCATGGACACACTCTTTTGCATTACCAGGTTTCCTGGTCTTATCAAAGTCAGTCAGTGTTACAAGCAGTTAAGAATACAGAACAATGATTCCCAACCAGGGTGTATAGCCTGGAGTGCCTTAAGATCCGTTCAACAGCGGCTTGGTGTACTATGTTAGTACTGACAGGTGTTGAGAACCACTAATACAGATGATTTGGCCTTAAACATTATTTCAGTTATATTACAGCTAAACTTTTTACAAAACATTTTAGTGCCATTCCTATATGCCTCTGAGTATTCCCTGATGTTTGTCTGTGCTCTGAACACTTTTTTTCTATCTAATATTTTACAAGCATTTTACCTGGTTTGAAAAGACTCAAAATCCTAATGAGCACCTCCCCCCATCCTTTTAATTTATTTCTGAAAGATAGCAAGCATGTCACAGATGATATGCTTAAGAAATTTTGCTAATCAAATTGTCCTTTTAAGACAAATCCACTCAATATTTCTCATAATCCATTCAAATAATACATTCTTTATATTTTGCAGATTTATTCTAGCACACTAAAAGTGATTTCAAAAGTGAGTGTCAGTTTGAAAAATTAGCCTTACTTACTGTGCTTTTTATACTGGAAAGGAAAGCTGACAGATGCATCATCAGCAAGTACCCAAGTGTTTCTATGATTAAGCCCTTGAGTTCATGTCAGAGGAGATGAAAGGATTAAAAGGCATAAATGCTTCTTTTTTTTTCCATTCCTAACTAGCAGAACTTTAAATATTTCATGATTCTTAGAAAGCTTCAGGTTTGTAAATCTTTTTTTATAAAGGAACGGTAGGAAAAAATTTGCAGTGTCATCAATTTCTTCTCCATTCTCTAGTCCATCCCTTTGTTTTATCTACAGCAACCACTTATCTAATTGGGCAAAAGATTTTTGATAGAGGTTATTTAGGGCTGACAAGTAAAGTGAGGTTGAATAAAATCAAATCATCACTGCAAAGTTCTCCAATGAAATCTCTTTAAAAATGGATACTAGGTTCCCAATGTTTTTTGAGTGAATCTGATATCTTTTATTAGACCAACCTGAAAGCTTGCTAAGGAGAATTTTTCCAAATATTTGAGTTGGTCTAATAAAAGATATCGGATTTACCCAAAGAGCATTGGGAACCTAGTCCATGATTTGTAGTCCCTGCCAAAAGGCAAATGTGCACCTGATCTAAACTATGCTGCTTTCAGAAAACTATATAATTTAGATTGATTTCACCTTTTTGAATGTCTGTACCTAGCTTTAGTGTTTTTTATTTTGGTTTCATCTTTCTCTTAATATCACTTACCACTGCTGGAAGTAGTATACCAAACTAGATGGACTAGCTGTCCCTTCTGTATGAAGACTCCTACACTGCTCCTTCTTCCAGGCCATGGTGTTATCCTTACAGCTGAATAATAATATTCTAGCTAAACAATATTTCCCTATGCAGTCTAGCACACTGGCATTTATTGTTCTCAAACAAAATGCTACTGAAAAGGGCAGTGCACGTGTCACTCATGTCAATGCAATTCAGTTTCATAAAAGAGGTATATAATAAAAACAAAATTGCATAATGAAACTGATTCCCAAATTGTTCTCAGAATGAAGGTCTTATCAAATAAGATACTTCACTAACCACATATTCTTGTGCTGCAAAGTGTCCCAATAAAAGCAATGGCAGTTATTCTCCTGCTTTCAAAAGGAATTTGCATAGTAAAAATGTTGTGTGCTAATATTTTTTAATAAAACAAGATAAAAAGGAAAGCATGAACAATAACTGCTGTGCATGTGTACTATGAGCCAAACCTTGGTACAAAACTAACTCACAGTCATTTTTCAAGAATGCCTTTCTTGTAATATTTTCTTTGTGTAAATTAAAAAGCAAGTGAGGAGATAAACGAAGAGCCTGAAAAACAAAGGGCCAGGGAAGCAATATAATATACAGGGCATGGGGATCGGCATAACTGAAGGATAGGAGAGGCAGACTTAAGGAACAGTTATAGAACGGCTACAGATCACAGTTTAAAGAGCCTCTTATGGAGGTCAGGGGGCTCTGAGTTATGCTAATTAAGTCCCAGAATTTTACTTTATCTACTTTATACTTTCAACTGCTACCCTCATTCCTCTTTCTCCTCAGCTCAGACAGAAAATAGAATTGGGGCCAAGATGTATAATAGAAAGAGTGACCAACCTTTGAAATAAGTAGCATCCCTAGCAATGTGATATGTAGTACATTTTTTCTTCCATAATTACTTTTCTTTTGTATTTTCTTCTTCTTTTCAATAAAACAAATGAAAAGCATTCAACCAGAGTAATTAGATTTTTTTCAATAAAACATTTAGAGCTTGATTCACATTTAAAGAAAAAGAAACACCAGCTATTTTGCAAGTGCCACAAAGGTGTGGGTTGAGGAGAAAATTACAGAAGCTTTATTTTCAGAAATGCCATTTAGCAGCCATGTCACACTGAGAGTAACTTGCTACTCTCCACGTCCCAGTTCACACACTGAGCAACCTTAACATCCACCAGTCTCAGGTTCTTCTCTCTTGATCAACAGATTTAGAAGTCATAGTCAATCCCTCTCCCTAAAAGTAGGCTTAAAAAGAAATCATGAGTCACAGATAATCAGCCTATCAAAGCATCTGACTGAGACAGTACTGTTACATTCCAGTAACAAAACAATATTTAATAAGGATTGAAGGAATACGATTGTCAGAAATATAATTGGGATATGTGCAAACCAAATGTTGGCATAGTTTTGCTGTAAAGTAAAAGGGAAAACACACTCAAGACACTTATGCTATTCAGGGTCAAGCACAGGCTGCCTGATTCCTACACATTGACCATCTGCAAAGAAAACCCCTAAGTTAAAGTCAGAGATACAGTCCAGTCCAGCTCTGGAAATGCTGACAAACGCCATACTCTGACATGGAGCCTCCTTCTAACACCCCCTTCCTCCCCACTCCTTCCTGCAGCTTGTTTGTAACTCATTCAAATGTGACAGGTAATAAATGCAGGAAGACCACCACCAATAAATCTGTAAGTCCCGTTTTCTGACTTCTGGCTCTTCTGTACCTCACTTTCTGTCTCTGCCACACATAATTAGAGCCAAACACAGGACAAGGGACAAGTAGCAGGCAGTCTGATTCCTAGATGAGCTTGGCCTGATGAATGGGAAGTTCAATTGTGCAGCAACTACAAGGTAAGGGATAAATGGCTTGCATGGCTCATGCTGGTTCAGGGTGACTTAGTATCATGTAGACCTACCTACTTGTCCTCAATGAAAGTGGCTTGGGGAACAATTTCATGGGTAAAGCCTCACATGTTCCATGGCACTTTAAATTAGAGGGGCACAGGTAAAATCCCTGTCCATGGCAAAACTGCATCTATTGTGAAGCAGAAGCAATCATGTCAGAGGTCTGACACTTTTATGATAGTCCAAGGGAATGTCTAAACCAGGGGTGGGCAAAATACAGCCTGGGGGCCAGATGTGGCCTGCCAGGCCATTCTATCTGGCCTGTGTGGCCCCTAAAAAAATTAGAAAATTAATATTTATCTGCCCTGGCTGCCTGTCATGCAGTCCTCAATGGCTTGCCAAAACACAGTAAGCGGCCCTCTGCCCAAAATAATTGCCCACCCCTGGTTAAACTACATTGAATAATGGTAGGGAGCAGTGCTGTAAAAAGGTCTGCCCAGTTGTTCCTGATCCATGCACACTGCCTACCAGAAAAATACCATGTAGCTGCTTTCACAGACATGCCCAAGATTGCAAATGGTACTGCACACACTATGTCTATACACAAAAGCAACTTTATAATTTTTTTCCAGCACATATTGAAAAGAAGGAAAGAGTGAGTAGAAGGATATTTTCATAGCAGCAGTCCCTAGAATCATTTGAAGCAGTGTAAACATGCCTCCTGACATTCTCTCCCCACGGCAATCCAGCTTTCTCACACCCTATTCATTTTTCTATAGAGTTTCTTCTACCTGAGACCTACCCTTGTCTTCTAATGTTCTGCCATTGCCCATATCTGACCCAATGTGCTTCTACCTACCTAGTCACCAAAAGCATTTCAGACACTGTAATTCATCATAACCTATGGGGAGTTAAGAGAAAAGCCAGCAACTAGATGAGTTCAAAGAAAAAAGACAGAATGTTCTGAGCAGTATTTAGGCAAGGAATAGTGAATGAATAGCAAAGTGGGTGGTAATAAATCCAGCTCCTTGCAAAGAACTATTTTATTAGGCAGGGGATGCAGAAAAGGGAGGGTTATTGATGCAGCAAAACATTCTGTCCTTGATTCTCTTTTTCCTTATCCTTACTCTTGTTTTCCAACCATGCAATGCCATTACTTTCACTAGAGTTACTCTTGATTAACACTGATACAAAGAGAAAAGAATCAAGCCTGCTAGTGTGAAAAGGTTCCAATAACTAAAAGAAATCAAGAATTAAGAAGTGACAGGACTTTAAAGGAATAACACTAAAGAATTCAGGTGTCTGTTAAAAAAAAAGAAAGAAAAAGCATGGAGAAAAGGTAGAAAGACTAGACTGCCAGATGAATTTGGAGGCAGAAACAAAGGAAGCCATTTTACCCTTGTGCCCTCAGTTCCTACTTTTGATAAGATGGAGAAGGTGCAAATTATGAATGGCCCAGAGGTGATGAATTGTCTAACTAGTGACCAACAGGTAAGCTCAAAGACAGAAAGGGGTAAATTAGCCTGAGTGGTTACTCAAACTTGTTTATGAAGCAAAGCATCCACGCCTGAAGACAGGAGGGCAATCCAGGCTGACCTGGACAGGCTCAGCAAATGTGTGGATGAAAACCTGATGGTGTTTAACACCAAAAAATGCAAGGTTCTCCACCTTGGGAGGAAAAACCTGCAGCATCCTTATAGGCTCGGCAGTGCTACGCTGGCTAGTACTATAGAAGAAAGAGACTTGGGGGTCATCATTGACCACAAGATGAACATGAGCCTGTAATGTAATGTTGTGGCTAGTAAAGCGACCTTAATGCTGGCTTGCATCCATAGATGCATCTCAAGCAAATCCCAGACATCATTCTCCGCTTGTACTCGGCCTTGGTGAGGCCGCAGCTGGAGTACTGCATCCAGTTTTGGGCCCCACAAATCAAAAAGGACATGGAGAAGCTTGAGAGAGTACAGAGAAGAGCCACGTGTATGGTCAGAGGTCAGGAACACAGACCTTACGACGACAGGCTGAGATCTATGAGGCTCTTTAGCTTGGAAAATCACAGGCTCAGGGGTGATCTGGTGGCCACCTATACATTTATCAGGGGTGGCCATCAGTATCAGGGGGAATTAAGAAGCGCTTGCATAACAGAAGAAGTGCTTGCATAACAGGTTACATGAAATGAAGGGCTTTTTGACATGATCCTGTATTGGTTACTTGAGTCCAGCCCCCAACCCGAAGGGATGACGAGGTTGAACAGTTATAAACTACTGCAAGACCATTTCAGACTGGACCTAAGAAAGAATTTCTTTACTGTCTGAGCCCCCAAGGTCTGGAATAGCCTGCCACCGGAGGTGGTTCAAGCACCTACGTTGAACACCTTCAAGAGCAAATTGGATATTTATCTTGCTGGGATCCTATGACCCTAGCTGACTTCCTGCCCCTGGGGCAGGGGGCTGGACTCAATGATTTTCCCAGGTCCCTTCCAGCTCTAATGTCTATGAAATCTATGAAGACCAAATTGGATGAAGGGGTGGAGAGTGGGACTAAACAAGGGGCCATGATGATAAATAAAGGATTGCCCAGACTATAAAGCAACCTCTGTCTTCAATTATTCTGAAGCAAATGGTGGATCCCATAGCAAATAACGGGCCCACCAGGAAACCCTGGTCACATGTCTCAATCTCAGTGTGTGTTTATTATGTATGTGTTTGTTATAAGTATGTGTTTATCAGTGGGTGTTTATTATAAGTAAGCTTTCTTCTGCACTAAATCCAATGCTAGTCCAGAGATCAACCAAGAGAGGGAATTAGCACAAGCACAACACAGATTTCCACTGCATGCAGAGATCAAATACCGCTCTTCTACCATCATGCTCCATCTTGGCTACCATTGACCCAGTTGTGGCTGTCTTCCGATTCTTATTTGCTCTGCTGTTATGCACTCGTGGATGGCCAAAGCATATTTTGTATGGAGAGCAAAATAAATGGTGTGTATATTCCTGTGTGTTGCTTTTTAAATTACATATAAAGCATTATTTTATATAGGTGCCTTTAGGTTCTTAATGGTGAATTAGTAATGTGGATCTGTGCAGTCTTCTTGGCTTCTTTCTCTCTTAAAACATAACAGTGCTTTATCACTGCAAGAACTCTGATCTGTCATTTCCCTTAAATCATCCTGTGCTTTTAGTGTCAATTCTAATTCTGCAAGGCTGCAAATGACTCAGTTGTCATAGGAGACAGACTTAGTCATGATATCACTTGCAAATGATTTATTTCCATAAAGTACATAAAAGTCATTTTGCCTGTTATGGGCTTAATATGCTAGGGGTAGAGCTGCAGAATTAAGAGAAAAGATCTTAATTTGTGTGAGGGATGTTGAAAGAAACATAATTTCTTACATTAAAAGAACTATTGATAAAGTGGGTCATGGCATTCTATATTAAAAGACCCAAATCACTAGAAGATTGTAGTGGGTGGAAGGGGGAATGCTATATTACACTAGACCTGCTATTCAGCATTTATGACATCTTGCCAGTCAAAGTAGCCAATACAGGATCAAATCAAAAAGCCCTTTATTTCCTGTAGCCTGTTATGCAAGCATACCATATCTCAGTTTTAAATATGGGAAGTGGATAACTGTGAGGAAGCCACTAAATGTTCTAACCATTCTTCGTTGACCCCCATAGCAATAATTTAAGAGTCAGCTATTTTCTCCTTTTATCCTCTACATTTTCAGAGGGACTTTATAAAAAATGACTTAGCCTCCTGTCTCAGAAGGGCTAAGGGAAGATCTTTCTGCAGAGCTAACAAATCAGAGAAATGTCACTTAAAAATGGTGCAAAATGCCCCCACTCATCTGGGCAGAATGAATTGCATTCATATTACTTTAACTTCTTCCAACCCAGGAAAATCAGGCATCTTAGATATCCACGAACTGTTAAACATCTATTCACTTTGCCCACCAGATGAAGCCCTACAAGCAGTGCCCTTTCTTTTCTATGGGTTCAATTTATTTTGTCAGGGACAGTTTAGTCAGTTTAAGCCTTACCACTTAGTAGGTAATTTTCCTTCCCAAAGGGCCAAATAAGTAGCCCCTTTTACCTCTCTACTGTTCTGCATCTTCTTCATACTACCAGTTGTCACTGGAAGTAGTGAGGATGGCCTGTAGCGTATTTGGATATAAATAGCCTAGAAGCCCCAGGATGTTATAGCTGGATGCGAAAGAGAGAAGGGAACAGAGAATGTAGCAGACTGGGCTGGTGCAGCTGCCATTTGAGGGAGAGGGTCTAACTGCATGACCCATTAAGTGAATATTTAAGTGGATGAAAAGGCAGCAGGTTAGTTATGTGGAAGAACTGTGGGAGAACGAGGTAAAGCCTGATGGAGCATCTACAAAATACAAATAATTCATACAACTTTTTTACTTAATAGTCATAGCCTTTAAACCTGTCAAGCATTGTCAACTATTCTACACATTCAACACAGGGATGCTTTTAAAATGTTTATCCAAAACGGATTTCAGTGAAAAACTGTTTTCTACCAAATTAATATTTTTTGTAAAAAGTCCACTTTCAATGGGAAGGCCCCTGGAAAGCCATGCTTAATGAGGGAATTCTCAATATAATAGGAGAAATTTCTTATCCCTTTAAAGGAGAGTTATTCCTTTTCTTCATGAACACCATGGAAAAAGGTTTTTTGTCCTTTATGCTGATACATCACAAGTGGAGGCAAACATGATGAGACCAACTGATCACACAAATGTCTGTAATTTTTAAACTTGGGGACAGTATGGAAAATGACATCAAATCCAAACTCAATCTTTCACAATAAAAGATTAGCCTAATACCCAAATGGTCACCCTGTCCTTAACTCTGACACACATTCAGGTCACTGTCTATCTCTAAATTATTGTTATAAATGACTCTTTTAGAACTATTTCCACCCCCCCAGCATTTTCTTGAAACAAGGTCTAAATTTTTTACCTGGTTGATTTTATCTTATTATCTCTAAGACTGTTATTTTGGAACATCCTAAACAATTCATCTCCTTCCACGACAGTCAGAACTTTCAAATATTTGCAGACAGTTGTTCTATTCTCCTATTTGTCATCATTTAGGCATTTTATACATATTTAATTATTTTAATCTTTCCTTATAAATCAGTCCCACCAGTTCTTTAATCATTTTCCCTGAATTTCCTTTAATACAGCCAGAATGTTAAGATGTCATAAGCCCACACAATCATGATCTATAAATTCTGAAATAAATTTCCTAATTACCAGCTAAATGCTAATGCTGTTGGTGTGGAGGAGGGTGTTTCAAAGTGAAAGCCCATGAACAACACATTCATGTCATAGATTACACAGAAATCAAGTGGTAGATAGGGATACCTTCCTTGCCTGATCCCTGTGCTCATTGTATAAGTGCTACAGTCACTGTCAGACAAGGTTCTTTGGGTAAATCTAATTTACTAGACCAAATGTAATTTATTAGACCAACTTAAATAGTTAGAGAACAATTTCTAAGAAAGCTTTCAGGTTCAAAAACCCTTCGTCAGGCTAAGGAAGTTTCAGCAGTTGGTGTGTGCTCTTCCTGGATGGAATGAAAAGTAAATGGCAATTTCTGAAGTGCTGGGCTATCTCCCAACCACCAATGGAGAGGGAAGAGTTCTTTCCCCTTTTATACCAGCTCACAGAACAGACTCAGCATACAACAAATGTTTTTGCTGAGGAAGCTCCACACCTTACTTTCCATGAAGTGGCTGCTACCAGATTGTGGTAGTTTTTGTTGTTTCATTGTTTCAATCTGTATGAAGAGTCAAACTGATTGTTTACAGCCAGATATGTAGTCCTAAGTACCCATAGAAGAGCAGGATTTGGTCATTATGGCCAAGTATGGACATTAACAGTATAAGTAAACAGAAAATGGTCTATACCTGTAACAAAAAGAAGCTTGGCACACACAAACTGATTTAAAAATGGCAGAATGCAGTTGTTGCAGGGCACTAAAGCAAGCCTGCTCCTTTAATGAGCAAAAGCAGCTAGCTAGAGAGCACTACCAGCAAGGCAGAACTCCACAGCTGTAGGGCACTCAAGCAGCAGGCTAATGAGGGAATTAGCTGACACCTGCACACAGTCAGCTGACCGGAAGGAGGCAGGGCCCTGGGCACATATAAGCCCCAGAAGGAGTGAGTTGGCTGGCACTCACTGGAGGGAATAATTTCTGCATGAGAGAGCTACTAAGGAATGTTTGGTTACCTGCAAGATTAATAGGGCTCCAGAAAGTACCTGGGGCTAGGAGGCATAATAATAAGAAAGCAGTTTACTGTCTTAAAGGGGCAGTGTGGCCTCCATGATTATTGTTATGTTATAGCCACAGAGCTTGTTTTTCTGTTGTCTTTTATGCTGGTGGACCAGGATGGGGCTAATGGGGGAGAAGGAGGCCTCATTAGGCACACTACTATGTAGAGCCCAGTGGCAGGGGCTGCAGAGAGTCCAGTGCCAGAGGGGTGCAGTGGCCAGGCACACAGTGACAACGAGAGGCTGAGGGTAGGCCAAGACCTCAGCAGAGGGATATTATTCATATACCACCTGCAAGGCATAGGGTGGTTTTGGAGCCATGCATTTAGCCCATAAGGCTTAAGGTATCTTGTGAGGCATTGACTTTGGGTGAGACTTGGCCAGGGATCCAAGATCCGCAGGGCTTAGTGGGGTTCAGCTGGACCATGACCACAGACTTGTGAGCAGCCTCCTACCTGATTATTTCAATGAACAAGATGTGGCATGTGAGATTAGAAGGCACCTGCAGGTTGGAGCAGGCATGGTCACAGAGCCGTAGGGGCATCACAGCCATACTTAGGGACCCCATCCCATGACAGCAGTCTAAGACTTGCCTCCCCCCCATCTGTGCTCAGTGATTAAAAGTGCCTCGGCACAACAGAATTTCCCCGGTACAGCGTGATTCCTTGGTGCAAAAGTCCCTCGGTATGGCAGGAAAACCTTGGTGCAGTGATCAGTCCCCACTAAACTTAGCAATTGCATTGTTTGCATGCATGCTACCTATTGGCTTGTTGTAAATTATTCCTACATGGCGACTAGCAATTGGCTCGCTAGCCGTATAAAAGCTAGGGCAGTTTCCACCCAAGTTGAAGAATTCCGCATGTATTTCGGAAGAGAGCTCCGTGTGCACCTTGGAGCAAAGTTGGAGGCCTCATCACCCATCAATGACTCCCCGTCGCTGATCGTCCCGATGTACCCCGTACCCTGCATGCTCGGAGAACATTGGTGTGTTGTTTAGAATTCTACCCGGTTTGCAACTTTATGGAAGGTGCCTACACTGTGTACATCAATGTGAGTCTCTGTACGTCTAAGTAAAATTATTTCAACTCAACCAATATGCATCTGTGCCTAATTCTACTCCATCAGTTGAAGTACCAAAAAACCCCATTGGCTATACTTGGCCCCTACAACCCCCCACCAAAGGGCAGATATATGCTCTGTTTGCTGCCAATCTGAACTATGCCAGTTACAGAAAACCATGCAAATTAGATTAATTCTGCCTTGTGCACTTTGAATGTTTGTACCTAGTCCAAGTATTCAAGTCCCTAAATTCTTTTCTGGCCTTTGAACTTCAAAATATAGGTGCCTGTGAATTTGACATTGCCCACTTTAAGGACAGAGAAGCCACTTTCAAAATTAAGCTTCAGTTTTACTTTTAAAGCCCCAACTTTGAATGCCACCCCTTCAGTGGTGCTGAAGATTTTAATTGACTTAGTTTGACTTGGGCTTACTTCTGTTCATTACAAATACAGTACTTTTAAAACTTCCGGACACTTAATTTCAACAAAAAAGAAATCCTCAGTCCTTATAATTGGGGTATTTTCTGCACACATTGGTATAACTCTTGATTGTGATCCATTTCCATCATCCTTGATTGTGTTGCTGGTGATGTTGTGGGAGGATGTTGCAGTCTGTTTTCCCCATGACTCTAGAAATTCATATGCCTCCAACAGCAGTAATTCAAGACACCAAGGATATGATGCAGCTACAATCAAAATCATTTGGCAGCCCCCAGAATCTATGAATAAGAACACTTGATTGCCTACTTTGATTTTTAAGTATCTTAAAAAAATAAAACAACCTCCCTTCCTCCCACCCCAACAAAGAACCCAACCCTCACAAAAAAACCCCAACTTAACAGGTCAAAAGCTTGCCTTGGTGGCCATTTTGTTTGTAATAGTAAGCTTGCTTTCTTTGTTTTAATTCCATGCAACTCAGCAGTAGCTTGGGAGGTGGGGGGAGGGGGGCGGTAACATTACATTGTTTACCTTCTTCTGCATGTATAGCGTGAGAGACTGTGACATTTTATTCACAGTTGCATGGACACGGATTTTGCAGCGAGAGCTTTTGACTACATGCTGGTTAAGAATCTAAAAAATACATGACAGAGAGGGACAATATACTTCTCAATAAGAAATATGTTACTACGTTGTCAAATGCTGCTGACATGTAAGAGATTACTTGACTTATTAAAAGAAGAAATCCATAAGCATTTTTTGAATAATATTTGAAGCTTCATCCTCTAGAACTTACTGTGGCTCTCCATTTTTCAGAGCTCCCTCTTGACAGACTAAAGGTAAATGAAAAGTATTCCCTCAGATGCATTAAGGTAAAATATGATTCTTTCTGCTCCAGTTACTGGAAAAAAACAGACTATTGAAAATAACCAAACTACAAAAATCCAGGGCAATATGTGGCTCCTTCATCTTCTGTAATCTATGCTGTTTTTCTGAGATCAGGATTTTCAGAAGTTCCTATAAAATTTCAGCTAGGATAGAAATGATGCTTCTTAAAGAAATGTGATTTAATAGGTTGCAGTACAGTCATTAACCGTAACTGCTTTGAAGAATTTAGTATTTGGCAACCCATCTTATTGCACAGAAACAACAAAGATACTGAATCCTATATTCAAGGAGAGTGAAATGAAAGGTTAGCATTTAAAATAGTTGTTCTTATTCATAATGGGGCAGAACTTACCTTCCTGAGCACAGCTTATGTAAACAAGCATGATGTAGTAAACACAGGTCTGCGGGGAGCAGAATTTCCATCCACTGTCACTGCCTTGGACTTCAAGACTTGCTTGAAGTTTCAACCTGAGGATTGGAATAGTGGCTACCTGCCCTTTAAATTGTTTGTGTGGGGAATGCCAGCCAGAAATGCAAATCTTTAAATGGTTGTTGTTTATTGGTCATCAACAGCAATACTGCATTTTAAAAAAGGAACCTAAAGAAGTGCTTAGAAAGAACAGGAGAGCATCATGGTACGTAGCAAAGCAAGGAGAGGGGGTGAGGAAAAGAGCTATTATGGATATAGTTGTAAAGGTCAGCCAAGCAGCAAAATATTACAAAGGCACTTCAAAATATCAGAAAGGTAGAAATAACCAATGTGATTCAACTTGAGAAATGGGTGGCCAGTGCACGGTGGAAAAAATAATCTAAAAACACATACACAATAGTGATACACTTCTGGGAAGATTCATGGCTGAAACAGACCCGGAGGTAAAAACAGGTAACACATTAGGCAGGAGAATGAATATGTTATATGGATGCAACCAAGCATTTAGGTTTTGATGCAAAATGCTGTTATCCCACAAGGCAGAGAGGTAAATTTCATTCCACATGATTTAGGCACAACTTTGCCTACAATACTGAATTCAGCTATGGATACCATGTTCAAACAGTAAGAAACTGAAGGGATTTTTAGGGCAGTGAAGGCGAACTAGGGGCTGAAAGGATTGAATCTGGCAAAGCGGGGTCCTCTTTGGGATTAAAAAGGGAAAACACAATGGGAATTATACTTTACCAGCTGGATGAAAGGGAGACATCACAAACAACAGGCAGGTACAAAATGGCTATTTTAAGATCACCGTTGCTCAGTTGTTAAAGGTAAAGGGTCAGTGTCAGTACTGCTGCATAGGGGTAGTAGGAGCTAGACTGTGCTGTGCCAGTAGGTTCTCCTCTACAAAGCACATTGTTTTCCTATTTTATTTGAGGAAAGATTATACTAATTAAATATGCATATTTGACCAAGTTAACATTGAGCATCAGTCTGCAAACATGAAATATTTAGAGGGAATCATCATGATGAAGGGCAAGAAATTATTCTGGGTAATATACCTGGGTGGAACTAGGGTTTATGGGACAAAAGGAAAAATGAATGCTTAATATAAAAGTAAATTGTTCAGAGTCTACCTATCTTGTTATAAAATCATACCTCAAGAAATGGTGGAAACATGAACACTTAAGTCTCATAAATCCAAACTGAAAAAATCCTATAGGAAATAATCATACACTGCCAAACATGGGCTGAGTGTTTCAATGGGTCTCCTATTGCTAATACCTATGGGTCCTTATTCTTCTCTTTTATGAAATAAAAAAGCACAACATACCTAGGGGACAGGCACAAAAAGAAAAAATGAATACTTTTAAAACCCAGATTTTTATTTTATTTTCTTTGGTGTCTGAGCTGTGATAATTTATAGTTTAGGTTTAATTTTATACTTATTTCAGCCACATCATGTTGTAAATCTGTAGTTGAGGTAAGGTACTTTGAGAACTGCACGTCTGTTTGACTAATGTTCCTACTGTGGAAGATCACAATAGGATGAGGTGGGAGATGTGAAGAGCTTGGGGAAGAATCCAGCAATTCCTTAGACTTTTGAGTTGTCTTCTCTTTAAGCACTAAATAGTAGTCTTTTCCAATGATATACCAAATCATAACAACAGTTGTACCACCTACCTTACTATTAATTATGAAAATAAATAAAACATCTTGTCTTCTTTAAACCAAAATAGAGAACTATAGAGTTCACTATGCATTTTATAATGTTTCACAAGAAGTCAAAACCAACAATAAGATGGTTTAGTTCCTAAAGCTGACTAGGGGCTTTTAGTATGTATGATGGGGTGATTACTCTAGTTTTCTTAAGTAGATCTCAAAGTGTTCTAGAAATAAGCGAATCTCATTATTTCTACTTTACAGATTGGAAAACTGAGGTACAGAGGAGTGAAACAACTTGTGCAAGGTCATTGAGTAGATTAGTGGTAGAACCAGGATCAGAACACCAGTGTAGCAGGTAAAATAGGAGATTGCAGTGTAACATTGCTGTTGATAGTCTCAGGAGGGCTAGGACTGAATTAATATGTAGATGACCCTTATAGATCATGAGAGAAACACGTTAATTGGGCTTCATGGGGAGAATAAATTACTAATCTGTTTGGTTTTGTTCTATGGACAGAGAACTGTTTCACTAAATATGCATTTCAGGAAAATTGTACTAGAGAGGATCTTGCATGCTCTTTAGTCTGGGTAAGGTAGACCAGGACTCAAGTCTCCACTTTGCCTGATTCTTTGAAACAGATACTGCAGGCACCCATAAGTAAATGTTGCCCTTGCCTGGTCTGGGCCCTACTCAGTGGACTTTTCCAGATTAAAAAGGGTTTCAATCTCAAACCTCACATTTTAGATACAGTATTCACAAGAAAGACATGAAGTTTCTTCTCATTGCAGTGTGGAACAAATCAAACTTTGAATCCTCAAAAGAGCTGCTGTTATTAGCTAAAACTATTGAATTTTTTTGAGCTTTCTAATGGCTATGGATGCCCAATTCCCGTTAAAATGAATGGGAAGCAGGCATCTTAGGTGCACTTTGACAATCTCTCTTACATTCACAGTACTATCAGACTATCTCCTTTTATAACTAATACATTTAATTTAAAAATAAATAGTTATAAAGACTGCTTTCACAAGACGGGTAGCAATATGTCCCATGTGCTATTAAGACTGATATACCAAATTTTAAGCAGTGTGGAAAGGTATAAACCAAAACAGCTCATTACACTATTTCATAGAAATTCCTATGAAAAATACTGCAACTTGTCTAGGATGAAATCTCTCAAGTTCAAAACTATTTCCATAATAAAATACTCTATTAAAGTCCTCAAGAAATTGCCTTAACCTAAGAGCACTAAATAGGACTCATACCAACTTCTTTTGTGCATTCTGATATCCATGATCTTTTTTCCCAAAAAGAAAAGTTTATGGTAAATGAAAGAATACTAACACAAAGATAATAGTCTGTAATTGTGTGTTTCTCTGTAATTGATATAACAATGTCCTTTTTTTGGTTTAGTCTTCAATTAAAGCTGTTCCTGTAGGAAAAGTAAAAACTGGGTACAGTATTAGAATTCATGTGTCTTATCCTCTGAGCGTATTTGTTGCCCTGTGGGGTCAGGCCAACTCTCAGGATCTCAATATTGTGCTGTTAGATAGGAGGATGGGACGCAATTGCACATATACAAACACACAAATTAATTAGAGGCATACATACACACACACTACCACCTCAGGCACATTCACATCCGAACAAGCCTAGACATATGCATACCTATCACCAATTCAAGCACATACACTATACACCCCAAAAGTTAGACAAAAAAATCAATTGTCCATACCCGCATGTTCAGTGTACATACACAGATTGCAAATTTGTAAGTCATGCACAAAATGACATACACACACACACACACACACACACACACACACACACACACTCATCAGTTCACAAATATACAACCCACTTACACATACAAATAGGTAAGTTCCTAACTTGGATGGTACAGTGTGTATGTGTGTGCTTGGGGTACCTGGGATACCTGGGGGAAGGTTAAGGTGAGAGAGAGAGAGTTAAAGTGTAGGGAATAAAAGTTGCCAGAATCAGGATTAGAACTGGTGAGAAGCTGGCTGAGGAACTGAGGCTTTGGTTTACTTAAGATCAAGTGGCCCCAGGGTTACTTGAGGTCACTGATGCAAGAGAAAGAGTTAAAAAAAAAAGGTCTGGTGGAACGGAGGAGTAGACAGCCAGGAGAGAGAGACAAACAGAAACCTGGGAGGTTAGGGCTGGATATTGAGGCAGATAGCTGAGACACTGGTGGGGGGGGGGTGTGCAGATAAGTGGTGGCAAGGAGGAGACAGCTGGGAAAGAAACTGAGGCAGAAACCTGGTTGTTCAGGGGAAAAGGAAAAGGCAATGGGGTAAGACAGTGGGAAAGAAACTTGCAGTTTGCAGGCAGAGAGGAGCTCAGGACAGGTGTTGGAGGTGGCAGTGAGCCAGAAGCAGGAGAGGGCAAAATGAGACAGAAGTTAAGAGGGGTGAGGAGCAGAAATTGGAGTAGGGCCAAACCATAGTAAAGCAAAACCCAACTTAGGGGTCCAAATAACAGTTTTATTACACAGACAACACACTACACAGCCTCATGAGGTTATTGGTACTCACTCACAATGGCAGCAGGAGAAAGAGACTCAGTGGGAGGGTTGGAGTCCAGGTAGGGAAGAGAAGCAGAGTCCAAGTCCTTGGTTGAAGAGAGGGTGGGGGGTGATAGCTACCTATCCAGGCTGGAAAAGGGGTCCTTGTCCAGTAGATGT
>JAGPOW010001918.1:35707497-35745467 GCA_030014935.1 Caiman crocodilus | reverse complement strand
TAGGGAAGAGAAGCAGAGTCCAAGTCCTTGGTTGAAGAGAGGGTGGGGGGTGATAGCTACCTATCCAGGCTGGAAAAGGGGTCCTTGTCCAGTAGATGTTGTCCAGAGGGGGGTCACCGGCAGGCTCTCTGGGTGGACAGGTGGTGTGGCATGGTGCTGGTCCAGATGGAGAGGGAGTCCAGAAGGAATCAGTCTTCACTACCTCTTTTATGGGGCAGACTACCTCTGATCTCCTATGGGGAGGGCCTGTCCAGGCAAGGTCAGTCCTGTTCCAGAGGGCTCCAGGTGTCCTTACTGAGCATGTGCAGCCTTGGCACAATGGTGGGTTGCCTCATCTTTTGTTTCTTGAATGCTGAGGGTGATTCCAAGGGCTGGGTCATTGGTCCAGGTATTGGTGTTGATGGTTCAGTCATTCAGAGAGACCTAGTTTTAGATCTACTGCCATTGTCTCTCAAGCACCCTCATTCATCCCCATTCATTCAGGAACCAAGTTATATAGGAGGGGTAGATGTGAGTCATGGGTTACACAACCGGGCTTGGAGATAAGATGGAACCTTGACATTACAAGATGGAAACTTGACATGACTTGTGTTAACTTACATTATAGGCTTAAAACATTAATCGCACAATATAAAAGCAATAAAAACATCTTAGCTTACTTATACTTATCTATAGGGAATAGAGAGGGAGAGAAAAAGTCAGAAATGGTTGGGGAAGGGGAGGGAATGCATTTTAAAATAAATTTTAAAAAAAGAAAAAAACGGGGTTTTGCTACGTATTGAAGATTTGTTCTTTAAGACACGGATGTGTCTTATTTAAATCACTACCAAAACAAATGCCCCTTATCCTGGATCCTAGCAGGATCTTTAGACAGTGTAATATCTTGTATACCGTAAGCTGAGGTAAACAGTCAATCCCTTTTGTAACCAGGCATAGGTGGAAAGAGAAAAAAAATATTTTTGGGGGGTGGGTTTGAGCATGTGCTCATGTCCCCAGCAAGTAAGTCTGTGGGGGAAAGGGCTAAGGCAGGGCATGGGATGGAACCATGAGAGGCTTGTCCAGGGGGCACCCAGCATAGGACAGGGGGCAACTCCTACTGCTGCATGCACCCCAAGTGGCATGGGGTATGGTGTGCCCCAGCTGTGTGTGCATGACAGGGTGGGCTGCCACTGTGGGCTGGGACCGGGGCTGTGCTGGGTCTTTCCTGGCAGGGGTTGGACCACTTTGCTTGGGGCATGTGGTGGCAGTGCTGGGAGTGAGGGGTTGGGGGGGGACTACAGTGAATTTTGGGGAGGCAGCATAGCCCCCTCTCAGTGCTGCATTCCCCTTCCCAGAGCTCCCTCCCAGCATTGCCACCTCCTGCCCCAAGTGCAACCCAGGCCCTCCCTCACCCCTTGCCAGGAAGAACCCAGAGCAGCTCTGGCCCCAGCCCACAGTAGGAGCCCACCCCACCCTTTGCAGATCTGGAGCACACAACCCCCATGCCCTCTCAGGGTGTGTGTAGCAGGAGCCCCACCCCCCAGATGAGCCACTTGCATCTCCATGCTATACTCCACCCCAGCTGTGCAGCACCAGTGCCTGCCCCAGCCCTGGCTGGCCTCACTCCCTTCCTCACTTCTGAGTGCATGTCTCTCACCATCTCTGCTGCAGCTGCTGGAACCCATGGCCAAGCTGCTTTGCAGCTCTACTGCTCCCTCATGTCGGGGTGGGGTGAGGCTAAGCCCCTTTAGCCCCCACTTCTGCTGCATATGTAACCAGGTAACAATTATCATATTTACTTACCATGTATTCTCATTTAGCACAATCCACCCCTTAATAATAAGGAAGGTGAGGCCATTGCAGAAAGTTTATAGGTGAGGGGCCAGGAAGGAAGTGGATTTGCTTTGACTTAATCCTGGCCTGAGGGCAATTACTGCTGTATCCCACACTTCCATCACCCCATTATCTCAGTAATTCATAGAATCATAAAAAGTTAGGTCGGAAGGGACCTCGGAAGCAGTGTTCCCTCCATTTTGTACAGTGTGCGCAGCCATGCAGGCATGCTCATGCTGCACTGCCAGGCGCACCTGTGTGGCTGTGCACACTGCACAATTTAGAGGGAACACTGTTCAGGAGGTCATCTAGCAACTAGTCCAACCCCTTGCTCAAGGCAGGACTATCCTGTAGTAATTGGGCAATTATAGGGTTAAATTGTTAGTCCTTATTATGGGATGGAGCTTGAGAGCTAGAACTGCATCTTCTGTTGTTCCAGAGTTACTTTTATCTTCCCAGTTAGGTATTTGTCCTTTAATAAAACAGCCTATTGGGCCTGGAGAAAAGTAAATCTCAGTATATTTTGTTGAGTAAGGAACTTAACACATCCCCAACTAGATCATCGCAGCCAAAGCTTTGTCTAGCTGGGTCTTAAAAACCTCCAAAGATGGAAAGTCCACAGTGCCAGTGTTTTACTACCCTGTTCCAGTGTTTTACTACCCTCCTAGTAAGAAACTTCTTCCTAATATCTAACCTAAACTTCCCTTGCTGCAACTTGAGACCATTGCTCCTTGTTCTGTCATCTGCCACCACTGAGAACAGTCTAGCTCCATCTTCTTTCGAACCCTGGTTCAGGTAGCTGAAGGCTGCTATTGAATCCCCTCTCAGTCTTCTCATCTCTAAACTAAATTAGCCCAGTTCCCACAGTCTTTCCTTTTAAGTCATGTCTCCCAGCCCCCTCACCATTTTTGTTGCCCTCCACTGGACTCACTCCAATTTGTCCACATCCTTTCTGTAGTGGGGGGCCCAAAACTGAACACAGTACTCCAGATGTGGCTTCACCAGTGCTGAATAGAGAGGTATAATCACTGCCCTTGACCTGCTGCCAACACCCCTACCAATGCAGCCCAGTGTGCCATTAGCCTTCTTTGCAATAAGGGCATAATATTGGCTTGTATTCAGTTCACTGCCGACAGTAACCCCCCCTCCCCAAATCTTTTTCTGCAGAGCTGCTGCCCAGACGGTCAGCACCCATTCTGTACTGGAACCCAGAGACTTTCAACATGCCTATCTCCAATTTCATACTGGAGCTCTGAGCAGTCATACGGTTCTTCTTCATAAAGTGCAACTTTTCCTCCTTCTTCCTTGCCCATCCTTCCTGAACAGTTTGTACCCATCCATGACAGTGCTCTAGTCATGTGAGCTCCCACCAAGTCTCTGTTATTCCAATCACACCATAGTGCTGTCACTGTGCAAGGACTTTTAGCTCTTCCTGCTTGTTTCCCAGGCTCTGCATTTGTGTACAGGCACCTGAAGTAACTAGTTGATTGCCCTGATTTTTCAGGAAGTATGAGAATACCTCTCCTGTTGCCCTCTCCTGCTTGCTCTTCCTCCAGGTCTCCCACTTCCCCACTTACCGCATGGTTTTGATCTACATCCCTTGGTGAACCTAATTTAAAGCCCTCCTCACTAGGTTATTGAGCCTTCCTGCAAAGATGCTCTTCCCTCTCTTTGCCAGGTGGATCCCTTCTTTTCCCAGCAATCCTTAATTCTTACAACAACATCCCCAAAAGAAGCCAAATCCCTGCTGTAGATCCCACCTGTGCAGTCAAGTATTGATCTGCAGGATGGACCTGCTCCTGCCCATGTCCTTTACTTTGACTTGAAGACACAAAAGAACGTGATCTGAGCCCCAGAACCCATCACTCTTGCTCCTGGATGCCTATAGTCACATTTGATTCACTCAGGGTCTCCCCTGGCAGTATCATTTGGTGCCCATATGGATATGGGGTACTAGTCAGAGGTACTAGATGAGTCTTGGTAATCCCTCTGTGACATCCTGGATCTGGGGTCCAGGCAAGCAGCAGATTTCCTGAGACAGCAAGTCAGGTAGGCAAGTGACTCCCTTCGTCGCCTGTAGAAGGGAGTCTCCAACCACTGCCACCCATCACTTATTCTTGGTGGTGGTTATCTCAGTCCTTCCCACCTTGGGGAGACCTGGCCTGTCCTCCTCCACAAATGGAACATGCTCTTCCCTCTCTGCTGCATGGTTGCATATCCACTCTCCAGACAAACTGCTGCAGGTGGAGGTGAAGACTTCTGCTTTCTGCCAGAGGTCACAAGCTTCCAGCTTTCACCTTCCTGGGAGTCCATGTCTTGCCTCTGGCAGTTCTTCCTGCACAATCCTGGAGGTCTCTTCCAGCATCGAATCAATGAACTCATGGCAGAGGATGCTTTGGAGCCTCACCGTGTGCTCCTGTGTAGTTGCCTGTTCCCTGAGAAACACCATCAGGAGGAATTGAGCACAACATGAGCATCCCCTGACATGACTGTCACTGGAAGGAACCTGCAAGCTGCAGTCCCCACAGTGCCAAACCCAGACTTGGATGGAAGCCTTGATGGTGAGCAGTCCTGTCTAGACAGAAACTTCACAGGTGCAAGCAGAGGCAGTAGCTCTGGCACTGCAATATCCTCCAGCCATTTCCCTGGGTCTCTTAATCTGCCTCTTCTCTCTTACTGCCTTTCTTCCAAGCATATCTTCCCTAGCAAACTGACCTGGAAGATGAACTGTTTCTTGCTCATTAGCCCCCAAAAGTTCCTTTTTCCCCTGCTTTCTCATGCCAGGCTGAAAGGCTCTCCTCTCAAAAGGGGGGTGGGGCAAACTGACCTGCAAACTGCTTACCCACATTGTGGCCCCTCTTCACTAGCTCCGAATTAATTTTTTTTTGTCCCCAGGATTATTTGTTTTGGCGTACTGAGAAGAATATTACTTTGGAGCTCCCTTTGTGTAGTGTCTCTGTCATTTATACCCAGTCATTACAGTTACAGTTGTAAAATCAAACTAAAAGCAATTCCTTGTTACCAAAACTACAACTCTAGACCTTCCCATTTCAAAAGAATTTCTTTGAACCAGGCTAGAAGAACATTTAAAATTCATAATTAACAAAACTTTCTATTACCTTTCTTGCAGCTTCTGCATTTTAAAACCCATTGGGACAGTGACTTGCAGACCAGTCCACAGCAGCTTGGAGTAAAATATCATTACAGCTAAAGCAGAAAACAAAACTACTTTTTCTCTACCTTCATCACCACAGAGGAGCCAGAAGCAAGTAATGTTCTCGGCAAAAGAAAGTTAGTCACCCATATTCAACCATAAAATACCACACAAAACCCTTAAAAGAGCTATTACTGTGAACTAAAACAACAGGCAAAGAAATGGGAAAACTAGTTCAAAAATTTAGGCCTAGACTTTATTCTTTACTGAACAACCTAAAATGCTCCAAGAAATGAGGTAGAAAAACTCCTTAGAGAAATGTAACCTTCATTAAGCAACTCCATTTCCAATAGTGAGTGAAGGAAGAGTTGTCACAAGTGAATTGTTTGTTGTACTCACTCTTGGGACATTCACCACCTGTTCACTTTATTCTCCCTTGTACCAAAGGAATACCCAAAGTAAATATAAAAGCAGCAGTCTACTTGAATTATAGCCTGCAGCCATACAGTCTCAAGTTGGGATCTCATAAACTAAACAAGGGTGAAACTGGATCAGTACTTGGATAGGCAATATTGAGGGAATCCCACATTTAGTCGGTGCACCCTTTCTTCTTAGTCAGATCTGAGCAAATACTTAGCTACAGCATTCGAGGGCCAGGTGCAGGTGAAGCTACCCCCTTTTAGGATCTGGCTGTCAGCTATCTGAAGTCAGTAGGGGGCATATTATCAGATCTGTGCCTGCCAAAAGGTCAGGTATTTTGAATTCACAACTATCATGATTATTGAGGCACAGGCTAAAATAGCTACTTATTACTGTGTTGGTACCTAGTTGTTACAATTGCTTTCTGAAGCCAGTGCTAGGATTGCATGTTTGGGAGAAAATCCTGCACCCTAGAAAACAGGCACGCAGCTGAATGTATAGAATTCTGAAAGGTCCTAAATGCCTTACAGCTTTTTTTCAGTGAGGAGTACTGCTCCTCCCAACTCGATCCTATATTAACACAGGTAAATGCATTCTGCTTCAGTTTCAGATGGCTTATGGGCAGTTCTGTCAGATTTTTCAAGTCCAGACATGGTTGTGTTTTGCATTAACAGTTGCAACAACACTCTTATGGTGAGTTCATCATCTGTAGTGGAACACCATCAGGGTGCTCACCATTTAGTGAGCTGTTGCAGGCTACAGAGGAGCTTGCATGTTGAGCAGCAGGGAGATTCCCTTTTTCTCTCTTTCCTTCCTCCCTCACTCCCCTGGAAGCAATTTTAAGGGGAAAGGTGTGTGGTAGAGTACCTTTGGTGCCCACTACTTAAAGTGCTGAGAGCAGGCAGCTGGCAGGTGCAGACCAGCCCTGATGAGGTGGCCATTTTAGATTCAGGCTGTCAGGGCTGAGGCAGCAGTTTGCTGCAAACAGCCAAATGAGCAACCACACCCAGCTGAGCTGCTGCTCATGGAACACCTTGGAGGTAAGTGAGGGACTATGGGGATGGCAGAAGATTCCTATGGGCCCAGTCAGGTCTTGAGCCCTAGGAAGAAGGCTGAGGCCTAGAGACCGCAAAGCTCAACCTAGCAAGGGGTGCTAACAGCTTGTAGGCCTACAAAGGGCCTAGGCAAGTCCCTGATTAGAGCTGGCAGGGGCAAGGCCTAGGGCTCAGGTCAGCCCAGTTGAGAGGAGAGCCTCTCCTTTAAGAACTTCAGGGCTGTAAGCAAGCGTAATGGGAGATGGTCATATAGTGGGGCCTAGAAGGTCATCCTTGTTGCCCATGGAGGGCAGCAGCTGCTAGGCTAGCTCTCTGATCCCTCGACTGGTCAAGGTAAAGGCCAAAAAGCTGAAGGGCAATTGCACCCACTACAAGGGGCAGGCCAGGGATGTGAGCCATTTGGCACCCTGACTGCCCTGGAGATTGGGCCAAGGCTTCAAATAAACCAAAGGTCCTCTTGAAGGGAAGGACATCATAGAAAGAGGGTAGGAGTTAGTTAGCATGCATGCTGCTATGAAGGTGGTAGCCAGCAGAAG
Source organism: Caiman crocodilus (assembly GCA_030014935.1). Classification (NCBI taxonomy): domain Eukaryota; kingdom Metazoa; phylum Chordata; order Crocodylia; family Alligatoridae; genus Caiman; species Caiman crocodilus. Next base: position 35,738,490 of record JAGPOW010001918.1, on the reverse strand, counting down.
GAGAATACCATAGAAGGCCTAGGAGGTAGAGTAGCCCAGGATCAACATATAGCGCAATAGGGACAAGACCAGGGCAGGTAGGCCTGCTTGGTCCTGGGTAAGACAGAAAACTGCACCCTGCCAGGGAAGGGTGATCTGGTGGGGATGTCTGTGGGGGGACAGTTCCCCCAGAAACGCCAGGCCAGTTACCTCCCTGGTAAAAGGCAGTTAGGGGCACCTTAAAACCCCAGCCCCCACCACCTGGTGGGTAGTTAAGACCAGAGGATAGTAGGGCCAGGCATTCCTTGGGGGAGGCACCTGAACCCAGTGTGAGAGTAAAGGGGGCAGGTATGCTTGTCAAGAAGTAGCTGAGCCCCATGTTGGGGTGTGAGGCCCTGATGGCCCCAAGGAGGAGCAGTGGTAGTGTTGTGGGTCCCAGTGGAGGAACCAACTAAAAGTAGGGGGCCAGTCACCTGTGAGGAGGCATCTGAGCTCAAGGGGTGCAAGACGCCAGTGTACCCAGCAAGGGGAGTTGTAGCATTGTTGGCCCCAATGAAGGTGCTGTAGTGGAGTTGGTCCCAGTGTGGGGGCAGTCATAGTAGTGTGGAGGGAAGACCCAGGAAAGGGGCAGTTAGGCCCTGGTAAGTCCCCAGATGCCTGAGGCAGCAAGTAAGCCTGAGGCTGACTGGGCAAGTAATTGGCCCTAATCAGAGAGTGAGCGTGAAGAGTCACTCAGAGAGGGGCTCAAGTCAGAACTCTGCTCAGGGCAAGGCAAATTGGCTGGTCACCATACAGATGAGGGCCCGAGAGGCTACACACTGGCTAGCCAAGGAGTGTGAGTAGGCAAACCTGGTGTCCTGTAGGAACTGATCAAGGGAGCAGGGCAGATTGAGTGTGGCCCAGTGAGAGTGGGCAGTGTGAGAGCCCTGGTGAGAGTGGGTGGTGTGAATGAAGTCTGTTAGGCCAGAGAGAAAGGATAAATGTATGAGGCCTAGCAAGGGGCTGAGTTTGGACTGGCCTCAAGCCAGAGCATAGAGCAACTCAAGGATGACGTCTGCAAGGCATGGGACTTGTGTTAATGAAGTTTGGAGTCGTGTGTACACAGCTAGGCATCAGGGTCTTAAATGGGCAGCCTCCTACAGTTTTATAGGTAGTTTCTTAACAACAAGGCATGGCAGGAGAGATTGGACAGACTGCCCTAGACAGGTGGGCAGGCTGGTACTGTGATCAGGCCCTGCGAGTTGCCCCTGTCTCAGTCATATATCACTTGTTACTAGGGTTCAGACTGTCCTCTGGAATTCTTCTGGATACAGGACAGGATATGAATAATTATTCAATACAACATTCAAGAGCTATTGAATGGGATTCAAGATATGCTGTCTTTTGAAACCAGATTTGAAGTGCAAAACTACATTTTTAAATTAAATAAAAACATTTCATATAAAGTGCACGCTTCTATGAAAATTTTGAATTTTCCCAGAAAAACTTTGGGTAAAAACTCAGAACTTTTTGACATTCCAAAAGTTTCCAAGCTCTAGTAGTATTAACCTTTGTAATCCTGCCCCACATCTAGTGACTGAACCTGGGGAGTAAGGTTTCAATTCTTTGTTGTATTCTTATTACAAGATTTAAATGGATAGACTAATGTTTCTAAAGCTGGTGAGAACAAGTCACTAGAAGAGATGTATGAGTAAGGCAGAGTAGCCCATGGGAAATTTTGTTTTAATAAAAAGGTAAAAAAACCTGCACCCCAAAACACAAAAACCAACTTGGTTGGCATTAGTTACAACTGTGATGTGTATATGTAAATTAGTAACTTCCTTCTCTCTCTGCCTCAAGGTATTATGGAAAATCTTTCTTAGCAGACGTTTCTGCAGCTGGCCTTGTCACTGCCAAATTTATAAACAGCTGTGCTCTTAAAGCAGCTATATTGTACCTGGGTTTGTTCCTCTGAAGTGGTAAGGGTACTTGCAAGTTGCTCTTAGTTCAGAGGAGATTGAATCCTTTTTTATGAACATATTCCAAGTTTCACAGGCTAAACAGGATACTACAAAAAATAAATTTTTCCTATTTAAATTTTGTAATTGTAAAATCAAGTAAAAGGCAATAGTATGCTTTATCTTGTGCAAGTTTCCTGCAGCTGACAGATTCAAGTGGCAAGGTTTCTTGGCCTGTGGTGTTGTGTCCTCATGTAGCAGTTCAGTAGATTATAATCTTGTTTCTCTTGAGCCAGCTGTGGGGATGCAAATGCATGCCACAGCCCCAAGAAGACATGATCTAAAAGAGTTAAGTGTGGTTGTGACCATTCTTTGTATAGATCTGAAATAGGTTTCTGATATTCTTCACCACCTGGTTCTGGCTGCAGTAATAAATGGGGAAACTGTCCTTCACTAATTACTGTAAAGATGAAAACGTATATATCATTTTTGTGTCTCCATGCTTTTTATAGTTGCACAAAGCAAAAGCAAATGTAAGTCTATAACATTTGTTATGCCACAACCAAATTTGTGGCTGTGACAAAGTAGTAATTGGTGCTTTTCTGTTGCGGCAAATATCTATTTGCTTGTGCTCCCAGGGCTTCACGGGCTGAGCCCTACGGGACCTGGGAATTCCAGGGCTTGAGGGGCCCAGTCCTTCATGGGGAGTGCTTGCCTGGCTTTTCCCACTTAGAGAGACGCCTCCAGGAATCTCTGAGGCCCACTTCTGTAAGTGGGGAAAGTTAGGGTATCCCCATTTACAGAGAGAGTCTGGAGAGTCCCAGAGTATGCCTAGAAGCAGAAACACGTTGCCTGGTGTCCCACAGGATCAACAGGCAATGTGCATTTTGCCCAATGAAGTGGATCAGCTGTGCCAGGACAGAGCTCTGCACAGATGATCCACTTCATTTTCCAAAGTCTATTTCTGGCCTGACAGGCTTTGTTTCTAACTACTGTCAGAGTCCAATACTGTCTTAATCTCCATAGATGTGACTGATTACTGATGTATATATCATGTACACATATCTAGTTAGTGGGGTTTCACACAATATGCAGCAATTTTTGTAGGGCAGCTTGCAGAGCCAGGGACCAAGTTTCCTGTAGCTTAGGTTTGGTTTTTTTTCTTACAAGTGTTTTATTGTTTGTAGTCCTAAGAACTAAGATGAGAAACCAAATCTAAAAGACTTTTCATTCTGAAGTTGCACTCAAGATGTTAGAAGCATTGATGCAAGTTTATTACAAAGAGTCATACTATTTAATACTGCTGAAGTTATTTTTTTAGAATTTGAAGTTTCAAAGGAAAAATATTAGCATATCTTCCTGATCTCTTTTGTGCCTTATTTTCTTTCTCCATTTACTTTTAATTATGACTCTGCTAGATTCCCCTGCCTTACAGATTAGCTTCCTTGAGTGTTTCCTCTTTGAACGGAGATTGATTAATTGGTGCTACCATATTATGCTTATTTGTGTCTTTATATCAGGAACTTTCAATCAAATGTTGTCAAATGAATATATTGCATAAAAGCATTAGTGTGTACCTCTTATTTATTCCATCTCATTTGACATGTCTGTTTTATTTGGCACAATATTTCCTTTGGTACATGATTGGTTTGTAGTTATTGACAAAAAAGAGTGTGGTATCAGTCCTGTCTGCTTTGCTTAGATAAACTGAGATATCTACTCTAGCTGAGAAACACTTAATAATTACACTAGAGAAATGAGTCTGAGACAAAAATGTTTCACATAAATGTGTAACTTCTGCCTGTAGGCTATTGCTCTCTGGTAGCGAGCAGTTCTTAAGACGTTGTACTGGCACTGTAGCCGCTTCTTGTTGACCACAAGTTTAACTTGGAGGTTTTAACCATTTACTTACTTTTTATCTATGCTGTGTGCTGTAAAGGTTTCATATGGTATCTAGGAGGCTATGCAGAGAGAAGCCATCTTATTTATTATTGCTCCCACAACACTGCCTCTTCTGTCTAGCCCTATGGGCAGCAGGGTGGCGTTATGTGAAGTTACTGTTCCTGCTGCTCCCACCTGATCCTTTGCCCCTGCAATTTGTTTTTCATGAATTTTGCAAACATGACAGATCCATCTCCAGATGCCTCTATGCATGTGTTAGACATGGATGGAGAGGCATGGTCAATATGATAATAAGTAAAATAAAATCAGCATAGGTGGAGTGTGACAGGCCTGCCTTCCCTTATTTTATTATTACTTTTTGGCAGTAAACTGCGTTTCAGAGTTGATTACAAAGTGAATTTTTTTGGGATACATTTGGCCTGTTGTGATTCTGTATGTGCTTGAATTTGGACTCAGTCTGAATCCCTTTAGGAAAAAGCAGATGCAGCCTGGCAATCAGACTGTTTATCTACTGGTCTAGAATCAGCATCTCTACATTATTCAGTGACAACTCTTAAATGTAGCTTATGCCAATCTCTAATTGTGATGTAGTCATGAGAGTTGCTTTTTAACTCCAAAAGTAGCAATGGGCTTGCTAGATCCCAGTTAAGCAAGGTGCTTGAGTTAGGACTGTTGCTACTCAGATACTTGGCATATATGCATATAACTAAATTGCGGTAGCAGTAGAGATGCTTGATGAAATAGTTTTTTACTAGTTAAGTACACCATAACTATCCTTCTGTAAATCTGACTGTCACCTAGTGTCGTCATACGCATTTTGCTAAATGTGATTCTCTTCCCAGTGTTGTACTATTTAAAAATAAAAAATCAGTGATAATTTCTAACTGAAACTCTAGGTAAGCTTAGATGGGAGAGGCAAGAAACCCTGACTTGGATAGAACAATACATGAGATTTGTAAATTGAGTGAGGAAATTGTATGTCCAGTGGAAAAAAACAAAGCACAGCAGAAGTGTACCATCTGGTGGGTGATATGCTGGTGAGCAAGCATTTGTGCATTACATTCAAATAGGAGCACAAGAAAAATGTTTGCATTCATCATGCAGAATAGAATAAGGGTCCCCATTTCATGCCCTCTCTATGCAGAATTCTCTCTGGGAGTTAGAGCTTTATTGTGTGAAGGATTTTTTTAATAAGCTATCTTACCCTCCAAACTCCAACAATGTCTGTGGGGTTTTTTTCCCAGAAATTTGGCTTATTATGCATTGATCTGTCATATAGTGGTATAGATGCATATGACACTTTACACACAAGTGAAAGGAAAGGTCCTTGCCTTTGGGAAAGTTTATGGCTGAAATGAGATATAACATGAAAATAAGTAAAGAGAAAGTGGGCGGAGAATGAGAACAAGGGTTGGCCAAGTGAAAGCTGAAGCGGGTTTTCAGTGTTATGCATGTATCTTGCTGGTTCTTGTGTAACTCTGTTTAATGTTTCTTTACAGCAGATAGGCTGGAGTTGAAGATCTTAGACCAAAAAATTACAATGATTTTTTTTTTTTTTAATGCTATTGTGTATCATGATGTTAGAATTAAATTTATGTGTGGCCTTTTCATTGAATCTGGTGCCCCCTGAATGAGAGCTATGGAATAATAATAATAATGTAGCCCTATAGGCCCTTAGCTTCCTTACCTCCTTGGCTGAGTAGTAAGACTGCCTAAATTACTCATTTTATTTATTTTCAAATTCATTAAAATATGTCTTTCCTCATGCAAGAGAAATGAGTCTTAGAGAGAGTGGTTAAAGGAAGATGCACAGTATAAGGGAAGATGTTCCATGCCTTAAAGCAATGCTGCTTGTGTTTTGGCGCTCTGGGCTAGATGAGTGGTGTGGAGCCAATTTACAGGCTGGATTAGGTCCTGGGGACAGCACCACCCCCTCCCTCCCTGTGTGCTGAGATGGAGATCTAGGGGCCTGGCACTGCCACCCCTCACACACTGGGATTGGGTCCCAGGGGTCCAATGCCACCCCCCAATCTCACCTGAGCACAGGATTGGATCCTGGGGGGTGGGATGGCACTATCCCCTTTTGCTCCTCTTGCATTGTAATCAGGTCTCAGGGGCCTGGTGCTGCACTCTTTCAGCCTTCCACACTGGGATTGGACCCTGGGGGCCAGTTCTGCCCCTGCCCAGTGCTGGATGCTGGGATCAGGAACCAAATCCACCACTTGGTACAAAAAAAAGTGCTGCATCACATCTAGGGGTAGGTGGCTTACTTTAAATTGCATATCCCTAGACCAGAAGTCTGCATATGAAGGAATTTGCTGCTACTGGGAACAGTGCATGTAGCCATTCACTGCTCCTGCATAGGAAGCCTGTTGTAACAGAGTGGTAAAGGAAAGGGCAAAATAGGGACCAGGTCCATGTGGGGGAGGGCAGATCTTTGGGAGGGGAGCGTGTTTCCAAGTGGGGTGGAGGGGTTAGGGGGCTAACAATAGTCCAGTAAGGGTTGGGAGGTGGAAATAGTTGAGCCCTGGGGCTGGGGCAAGGAACTGGGCTTTCCCAGCTCCAGGGCTGTGCTGCAAACACATGCAGGTGTTCCGGAGATCAGGTTAACCTTTTCTTATGTGAGGCTAGCCCAATCTCTGTGTAAGTTAGTGCACCTCACCTGTACAATTGGACATTTAGATTGATCTCACCCTGCTTAAATTGATCTAAATATAACTCCTTCATGTACCCTGTGAGAGCAGACTTGGGTATGTACCTCATGAGTGAGAGAAATGAGGAGAATAGAGAAACTAGCTGGAGGAAAGCAAGAGTTAAGTAAGGATTTGAACATACAGATGATGTGGGTTTGAAAGTTCTAGTGTCATTAAATAGTCAGTCAAGGTTTCAAGGAGTGGCGAATAATATATTAAGTAGCTGGTAACTTAATTTTGGTAACAATATACTAGATAGATTTGAGGAATGCAGTCTGAGGGGTAGAGTGGATGAAGTTGCAGTAGTTCAGCCCATGGGGCAAACCTGTGGTTATACATGTAGAAGGGAAAGGAGGAAGTGAAAGTTATCCCAGAGGTTGTGTGACTTACTGTTTTTTATTTCATGCATTTGCTTTGTGGTGCACACCCCCATAGGACTGGTCATGCCAAGGTAGAGAAGGATTCAGGTACATGTAGTCAAAGGCAGAAAGCTATAGATGAGGGCTTGAAGGGCCACAATGCTGGCCCAAATGTCCACCAAAAGATTACTTGGTTTGGGAGCTAGAGTACTTGCATATTCAAGGGTTCTGAAACCAACACAGTTAGAAACTAAATGACCATATTTTCCTTAAACACAAGGCTAGATTCTACCTTCTAATTTGTATGGGGGGGAAGAGCCCGTTGTCTTATAATCAAATAGAAGGAAATTTCACTAAATGCATTGTCTATCATCAGACTGTTGCTAAAAGCATCATGTGTTCAGTAATGGAAATCAACTATGAAGCTGGTTAAATACAGCCAACACTGAGCATGACTATAAAGCACATGGTCCACATTGGGCAAACATTTTGATGGGAACCTTTTTAGAGTGTCTGTGTGTCCAAGTTCTAAAAAGAATGGGCAAGTGTTCCCTCCAAGGGAACTGCATTGTGCATAGTATGATACTGCAGTACCTGGCCAGCATCAGGAGGGCCAGAGCCAGCCCTGACATCCTCTCCTTAGTGCCAAAAATGCTACATTTGCTCTTAGTAAAAAGGGCTGGATGCTAATGGAATTGTACCAGAATAATAAGTCAGGGCAGCCCATCTGAACACACATATATGGTAATACCTATTAAGTGCAGACCCCCTGGCCACTAACCAGACCAGTCTACAGTGAGGTGGGTGGACAACTGGCTCAGAGGCTTCTCCCAAAGAATGATGCTTAATGGGATGGCCTCATCCTGGAGGGCTGTCCCCAATGGTTTGCACCCCAGGGATTGGTGCTTGGACCCATGCTATTCAATATTTTTCTTAATGATTTGGTTGAAGGGGTAGAAAGCACAATGATTAAGTATACTGATGATACCAAGCTGGAGGGAAATGCAGGCACACCAGAGGATAGGACTACGATCTAGGAGGACCTTGACAGACTCAACTTATGGGCGGAATGAAATCTGATGAGCTTTAACAGGAAGAAGTGCAAGGTCCTTCACTTGGGTAGTAAGAACCCTCAGCACAATTATATAATGGATGGTGACCTAGTGGCTGATGCATCTGAACAAGACCTGGGGGTCATGATAAACTGGAGGATGAATATGTCCCAACTGTGTGACAAAGCTGCCAAAAGGGCCAATAAAACTTTGGTATACATAAGCCACTGTGTGGCCAATAGACCCAGAGAGCTACTCCTCCCTATCTATTCAGCATTGGTGAGGCCTCTGCTGGAGTACTATGGCCAGTTCTGGACCTTGCACTTCAAGAAGGACATGAATAAACTTGAGAGAATACAAAGAAGGGCCACCTGTTTGATTAAGGGCATGGAGGGTAGGCCCTATGAGGAGAGACTCTAGGAACTAGGCCTGTTCAACCTGAGGAAGAGAAGACTGCAAGTACCTTATGGGGGAGCATTAAGAACTAGGAGAGCAACTATTCAGGAGGGCATCTCGAGGGAGGATGAGGACCAATGGGCATAAACTAATAGAGGACAAATTCAGGTTGGATATAAGGAAAAACTTTGCTGTAAGGGTCACCTCTGCTGGAACATGCTCCCAGCAGAGGTGGTGCAGTCTCCCTCCTTGGAGGTGTTCAGAATGAGGCTGGACAGGCACCTTGATGAGGTTGTCTGAGCCCAATTCTTCCTGCCTATGGCAGGGGACCAGACTTGATGATCATATCTGGTGCTGTGATTCTAACTCTTTCAAGTCATGGTGAACTACAAAATTGCATATAGTTCACTCAGAATCCCTCTGTTGCCCACTGTCTTAGCCTGGTGCACATAATTATTGTGGCCTCACCCTCCATGAGGTGAAGATGGAGTAAGTTGCCCTGCACCTCATCTGCATATAAATTTTTGGAGGATCTCAGGACTCATGACAAGAACATCAAGTCATGAGTACAGGCTAATTAACACATGGATCCTTTGGTGGGGGAAGCGTATCTGGAGTTTACACATGCGCACACACACAGAACAGACCTGAACTGTGAGTTCACCATGGCTTGAATTACTGTTGATTCTTTCACTCAAAAAGGACACTTATCCAGAGAGAGAAAGATCTCTCACTTTTGCAAGAGTCATCCAGATACCATGTGAAGAATTGTACAGAAGAACCCCCCCCCCCCCCAAATTGCATACCACTGGTTATGATATTTCACCCCTTCCTGGAGTCTATACGGAAAATCTTCAAACAGTTGCAACCCATACTAGAAGAAGACCCAATTCTTAAAGAGATCTTCCCAGAACCACCCATTCTAGCCTTCAAACAAGCGCTAAACCACTCTAACCTTATCACCAGAAGCAAGCTTCATATGGCCCCAAACACAGGAAATGGATTCAGACCATGCCATGACAAGAAATGTAAAATCTGCCAACTTCTTCACCACTCCCACAGTTATTACACCCCAACAACATGACCATCAGCATTTCTGGATTTTACAGGTGCACCTCCAGAAATGTAATATCTCTCATCCAATGCACCAAATGCCCTAATGGAAAATAGGCAGGAAACCAAACAACTGTGCACCAGAATAAATGCACACTGGAAGTTTATCAAAGACAAGAATATCCAATTACCTGCGGGGGCAAATTTCTCACAAGAAAACCACTCTCTCTCCAATCTCTCAGTTTTAATCCTCACTGGAAACTTATAAAACACCTTTCATAGGTGAGCCAATCAGCTTCACTTCATGGACTTACTGGATACAAAAAATCACGAACTAAATATAGATATTGGATTTATGACACATTATAACCTGCCTAACATCCGACTCCCCGGGTACCTCTCCACTATTTACTAGCTACATTCATTCCCCTTCTGCCCCACCCCCTTTCCTCCCAGCCTGCCTCTTACTCATGAGTCATCAGTTTACATCTTCATTGACTGGCTTTCTTGCATGCATACCAGCCTCTGGCTTCTTGACTATTCCTTCCATCCATGAAGAGCACACATCAACTTCAGGTGCTTCCTCAGCCTGACAAAGGGTATTTATACCTGAAAGCTTGCAAAGAAGAATTTTTCCAACTATTTGAGCTGGTCTAATAAAAGATAGCAAATTTACCCAAAGAACCTTGTCTATTTGACCATATTGCAGTTCATTATCATTAAAAATACAATTTATGATTAATATATAATGTACCATAGCAGCTGAATAGTGCTTATTGTTAGACACAAACCCACAATTATCATTGGAAGAAACAGTATTTTAAATATTATATAAAAGAAATTTTCACGGTTCAAAGGCGGGGGGTACATTTTAAATATATTAAACAATACAACATTGATCATGACTTACTTGCTGCTGTTCATTTATGCCACTACCTCCCAAATGCATGATCATGAGCTTGAAATGTCATAAGTTTGTGCAGTAACAATAGTTTTACAACTTTAATATCTTCTTGTGGGCCTTTAATAGCTCTGTGGTAAAGTCAAGTACTTGATGTTTCCTGCATTTCTCTGAATGACATATTTGCTTTGATGCTTGCGCTCCATTAAGCAAGAGACAAATTGTGATGCTGGTTCCATTAGTTTTGCATTCTTTCTAAGCTGCACAGCTGTGCGGATGCACCTGGCAGCAGAGCCTGAGCAGGCCTGCGCAGCTGCACGCGTCACACAACTTAGAGGGAATGCTGCCTGGAACTGCCCAGATCATTGGGCCTGTGTGGGGCTTTAGCTTGGATTCTCCATTCCCTTTACCGCTTACTCAAGCTTTTCCTCCCCCTGTGAATTGGTCTCCTCAGAGCTCCACGTCCTTCTCACCCTGCGATATATTAGTGATAATCACCATTTTTACATCCAATCCTAGTCTTTTTGCATTAAGACAAATGTTGATGAAGAAGCACAGAAAACAGTGTGATTGCATCCAGTGGAAGTTAGTTAGTTAGATTTACACGATTTCCCTTTTGAGGTGGGTAATGCATATGTACATGTCCAAGCTGCCCCCATATGTATTATGTAACCCACCTTAACCAGATTCTGTTTGCATCTTCTCTCTCATGGATTTTTATTTTTCTATTGTAGTCCCAACTTTCTTTGACTAACTAATATTACAGAACTCTTCCTGGTGATTGGTAAGGAAAAATATAGGATGTGTTTTTTCTCAGAGGTTCCATGAGCTTCACATACCAGTAAACAGAGTATTGTAAGCGCTGTAGTCAATATTTCCCTTCAGAGATTTGTTAACCCCAAAAACACTAATGGCTTTGCCAGTGCAGAGACAATGAGGTCTCTTTCTTTCATGTCTCCTACAGCTGATATCTGAAGGGTTGTTTTTTTGTATGATAGATGCATCTGTGTTCTGGAGGAGGATGGGAGCTGTTATGCGTAAGTTGTACAACACAAACAATAATAACGAGCTTGTAGTGGCTATTTTATTTTCAAGAAATATGCATTTCTCAGATGGCAAGCTCCATTTCTGAATTATGTAAACCTAGAAGTGTGTGAGAAACATCCCTGTCACAATTTGGTGGAAGCTGAATGGCTCTGCAAATAAAATAATGTCAGGTGCAGATCTGTGCATGCTGCTTATAAAGCAAAGTGCACGCAACTCCTGTGTTCACATAGCTACACGTAGCATTATTTTTTTTTTTTAAAGAAAAAGGCCCCAAGCCTGGAGTTCAAACTCTGCTTATACTCATCTCTTCATTACCTGCTTCAGTTGTGTTGTCATTGTTACTAATAGGCAATAATACTCAAAATGACACTACAAATTCTGAACTACACTGCTTTCTGCAGCTGTTTGCCGTGAAATAAAAATGTTTTATTTAATCATAGCTGTCCAGCATGGTTATACGGATGTCACCATTGATATTATAGTGTTTACAGTGGGATATGAAATAGCAGACAATCAGCTTTAAAGAACAAATTCGTGGTGAGATAATGAAATAGTATTTGTCTGTTCTGACCAACTAAGAAGTCTAATTCAAGGGTAATGATCAAAAGAAGCATTTTTGAAAGGATTTTAAACCAAATACATTTGGAAAAAGCTGCCAAGAAGAAGTTCAAGTAAATTACCTTTTATCTATAAGGTTTAGAGCAACCTCTGGGTCAGTCTTTTTGCAGTAATTTGCAGAACTATAAGCATCTTAATTAAGGAAGATTTAAATAAAAGGGGAAAATCTTGAACTACTTAGTTTAAATGTATTTATATGGCTACATTGTTGAGGCACAAGAAACACAGAAGCATATTAAGCTCAATAATCAGAATTAGATGTAATGAAATCTTCTACAGGAGTCTTGAGGATGTAACGGCAAATTCACTGGCTTCTCTACTGCTGCCACATGGAGCTTCCCTAACCTGCTGAGCTGTTAGAACCAGGCAGGCTTATCTCAGGCAATTTAATCAGCCCTTATAATCATTATCAAATATATTGTTTTCTAGGAGCCAAGCAGTGGCTAAGATCCTTTACTGACTGAGAAGCAATTGCCTAATGGACTACCAGGCATACATTTAATATATGTGGAGGTCCCAGATGGGACTGAAATGTAGGTCTTAAGCTTCTCTCATTAGAGCATTGCCTATTCAGCTATGCCAGCAGAAACTCTGTTACATAATACCCAACCCTGAGTCCCCATACAGTCACTTACATTTATAAAGAGAAACACTTAACATACTATTCTGTCCTGTTCCAGAAACTAGAACAGCATAGGCTCTGTAGGCTCTGAAACTGTGTGTCCAGGGACACCAGTCTTGTGATACCACCTGTGTGTTGCTTTTCAAATGTGAGTGTATATTGTGTGTGGGCATAGATCCAGACAAACATGTGGAGAGAAACTAGGTAAGCAGGTGGCCATTTTCCTAATAATTCTGCAAACATAAAGGAAGGTAGGACAGAAATGAAATGTGCCATAGAACCATTTGAAAATCTCTAAACTGACCATTAATGCAAATGTCATCTCTGTGGGTTGTATGGGTTGACAATGCCAGCTGGGCTACTCTTAGGAAAGTGCAGCAATGTGAAACAAAATTACAATTACAAAATGTGAAACAAATGTTTGTGACTCCACTTAGATATCCTTACGATCAAAATCAAGATCATTCTTTTTTTTACAAGACACTTACTATTTGTACTCTAGGCATAGCTTCAGAAAGTTAACTGATGGAGTCTACAGTGGTGTTTTAATGATGACTAACTCAGTGAATATAGACAATTATAAAATGCATTCTTTACTAGTCTGTAATAATAGGCCATATCACAATGCCAGATTTGGACATTGGTGACTTGTGGAAGTTTGAGTCTGAATTTCATTTGTCTGAGTTTTTTTGTTTAATCCCCAAATCCAATTGCCCTAAATCTTGGCTCACATAATACAAACTGTACAGTTTCAGAATGGGTTTTTGGTGAGGAATATTACACTCCTCAAGAAGCTTGGGTGGTATGAATGAAACAAGCATGTTGCATCCTCCAAATCTAAGGTCCATCTTAAAGATGGGCAATTCATTGTGCTAGCATAGTTCAGGCACGCTAAGGCTTAAAAAACACCCACTAACACACAGATTGAGTAGAGGCAGCCTTTGGCACAAATCCAAATGAAGCTTACCCTAATCATGCCTCTGGATCTGTACTGAAATGCCTTGACTGTTCTGCACCTCACCCTCTTTTCTACCAGCTGCCTGGTGGGGAAAAAACCTTTCTTAACCTGACACTTCTGCATCATTGCTTTCTTTTCAGCCAGCCAGCCATGGCACTTTGTTGGCCACAATTATATATTCCTAACCAGACCATGTAATTGACTTAACATTTTAATCAGATAAATTGAAACAATATGGAAATTTTGATCCGGAATCTGGTCTTGGTTATATTGATATAAATCCTGAGTAGCTTCTCAGAAACAAATTTATGGAAAATACATGTCATGATTCCTTTTTGTCTTTAGTTTAAAACAGCTCATAACTTTCCAGAGCCATGGATTTCATTGTTGTATCTACAGTTTGCCTGGGTCTATGATGTTGTGAATCTGAGAGCAATTTGTGCTTAATATCAGTAGGATAGTAATAATAGAACACAAGTCATTAACAAGACTAGAGTGAATTAATAGTAAAGCTAATGTGAGATAAGTAAATTAGTGTTTACTTGATTGTTTGATTGTATGGATCACTGGTTTTTGATATTAAAGAGACCTAGTTGTATGAAAGTTCTGTTTTAAATTGTAATTTGTAACACACCATTACTAAGTAAGAAGCAGAACAAAGTAACCAATGCAACTAGAAAAGCACATAGGGAGCAGGGATGACAAGAGAATTGTACCCGTTCCCAAGTATTTATTTAGCATATAAAAATTGCAGCAGAATTTGAAAGGAAAATGCTCATGTTTTCCTTAGGGTTCAGCTAGTGTTTTCAGACTTAAAGATCCCAAAGTTAGGTCCCAAAAGTCATACTTGGACACTACAAAAGTTGTCTGATATTCACAGTTGTTGATCACTCAGACCTCTCATTGATATGAGCAGGAGCTACAGATACTCTGCACTCTTGAAATCAGGGTAGCTTTATTTATAATGCAAATTTAGATCCATTGATCTTAATCTTTAACCACAATGTTCTGGTTTTATTGCACCTAGCCCCCAATCTCAGAAAAAAATATTTGTATTTTTCCTTCATTCCGATAATAAATGGAATGGATATTATGTGAAAGGAGAAAACATTCATTTGCTAGAAGGGAATGCTCTCCTGCATGGAGGAGATGGTAGAAGAGGAATGGTTTTAAGGGTGCACATTTTATAATGAGCATTTTACAGTGTATCTTTGTAGCTAACGTAACCATGGACTTTAAAAAAAAAAAACCCCAAAAAACATCAACAAAACCCCACCCCCAAAACATTCTATTCATAAGCACCCAAAGGATAATGAAGTGATAAAAACAACAAACATGGAAAACATTTTTTGTCAAACCACTATGGTTTCTTCTTTAACAATTTCTTCTTTGACATTCACTAGCCTAGTGAATATGGGGAGCAGCATAGAGATGAAAGAGCTTGACTTTAGTTACCATTTTGACAGTCTCTCACAACATTCTCATAAGTAAGTTAGAAACGACATGGCCTAGGTGAAATTCCCACAAGTGGACAAGTAGAATAAAAACCATAGTCAAAGAGCAGTTTTCAGTGGTGTCCTGTCAATATTGATGGATGTTTAAAGTGAAGGGGTATTGAATATTTTTGTCAACTTGGATGATGGACTAGAGAGTGTATTTATACCAAGCTGGATGAGGTTCCAAGGACTTTAGAAGACTGAATTAGGATTTGAAATGTTCTCTGCCAATTGAATAAATGATCTAAAATCATCATTCATGAAATCATCCCAACAAGTATTATTACACCAAGTAAAGAGAAACTAATTCCAATAATAAAACATGGGAAATAATTGGTTGAACAGTTATACCTCAGCTGAAGTATTATGACCAGTTTTGGACAATACACTATAAAAAAGGTGTAGGGAAGTTGCAGAAAGTCTAAAATTAGAGGCACACAAATGGCAAAAGATTTAGAAAGCATGAATTAAGAAGAAAGATTAGGATAATTTGGTTTATTCAGTTTACAAAAGAGAAGGCAGAAGGGTTGTTATAAAGAATATGGCAATGAGGAATTATTCACTGTATTTGATGAGGATAGCATTACGAAGTAATCAGCTAAATCTGCCCCAAGAAAAATATAAATTAGATATTAAAAAAAAAAAAAAGATGGACTGTAAAGTTAATTAAGGATTGGAATAGGTTTCCTAGGGATGTTGTTTAGCTTTCTACCTTGGATGTTTTAAAGAAAAAATAAGATAAGCAATTGCTTGAGATGGTCTTGGTCAGTAGTGCTCAAGTCCTTACCTGTGGGAGGTAGTATGTGGGGAGGCCTTCAGGCCATGGCCCTACTCACTAGATCAGACATGCAGGGAAGTGCAAGGCCCAGTCTTAGCCTGTGGGGTTGGCAGAGGTGGCACAGGACCCCAAAGTCCAATCAAGACAAAGAGGCCCAGGTGGAAGCAATGCATGTCCCTGACCCCAGTGTGTGGGCTCTTGGGGCTCTGATCCCAGTGTGTGAGGCCAGGCGGAAGCAGCCAGTGGCCCCAGGGCCCGATTCCAGTACACAGGGGTAGCACAGGGCCTGATCATGGCATGTGGGGTCTGATCCAGCCTGTGTACCACCACCACAGCATTCATCTGCCCCACAGGGCCAAAACATTGTGCACCACTGGTCTAGGTTTACTTATTGTGTCATAGAGTAGGGGGCTAGACTAAATGACCTCTTGAACTTCTTTTTGGCCAGTACTTAGTAAAGCGTGTGCGGTTTTTGAGTTGGAACTCTGAGGCCTCCCAACCTAACTGGGGATCTGAATGCACATCCGAATTCCTGAGACAGCCTTGAAGTTTTCATAGATTCATAGATGTAGGGTCAAAAGGGACCTAAATAGATCTTCCAGTCTGACCCCCTGCCCTGGGCAGGAGAGAATACTGGACTCATATGACCCCAGCTAGGTAATTGTCAATCCTCCTCTTAAAGACCCCCAAGGTAGGAGCCAGCACCACTTCCCTTGGAAGTTGGTTCCAGATCCTAGATGCCCTGACTGTGAAATAGTGTCTTCTAATGTCCAGCCTGAACCTACTTTCAAACAACTTATGGCTGTTATTCCTTGTTACCCTGAGAGGTGCTCGGGTGAACATTCCCCTCTGGTAAGTTTATAGACGGCCACCAGGTCCCCTCTCAGTCTTCTCTTGTGAAGGCTGAACAGATTCAGGTCCTGTAGCCTCTCCTCACAGGGTCTGCCCTGCTGTGCCCGGCTCATATGAGTGGCCCTCCTCTGGACCCTCTCGATGCTAACCACATCTCTCCTAAAGTACGGCGCCCAGAACTGGATGCAGTTCTTTAATTGGGATCCGACCAGTGTCATCTAGATGGGGAGGATCACCTCCTTGGCCATGCTTGTGATGCATCTGTGGGTGTATGACAAGGCGCAGTTGGCCTTACTAACTGCGTCCTCACATTGGCGGCCCATGTTAATTTTGGAATTCATAATGACTCCAAAATCTCTTTCTGCCACTGTGCTTTTGAGAAGGGAGTTCCCCAGCCTGTAGATATGCTGCTGGTTCTTCCTACCCAAGTGCAGTACCTTGCACTTGTCAGTGTTGAATTCCATCCTATTTTCATTCATCCACCCCTGTAACCTCTCCAGATCCAGCTATATCCTGTCCCTTCCTTCTAGTATGCCCACCTTGCCCCAAATCTTGGTGTCGTCAGTGAATTTGAACAGGGTGCTTTTCACCCTCTCATCCAAGTTGCTAATAAAGAGATTGAACAGTGTGGGCTCAAGGACTGAGCCCTGGGGGATCCCACTGCCCACATCCATCCAGGTCAAATATGACCCATCCACCACCACTCTCTGGGTGCGACTCCCTCAGCCAATTTGCGACCCATCTAACTGTGTAGGCATCAAAGCCATAGTCATCTAGCTTTTTAATGAGAATGGGGTGGGAGACAGTGTCAAAGGCCTTCCTGAAGTCCAGAAAGACTACATCCACTGCAACACCTGCATCCAATGATTTTGTGACCTGATCATAGAAGGCAATCAGGTTGGTCTGATGAGACCTGCCTCTAATGAACCCATGCTGGTTACCCCTGAGCATCATCCCACCTGCTGGTCCTTCCCAAAACTGCTCCTGGATAATCTTCTCAAAGAGCTTCCCCAGGATCGAAGTAAGACTAATGGGCTTATACTTGCCCGGGTCTTCCCCCTTCCCTTTTTTGAATATGGGAACCATATTGGCCTTCTTCTAGCCTTCTGGCACCTGGCCAGAGCATCACAAGTGCTTGTAAAGCTGTGCAAGGGGCCCTTCCATGACCCTTGCAAATTCTCTCAGAACCCTGGGGTTGGAGAGCATCAGGACCTGCTGATCGGAGCATGTCCAGCCCCTCAAGAAGTTCCCTAACTCAGTCCCCTAAGCCTGGCAGAGTCTCTCCTGAGTCTGTTCTGAATCTCAGTGGGGGAGTTCTGATCCCTGCACAAAAGAAACGGAGGCAAAGAAATTGTTAAAAACGTCTGCCTTTTCCTCTGGTGCAACCACCAGATTGCCAAGCATATCCTGCAGGGGCCCCACATTACCCAGTGCTTTCTTCATACTCCCTATCTATTTAATAAAGGACTTTTTGTTGTCCTTGATCCTTGATGCTATCCCTAGCTCTGTATCTGTCTTAGCTTTCCTAACAGCCCCCCTACAAACGCGAGCAATGGAGGTATACTCCTATTTGGTGAAAACCCCTCCCTTCCACTGGGTGTACACTTCTTTTTGGCTTCCAGGCATTTTCAGCCATAGTTTTATTTAAAGGGGTCTCAAGCCCTAAATGTGAAAGTAGAAATTTCAAGGTTTGCTTCAAAATTTAGGATGAAATCTTCCAAACAGAATAAAAAAGAAAATTTGCAGCAGGTTTGAAATTTGAACTGTATTTATGATGCTATGGTACACACAGAAAAAGTACTACTGATTAAAAATCTTTGTTAGGTTCCCAGGATAGGAAAAATTCCTTAAATAAGTTAAAATCAGATTCTCCAAACTGTTATGGAAGTTAATTGAATAGAAAGTAAAATTTGTTTTTATACAGGGAGACTCATCATCCTGGATCATCCTTAAGTTTTTTCTATCTTAAAAACTATAGAGCAAAAATAAGTGTTCACTTGGGATAAAATACTGTCCTATAAAAATCAGTGGCGGTGATTTCATTGCCTAGGATTTTTAAATCCCTTTCCCCTATGCATACTTTAAATTCTTGTGAACTAAATTTAGCCTGAAGCATTTTCTTCTTTTTTACAACCAAGAAGATCTATAAATCCCTACAATGGTGGCTTATATAGGAACCACTGACATGGTAACAATATTACTATTAGCTGATATAACATTTAAGATTTCAGTGGGGAAAATTTTAGTAATTAAAAATGTATAAACTGTTGGGCTCTCAGTTACACAGATTATAAAATGGCATATTTTCAGTCTGAACAAATTAAACGTGCCATTTTTTCATCTTTCTACAAAGGGGTTTGTCATACTTTCTAGAAGTACAGCACATTAATCATTTTGCTAAGAGTTTGCAGGTTTTCCAGTGATGATAAATCCTGCCAGTATTGAGACAGCCACTCTCCAAAGAAGAGTCAAAAACCAAAAGAAACATACATGAGAATAAACAGTGTGCAAAATATTCAAGGTACTGAACAACAAACAGCTAAGAACAGCAAGCTGGCCTAAAAATGATTTTCAGGCTGGCATATATGAATATAAGCTAGAAGCATTGATAAAGGCAGCTTCTATCTAAGGTTGCTTCATTCAAACAATTCAAGAGCTATAGAGTGAATAAAAGAAAGAGCTGTGCTTGACATGTTTCTGGGAGCTGTGTGTGCACATGGGGAACCCTGCATGGTGTTCATTCTTGTTAGTATGCTGTTCTATGGTGGGGGGATGGGAAATTTGGCAGAAAAGTGAAGGGAGGCTGCAGAAAGAAAAGGGTTAAGAGTGGATGCATTGCTATAGAGGTGAACTAGCCGTTGTCACCCATAGAAGGGCTGTAAGAACTATGGTAGCTGTAGGCTTGTGGATAGGCATCACAGGCTAACACATGGACCACTCATTCCCTTCTTTCCAGCCTTCAGAGAAATACAACAGATTGTGCAGCTACTTGGGCAGTCTTCTGGTCCATGATTTGGTTTCTTAGGGCCCTAGTTCAGTTGAATGTTAATTATGTGCTCACTTGTAAATCACTGGGACACAAGCATGTTCTTAAACATATACATAAACCCTCAGCCGAGTAAGTGCCTAAATTATATGCTTTGAGTTCAATAGTGTGAAAGTGATGTTGTAGCCACGATGGTCCAGAAATTATGCAAGAGGCAAAGATTTCTTAGGGTGATATTTTTAGGGTGATATGTAGTTGGGATATTGCAAATGTAAGGCATTCTTCCTCAGGTCTACTTCATGTCTTGCATTTGAAAGCTTGTCTAACTTTTTTTTGGACCATGGATGTAGTTGGGATAAAGATAGTACCCTAATAAACCCTTGCCTCATGCTGTGAGTATACTGTGCCACATGATATAGCTACTTGCTCAGACCATTTCAGGAAGTTTTGTAGAGATTTGACAGTCTTTGGGATTGCCTTTTGTTCTGAATTTATATGCACTTAGAATGACTGACTCCTAGTCCAGGAGTGGAACTTCGAAGCACTACTGTAATATAAATGAGAATGAGTTTGCACTCCAAATGGTTTTAATTTCTTTTAAACAGATATTGTTTTATGTGTAAAAACTGTGCATATTGTATATACAAAATTATTATTAAAAAAGGCATACAAAAAACTAGAACTATTGGTTCCAAAATTATACCGTTTATTACCAACTGGGAAACTGCAAGAAAATCATCCTTTTTTGCCAGCTTTCAGGATCCAAGTCCCTTTGTCATGCTCTGGGAAAAGTATAGATGGCACATCAATACATCTACATCTTGTACCATCTATACTTTTCCCAGAGTTTGACAAAGGGACTCCCAAAAGCTTGGGGGCTCCCTACTTCTCTATGACTATGATTCAGCCAAGGCCATTCCTGATCACAACCCATCTGACTGCTCCTGTTAAAACACTCCAAACCTGAATAAAAACTGGAGAAGCCACTCGGGGGTGTCCTTATGAAGCTGATCCTGAGAATTTTCCAATATACAGTACTTCTGGATCACTGTTTGTGTGGGCACAAATGTGTGCTTGGGAACGTGCCTGCTGAGGATGCCACCAACACGTTGTAAATTAGTCTTAAGTTACTGCTGTTAAAATCTTCATAGCCCCCCTAATCATTAGGCTAATGGTTATAAAATGGGACCCCATCCTTTGTCTTAGCTAGCTCGGATGGCATGAGTGATGAAATAGCTCTTTGCAAGGATTGCAAAGTAAAGAAAAAATAAAAATCTTTGAATAATAAATAAATAAGATGCTCAGAATTTTTGCTTACTATTAAACAGGACTGGATTGGAACTAATAGCTTAGCATTGAAAAGATTTGTATCTTATGACTAGTCCCTTGAGCTATGCATCCCTTCTGCCATCAAAATTTCACAGAAACAGTCCTTCTGGGGAGGGAAAAAAATTATAAGCTAATATAAATGGTATGAAACAGAAGGGTAAATGTGGGGGGGAAGACTGATTTGACATAAACAAATTAGAACTGTTGACAGTGTGGATGATTTTGAGAAGTGCATTTCCATTATATTCACAGATACAAATCCTGACAAATAACAAGCTGGGGTGACTTGTATAAACAAGGAAAGGGGAATAAAAATGAATGGATGTTAAAATCTGACAGGATTTTGGTTGCTGGTAAAGCACAAAACATTTCAATTTTATGGACAAAGAAAATAAGACCGTACCTGTCATTAGAAAACTCTGTTAAAGTAGGATGGAAGTATTCACAGTGTCACAAATATGCGAAGGGTGTGCCTTAGAAATTATTCCTTCTAACGTATATGGAAAATGAATGTGCTTCATGTAATCCTTGTTCATGATATTTAAAGATAAACTGACTTCAACAACCTTAGCTTAGACTGTAGTCTGCAAACTTTTGTTTTGTTTTTATACATGTCATATTAGATTAATAGATTATAAAAGCAGAGAGACCATTTTAGCAGCATATAGTCTGTCCTTCAATATAACAGTAAATACAGTAATTTACCTACTACTCTGTTTGTACTTAACTGTCTCTCTTAGAAAGACATCCAAACTGGATTTGAAAATATTTAGTAACAGAAAATTGTGCATAATGCTTGGTAAATTGTCCCAGTGAATAATTACCCTTTCTGTTAATATACTTAACCTTATTTTCTGTCTGAATTTTTTTTCTAGTTTCAACATCCAGCTGCTGGATCTTGTTATACCTTTGCCTTTCAGTCCTATTGTTTGTGATTTGAGGCTATTGAATTCAGTGGGAGTGGAGGGTGCTCAAAACCTCACAGGATCAAGCTCTCAGTGATTACATGAAGTGGGCTTGGAGCCTGTATATCACTTAGATATTCTTTTTTTTAATCATCTGGAATTGTATGTCAAATAAGTGGAAACTTTTACTATATTTGTCTGCTCTAGGTTCAGTGATAATCAACTGATATTAAGTTCTAAATTACTCTACCCCCCTGGGTATATCACCAAGTGAATACCCATCTGCTTTATAAAAAAAAATCTGACTTGTTACAAAGACTACAAAATGGTATTATTAAAAAATTCAGGATACTCTATTTTTTAAAATGAATGCTATTAATTATAAATGTCTAGCCATCTGGTCAGTGGGGTGAGCAACAATGGAAAGAGAATAGAAAGTTTAAGAGGGATAACAACAAATTCATTGGGCAGCAGAAATTTTATTTGCTGAATGTTTCATATGGGCTTAACAATGGCACAACAGTTTATACCTTCAGTAGTTCTGATTAAAGAAAGGATTTGCTTTTCTTTCTCTATGCTTTGCAATTGAAGAATGTCTATTAAAAAAATAACAACCTCAAAGTGCCTGAAGGAAAAGCAGATGGCTAAATATTGGCACCTGTACCTGGAACAAAAATAAAATACTCCACATTACATATATTTGAAATACATTTAAAATCAGTACCCACTTTCTACTACTTTTGGTTTCAAGCTGTATTGCTTTGCAAATATAACTTTTTTTGCCTTTTTCATCTGTTTTAATAGATCAACCTGAAACAAAAATGTGGCTAAGTAAACTCATGTGTATTGGTTCTAGCCTTCAAATCACGGATACAAAGGCAGATTCTGGTTAGAAATCACATTCTGAAACAAATGAGGTGTCTTTTAGATAGAGCCAGCAAAATAGGTTTCTTTCAGTTTGTTCTCTCAATCTGCAAATATGCTTTTAAAGTGTTGAAGCTGAACAGGGAGTTTTCAGTAAAGATGTCATAACTGTCTAATGTTATGACTCTGTAGTTACTTGCAAGTCTTCATCACTAGTACTGAAACGCTTTCATCTTTAGCCTATCAATGGCCTTCTCATTATCTGGTATCCTGTTGTGAGTGACAATAAGCAATTCAGGAAAACACATGTGCAGATAACCATACATTATATCAGCTGAAAAGCATGGTGAATACACATAAAAGCATATTTTTCTATATAAGCCCAGCCAAACCCCACAGCAAAGTGCTCCAGCACTTTGTATGTGTTATAACTTGTTCCACCAACTACTATCTAGCTACAGAGTCTAACTTTCCAAAAAGTGAAAAAGCTTTCCACTTCATCTTCCCTTAATTTTTTTGAGTTGGAGAGTTTAGGGTACAAATTTAGTGTTTGGTGATGTTAAAGTAATGTAGTCTAGACTAGCACCGAGCAAAGTATTTTTGCCAAAAATATGGTTTCAGGAGTAAGTCAACAAAACGTAACCTTTTTTTTTCATTTTTTACGTTTGGTGAGAGAACTGAAAAAACTGATTAAGCTGGAATTGTTTTTCTCAACTTCTTTTTCTGGTTTGGAAGAAGCTGAAGAAATCTGTTATTTTCACATAGCATAGATAGAGTCCTTTATGTTGTTAGACTCCTATTGGAATTGCTTTGACTCCTTAATACTCTGAGATTAAAAAAGTATGTCTAATGGAATTTACATTGTTGTCACCTGCCAGCCAGTGACCTGGACCAAATCGTAACAAAAAAAAAGGTTGTGAATTATAGTAGGGTAGCAGTTACTGTAGCTTATACCTCTAACCTCCTCCCTATCGTTTCTTGCTGTGTTCCTTCCTTTCTTTTGGACCCTGAGTGCATGAGCTGTAGCAGTTTAGGAGAAATGCAAAATGAGGTTGTACATTATGCTTTGGTAAGTCTCTGTGTATCTGATCCTTCACTATCTAGAATTTTGCCTGGTCAAATATTCCTATGCGTATGGTTTTGCTATGCATTGAGACAGCAGCACACAAATGGAAAAGTAAGATGAAATGGCAAATGAGGGCATACATGGTAGAAAAACAGAGCACAGAACAAAACTTTCTAATCTTGGTATACAGGGTAGAAAAACAGAGCACTTTGTGTTCAACACAAGGCAAGGCCTGAACACATTGAACTATATTTGATCCTTTACTCTAATATTTACTAGCTGGATTTGGAGTAATTTAGAACAGCCGTACAATTTCTGTAAGTTGTAATAGGCTGTTTTGGCTCTTGGAACAGGATCAGGGGAAGAGAAATGCATGCTAAAGTCACCTTTCCTATCTTATACTCTCATCTGGCATCTAGGTTGAATTGACAAGGAGTTCAGGTTGGTACAATACTGAAGGGTGTATTCTACCCCACTCTAGAAAAGTGATATGGAATTAGGTTGACTCTTGATCTACAGTGATATAAAAAAAGAGAATCAGGTCCTCTGTGCTTGTCTGAGGTTCAGTATCTCTAAGGATTTGGGCTTAGGACTTGCAGTTTTAAGTTTGACAAGCTGTTTCTCTACATAGAAAACAAAAAACATATAATACAGTTATGAATTAGTGCAAAAGGAATATTGATACTGATCTATTAAAATACATGAATGGATGGTTGCTTTATGCTGACCTGCTATCCAGATGCAGATTAAGGTGTACTGGGGTCCTGTGGAAACACAAAATTGGAGGCCTCCTCCCCACATGGGAGCTGGGCTGTTGAGGGGAAGGGAAGGGCCCCTTTTCCTCCTGGTGCTGGCAGGGAGTGGGGGTGGACCCTGCACATGCCCTGCTCTTCTCCCTGCTCCTCCCCACCCCCACCAGTATGGCCAAACATACACACGCACACATGGGCACGCACACAGATGGACACACACACTACTCCTACTCACTCTCTGCACATGGACACACAGGCACAAACATATTCTCCCTGCCACAGGCACACATACACAGACACGCACATATACAAATGCAGATGGGTGCACACTCTACTTGCTGCACATGGACAAGCAGGCACAAACACACTCTCCCTGAAATAAACAGATACATGCATTTGCATGTGCACATATGCACAGAAACAGACAGATACAGATGCACAAACATGCACACAGGCGCATAGATGCATGCACACACACACACAGATGCATGCAGGTGCTTGCACATAAACAGATGCACACACCTAAAGATGCACTCAGACGTAAACAAACAAGCAGATGCAGACATACACAGACACACAGAGAGATGCACACTAAGGGTGTGCAAAAAGGACCATATTCGATTTGGATTTGGTCTGAATCAGGGACAGTGATTCAGTTAGTTGATTCGGATCACTGTCCTGATTCAATTTGGCTGAATCCAAATCTGAACATTTGATGCTGATTCAGAGAATTAGCGGTTCGGCCATAGACATAGTTTTAAATGTTTTTTCTACATAACTTGAGGTAGCAAGCATGGATTATGAATGCAGATAAAGCATCACACAGGAGCACAGAGGCACTCCCCCCCCTCCCGTGTGCTCGGCAGCAAACCCAAAGTGGACCAGAGGTATTTCCGGTCCACTTCCATGTCCACTGCTAAGTGCCCAGTGGGTTTCCCCTGTGCCCCCTTGCCTTGCAAATCAGCTGCAGGGGGATCCTGGGTGCCCCCCCAGACTCAGGAGGGACCAGTTGTTGAGCTGGAAGGGGTGTGGGGTGGGGGGCCAGCATGCTCTCTAGCGAACCCGGAAGTGGACTGGAAGTGCTTCTGGTCCACTTCCAGCTCTACTTCCAAGCACGCTGGGGACCTCCCTGTGGGATACTCCATCTGCCCCAACATCTCAGCATTCACAAGCAACCTGGTACCTTGAGGTTTGTAGAAAAAACATTTAAAGCTGTGTCTATGTATGAATCGTCAAATCTTTCCAAATCTCTCTGAATCTATTCAGAAGGCTCTGATCTGGAGAGATTAAAGTGTCTCCTGATTCATTTCGGATTTGGAGATTCGGTCATTGAATTGGGCAGAATCTCTGCCAAATTGAATCGGTAACTGAAGCTTCGCACAGCCCTATTGCACAAATGCACACAGAGATGCACAGATGCACACAGACACAAGCAGATGCACACACACACAGAGACGCACACTTTTTTCATAGATTTCATAGACATTAGGGCTGGAAGGGACCTTGAAGATCATCAAGTCTAGCCCACTGCCCCAGGGGCAGGAAGTCAGCTGGGGTCATAGGATCTCAGTCAGATAAGCATCCAAGCATTTCTTGAATGAGTCCAGAGTAAGTGCCGTCACCACTTCTGGAGGGAGTTTATTGCAGGTCTTGGGGGCCTGGACCATAAATAAATTTATCTTATTTCTAGCCTAAAATGGTCTTGGAGGAGTTTGCCTGTTGGTCCTTTTTTCCTTGGGGCACTCTGGTGGACAGACATTCTCCCAGATCCTGATGTACACCCCTTATGTACTTATAAGCAGACACCAGGTCCCCCCTGAGCTTGTGCTTTTCTAGACTATAGAGTCCCATTGCTCTCAGCCTCTCTTCATAAGGCTCAGTCTCTTGCCTTTTGATCATGCATGTTGGTCTCCTCTGGACTCTCTCAAGCTTCTTGACATCCTTCTTGAATTGCAGAGCCCAGAATTGGATTAAGTACTCCAGCTGCAGCCTCACTAAGGCCCAGTACAGTGGTAGGATGACATCCTGAGATTTACTTGAGAGGCATCTGTGGATACAAGCCAGCATTTTGTTTGCTTTACCCCTGCGATATCACATGTTCATCTTGTGGTCAATCATGACCCCCAAGCAATGTTCCCTCTAAGGTATAGTGGTTCATGAGCGTGCCACTTCAGTCTGCTCCCAAGTTAGTCCTGTCTACCTTTTTCTGTCTTCCAAACAGAATATACAGTGTCCCGGTTAACAGTCTTTCCTGGAGCCCCTGTAGCAGTTCCCCAGCCACAGCCCCTGCATCGCTGCCAGGACCAGAGCAGTTTCCCAGCCTCAGTCTTCCACTGGTGCTGGTCCTGGTCCCGGCCTCTGCATCACTGCTGGGACTGGGGCAGTTTCCTGGCCCTAGTCTCACACCACCACTGGGACCGAAGCAATTTCCCAGTCCTGGCCCCCGCACCACCGCTGGGACCAGAGCAGTTTCCCACCCCTGTCCCTGCCTCGCCTCGCCTCGTCTCCAGCAGCCTGCCTGGAGCTTACTGGTAAGTTTTCCCATGCCAGCGTAGGTGTCTCTGCTGCGGTCAGCTTCTTGCTTTGAAGCCACAACCCAGCTCCTCACCAGCTGGGTGCGCTGCATTAATGAACTGATGCGCGGCATGCTTCTAAAGCGTGTGCGGCTGTGCATACACGCAGCTTAGCGGGAACCCTGCCCCTAGGTCTCTTTCACCAGTGGTGCTAGCAAGTGTAGCAGTGCTGAGCCTATAAGTATGCTGCAGGTTTCAGCACTCCCCCGCGAGGTAGAGTGCCTTCCATTTATCGGTATTGAACGTCATCAGGTTTGTGTCTGTCCACTTACTAAGTTTATCCAAGTCAGCCTGGCTCACTAGCCTGTCCTCAGGCGTGGACACTATGCCCCAAAGTTTAGTGTCATCGGTGAACTTAGCCAGTGTGCTTCTGACACGAATGTCCACATTGTTGATAAAGATGTTAAAGAGAACCGGCCCAAGGACAAAGCCTTGGGGGATGCCACTGGTCACAGCATCATAATGATTCACTACCATTGGTCACTACTGTCTTGGTCCAACCTCAGCACCAGTCCCTCAGCTATCGTACTGTGGTGTAGCTGAGGCCACAGTTGGCCAGTGTTTCCATGAGGAGGTCATGGGACACCAGATCAAAGGCTTTTTTAAAGTCCAGATAGATGATATCAATCTGTTCTCTCTTGTCCAGGTGATATGTCACCTGGTCATAGAAGGAGATGAGATTGGTCAAGCAAGACCTACCTGTGACAAACCCATGCTGGCTATCCCTCAGGATGTTGCCTCAGCCAGCTTTTCCAGAAGGGTCTCCTTGATAATTTGGTCCAGTATCTTACCGGGGTTTGAGGTCAAGCTGATTGGCCTGTAATTCCTGGGATCTACTTTCTGCCCTTTCTCGAAGATGGGTATGGCATTGGCCTTTTTCCAGTCTTCAGGTACTTCACCTGAGCACCACAAATTTTCAAATATGTTTGCCAATGGTTGGGCTATGACGCCTGCCAGCTTCTTGAGTACTCTAGGGTGTAATTTGTCAGGACCAGCTGACTTAAAGATGTCCAGCCTATCCAGGTGATACTTTTACAAGATCAGCACTGATGCTGGGTATAAATATGCCCTCACCCGACTAAAGAAAGATTGACACAAAGTACCCATTGAGCAGATTGGCTTTTTCCTAGGTGTCAGTTATCACCTGTCCTGTTTGGTTCAGCAGGGGTCCAATGTTACCCTTGCTTTCCCCGCCCCCCGATTCTTCCCCACTCTCCATCACTCTGAGGCAGTCCCCTCCTTCCTCTCCCTCACAAGATGTCCATGGCTCCGTCTTGCTCCTCGCCGGCCCCATTGCACTGACTGGTAGGAAGCTTGTGCCTGGCTGTGTCTGTGGAGCCATGCGCATGCACAGGAATGGGTTGGCTCAGGCCAGGAGCACTGCACTGTGTCTCTGCAGATGGGCAGCAGTGCTGGAGAGGATGACTACAAAGGGCTAAGGTGAATTTTGTGGGGTTATAGCATCCCAGGGCCTCCCCCGTCTCCCCACAGTAGCACCACCCATCTGCAAAGGTACGGCACTTGTGGCTGCCGTGGCCCCAGCCTGCCCCCTCCCGCCCCCCACCTTCAGTGGGGCAGGGTTTCCACTCCTGACTGCAGCAAGGAAATATATGTGAAAGCTGAGGTTATACAACTGGGGAAATGCACCCAGTTTAAAACTCTGCTTCGCCTCCCTGCTGATGAAGATCTTGGGCTCTTGCCCAGCTGGCCTGATTTGATTAATAATAATAGATTAATCTGCCTATGCTGCTATCAAACACAGTATTTTGTCAACTGTACTGAAACTGGGACTTATGGGCAGCGCTAGGGACAACTGTACATTCTTATTTTCCAAAGGATTTAAATTTCACAAGAGTTATAAATATTCACCATTTATAATTGGGTGGATTGCAGTTTTCCTTCCCAATATGTTTCAAGATTTCAAAAGTGTTTGTTCTGAGACAAAACCATGATCATTTGAAGTGTCTTATGAAAAAAAAAAAGGGATCCTTCTATCTCCCAGCAAAGTTAAGAGAGATTCCTGGTCTCGACCCTCTTGTGGAAGACACAGACTCACACCCTGTTCATGACCAAGGACTTGAACCTGTGTTTCTCATATCCCAGCCAAGTGCTTGTCCTGAAGGTACCTGAATGTTAGGGAGACTTTGTTTTCTTATCATGACCTCATATTTCTTCATAATCCAAAGACACCTTTCCTAATGAAAGTTCTGTTGAAACTGGTATTTTTCCAAGATTTGGTTTCTATAAATTGCTGTTTTCAGACTGAAATGTTTAATCCAAAACTTCCAACCAGCTCTAGTTCTCACTACTAATTTCAAACAGCCTTTTTAAAATGGAGCAAGTATGTAATAATTGTTTGTTTCATGGTTTTTATATATCTCACAGCATGGTTAAAGTATTTCATTCTAAGTTTACAGGGCATCCAGATTAGTTCCAGGGAGCTCAGTCTAATTCATAAATGTGGACATATCATGCAAATCACTTAAGGTACATCAAAGCTCAGAATAAATTTTAAGAAATTGGTTAGTGAGGACCAATGTGATGATAAAAGATGGTTAAAAGCAGAATTTATTGTTAGTGACATAATAAGAACTACCATGTGTTATGCAGGCTGTGATATGGACCATGCACTCATAAGGATAACAAGATCAGGTGCCTGAGTAAATCAAAATAAAAAGAATGGCTCTAGTAAAAAAAAAAAAAATCATAATAATAAATCATATTTATTCATGGGAAGATCTCGAATATTTCTGTAAAGATTTAAATTGAATCTTTCCTGTAATATGTAATACTTACCTTAAGCATTTAAATGTTTTCACTCTTTCAGCTAACTCCATATTGTGGGAGGCTATTGATTTGAACATAGTGACAGAAAGAGAATGTTATGGTTGGTGTCTGATCAAAGCATCTGAATGGGTCTTTGTCCTAGAAGCAAGATTAGGTATGTGTAGGCACAAATGGATATACCTAAGGGTTTGACTTTCAGACCTGTGAGGTGATTTCTAAAAGCAAACATATTTAAAAACGTTTCTAGCCTTCTTGGTTGTGAAGAACTTGAAAATGCCATCTAAGCCAAAAACAATATTCTAGGCTAGCTGTCTACATCTGCAGATAACCTCTGCCAACTATTTACAGTCATGGTAAAAGAACACCTGGCCCTGAAGCTGCCACGAGAGATAACTAGGCCCTTCTTGTGCTACTATGACATTCAGATGAGAAAGGGAGTCACCATCACCGGTCTACCTTATGGCGTGGTTGAGGCCAGAAGAGGGGACCCCTAGTGATGGTGTGGCTGTTTTCCCAGGTATCCTTAATTTCAAATTTCATCACTCATGACGTTATAATAGAAATTCGTGCTTGTCAATGAAAAAAATGCCAAACACTTGAGATGTGTTTGAGGAAGGAGAGGTTGCTGGGTTTTTTTTTCTAATTGTATGAAGGAATATTATTAATGCACCACCCTCATTAACTAATTCTTTTATTGAAATATAATTTTCCTCCTGAATGCTTGACTGGTGAAATTCTTTTTTTAACCTACACCTCTTGGGCTTCACTGTGGGGTTTATTTTTATAAGTTTATTAAGTGCACACTCAGTAGATTAGCATCTTGACATGCTTTCTAACCATATGCTATGAGAAGGCAATATTTGTAACAACTGTCTGAGCTGAGAAAATTCAGAGTAAATAAATTCCTTCAGGGATCTCTGTAGTGATGGTATTAATATCAGTATTTAGTAGTGAAGATGGGATTCTAAAGGTACAAGTTTGTGGGGCAGTAATCATAGTATCATAGTACCTAGGGTCAGAAGGGGCCTAGAGCAGGCCATCTAGTCTGACCCCCCGCCAATGGCAGGAAACGAGTGCCAGGGTCACAG